>CM054954.1:13034-248073 GCA_029168755.2 Tillandsia fasciculata
AAATAGTTAATATTTGAATCTTTTCTTTAAAATTCCAAAGGTCTTCTCTACCACATTTCTTAGTTGGGCGTGCCGATGATTATACAAGTCCCGCGGCGAACGATGTATACGACCACGTTTGTTACTGTCATATTGACTCAGATAGTAACGCTCGTCTCTATACGGCGCCAGAAATCGATCGGTATTCGTGTATCCGGAATCGACCAGATAATATTTTTCTGTATATATAACAGAAGGGTATACAACTTGTAATAAATAAATTAAACCAATAATAATGAAGAAAACAATAAAAAATTTCTCTTTAAATATTACGTTCAGGAACAGTAAAACCTCCACTTTCACAGGCCCATCAGAGTACCCGCATATCAGCGACAGATCCTTCCCAACCGGTGCATATATAAAAAAATATATGATCAAAGGAAACAGCAGCCATCATATTTTGCGATGTAAATCCTTTGCGACACCGAAATCGTGATTGTTTGTCCCTTTCTACAATAACCGGAATATACATACCATCCACCGCCCCAATTGCATTCTACATATGTTAATGTCACAACATAGTACATTACCAATTCAGCAATGAAAATGTACAAATTATCTTCTGAAAAGTACGGTTTATATGTTACATTTCATTGCTGAATTCAGCAATCCAGCAATGGAATTTCCGTCATACAATCCTCGATGCACGGAATGGGTCGTCGAGCTTCAACATCCTTATTATACATCTGCCGTACTAGATCTAATTTTTCTTTGCCAAGCAGAACCATCTCTGCCATGGATTCAGAGATGCCGTCAGTTTTCTTTCGACGTCCATCGGTTGACGTACGGTTTGTTCGTTGGCTAGGCTCGGGTACTGGGGAACGAGGCATTTTGTCTGCTGAGCTGTGCACAGACCCACTAGTAGTCTTGTTTGGAGGGTGAGGGCTAGGTGACCTTTCGGTTGGTGGACCTCGCATGAATTCATTCATAGATGGCCCAGAGGACCTTGCTTCAAATTGAGACGGTAAGAGATATAATCCTGAGAATCTTGGAGCTATGATTGTATCATTCTCACCAGGGGATGATGAGGAGGAGCTAACTATTGTTGTAGTGGATGGCATGACTGAAGAAAAGCCATATCTACCGGTTGCGGTAGTCTTTTCCGTCAGAAACTCAAGATCCTTATACGGAGGAAATTGCCTATCCCTACATTTGCCATAAGCGGGATTTTCCTGGATATAGGTTAATTATATTAGAAAGGCAATAAGAAATAAATTCGATAAAAATTTGTTGAAAGCGAAATAAAATCACGCTACCGCGATCACGACATCTCAGTCACAACTATCGCCTGCCGTGGGAATGTGGCAGGTATAATCCCATCCCCAACTACTCTTGTTGACCAAGCAATGGTACAACGAGAAAGTACGCTTCAACACTTTCAACCGATTCTTGACCTGCTCCTTTGTTAGGTTTAAGTTATTTCGACTATTGATTTCACTTACAATCCTAACCCACGCAAGGTTAGTGAATAATCCATTAACGTTGTTGCCGAGGTGTTCCTCAGTCAGCAACGATAAGAGATATGCATCCAATGCCTCGGTCCAGTTTGGTGTTCGAGTCCATTGTTGGGCGCGAGATCGGCTTGCACCTTCATTTGGAATTGCACTGTCTTGGGTGTTGGCCATGTCTGATCGACTGGGTTGACCGGCCTTAAACACTTTCTTAAAAAGACGCATCTATACATAATGTACGTCCTACTTTATATATTTTGGCATAACATAATTTTGATAACATATTTGGCATTAACCTAATTACATAATATAATTGCCATTCAATTAGCAACACATATTTGATGCTTAACATATTTCGAATTGCATAACATAATGGCATAACATAATTGGCATGATAAATAAGGAATTGCATAATATAGTATTTCTAAAAAAATTCTCGGTTGAGGCATACGAAATATGCGATATATACAAACTTTTTTTTCATTTACACAAAATTAGAATAGTGGGTTATTATGTACAAGGGTTCAAGTGGTTTCCAATATATATGGGGTTGCAGTGGATTCTAAATCCATGCCATCCATCAACGCATATGGCAACCGTCATCATCGTCTTATTATGTACACGGCTTAAGTGGTTTCTAA
Organism: Tillandsia fasciculata; assembly: GCA_029168755.2. NCBI lineage: Eukaryota > Viridiplantae > Streptophyta > Magnoliopsida > Poales > Bromeliaceae > Tillandsia > Tillandsia fasciculata. The sequence goes on from CM054954.1 coordinate 15,166, forward strand.
CAAGCATGTGATTGCAGTGGATTGTAATCCATACCATCCATCAAATGCCTATGGTAACCGTCATCATCGTCAACATTTATATTTTCATCACCATACTTAACCGATGAAACATACATATTCCGCAGCCGACAAAACAAATATTTGTAATGACAGAGCATAGTCATTTATCATGAGAGGCAAACTAGGCATTATATCCAATAATATTTGAACTGGAATAAAAAGAAGGGTTGCACCTTCGATAGCAGAAACAGGGGTAGCACGGCAAGATGAGATGCGCAGGGGAGGAGAGAGCAACCTCGGGGCAACCTCGGTACAGGGAGCAGAGATCAACCGAGGGGCAACCTCGGTACAGGGAGCAGAGAGCAACGTCGGGGCAACCTCGGAACAGGGAGCAGAGAGCAAGCTCGGTAGAGGGGAGCAAAGAGCAACCGAATGGGCAATCTCGGTACAGGGAGGGAGCAGAGATGAACCTCGGGCCAACGTCACAAATAATACACAGATCGGGCAACCACAAAAAAAAAACCCACAAGGAGCAGATCATCCACAGTCCGGCCACGACGAGGTGGAGCGGGGAGCAAGAGATGAAGCTCGTGGCACCCTCGTACAGGGAGCACAGATCAACAGTAGCCAAGCACGAAAAATACACAGATCGGGCAACCACGAAAAAAAAAACCATAAGGAGCAGCTCGTCCAAAGTCCGGCGACGACGAGGGAGAGCGGGGAGCAGAGATGAAGCTCGCGGCACCCTCGGTACAGGGAGCAGAGAGCAACATCGGGCAACCTCGGAACAGGGAGCAGAGAGCAAGCTCGATAGAGGGGAGCAAAGAGCAACCGAAGGGGCACCTCGGTACAGGAGGGAGCAGAGATGAACCTCGTGCCAACGTCACAAATAATACACAGATCGGCAACCACAAAAAAAAAACCCACGGGAGCAGATGTCCACAGTCCGGCCACGACGAGGGGGAGCGGGAGCAGAGATGAAGCTTGGGGCACCCTCGGTACAGGGAGCACAGATCAACAGTAGCCAAGCACGAAAAATACACAGATCGGCAACCACGAAAAAAAAACCATAAGGAGCAGCTCGTCCAAGTTCGGCGACGACGAGGGAGAGCGGGAGCAGAGATGAAGCTCGAGGCACCCTCGGTACAGGGAGCACAGATCAACAGTAGCCAAGCACGAAAAATACACAGATCGGGCACCACGAAAAAAAAAACCCACAGAAGCAGCTCGTCCAAAGTCCGCGACGACGAGGGGGAGCGGGGAGCAGAGATGAAGCTCGGGGCACCCTCAGTACAGGAGCAGAGATCAACAAGTAGCCAAACACGAAAAATACACAGATCGGGCAACCACGAAAAAAAACCCACAAGGAGCAGCTCGTCCAAAGTCCAGCGACGACGATGGGCAACGTGGAGCAGAGATGAAGCTCGGGCACCCTCGGTACAGGGAGCAGAGATCAACAAGTAGCCAAGCACGAAAATACACAGATCGGGCAACCACGAAAAAAAAAAAACCCACAAGGAGCAACACTAACCGGACACAAGCTCGATGGCCGCGGTTTCACGAAACACCGGGGTGGACCAGATCGGGCAACCAGAGGCCGACGATAACGGGAGAGAGTCGTTTGGTTGGAGGAGATGAAGGGGAGTAGCAGAGATGAAGGGGAATCGAAGGGGGAGCCTTTGTTTCGTGCAGTTGAAGGAGATGAACAAGGGAAGAAGAAGGGCGCCTTGGGGAAAGTGCAGGGGCAGTGATCACAGGGAAAGAGAATGAGTAGAGAGAGGGAGTAGTTCGAGGGGTGGAGGGGGGTGAGAATGGGATATCCCCCCCCCCCCCCCCCCCAAACCGGTTAACCCGGTTTGGGGGGGGGATATCCCATTCTCCCCCGTCCCATTTATGTTTGGGTACAAAAGGGGGATATCGCTCCTTTGTACCCAAACCAAACAAAGGCTTAATGCACGAGATCTTCTTTTAGAATGATTGGCGAACATGAAATAAATAAATGTACAAATAAAAAGAAATTAAATAAAAATAAAGCCCCAAAAGATTCGCACTCAGCACCTCTCGCCTCCTCCGGCTGCCTCACATGAAAATTACAAGTTTTTTTTTTTTTTAATCTAAAACTAAAAAGCTAGCTATTAGAAGAGGAATATTTTTTTATTTATTTTTGCAACACAAAGACAATATTATTTACTTGAAAAGTACACAAAACAAAGGCACAAACTCATTAATGTTACAATATTAATTCTTTTAGCCACAACCAAAGCCATGCACTTATAATCCAAATGTGCAACTCCAAATTAACACCTCTACTCAACAATACATAAAACAACTTGCAAAAGGACATGCATACATATATATACTTAATTAAAACTCACACATTCATATATTTATATGTTTAATTGATACAATAACTTAATTAAAACACCATAGAGATAGAGAGATAGATAGAGAGAGAGAGAGAGAGAGAGAGAGAGAGAGAGAGAGAGAGAGAGACTGAAGAAAGGCATGACCTTCCCTTTGCCTTAGACTTGCCGAATAATTGTTGGAGTGTTTCATAACTATCATCATACCATGCACCCAATATCCTCTTACTATATATATATATATATATATATATATATATATATATATATATATATATATATATATATATATATATATATATATATATTAACTTGTGGAAGTAATAAGAGGAATAAGAGGCATGATATTATTTGGATTCAGCTTATTCATATTCTTTTTTTCTTCCTCCTCCACATCCTTGAGTGGTTGAGCATGAGCATGAGCATGAGCATGATCGAGAGATGTAGAGAGAGAGAGAGAGAGAGAGAGAGAGAGGCTCCTCTGAGCCCTCATGGAGCTCTTTGGCTCCCCTTATAATAGCAAGGTACAAATTAATGTACTTAGACCCCCTAACTATGTGTCATTCTAAAAGGGACTCCTGAGTGTGAAATATACAAAATAATTATTATACACTAAAAGTTTAATATTATTATATTAACATTTTTTTTTTATATTTAAGGCTTTGAGATAACGTGAATTTGAATTAAATAAAAAAAAAAATTAATAATAATAGAAGTGTGACGTATATAATTCAAACTCATAATCTCTTACTCTAATACTACGTGAAATATATAAAACAATCATATATATATATATATATATATATATATATATATTTAAAAGCTTAATTAACTTGATAAATAATGATGTTTAAACATTATTATATTTAACACTCAATTCTAATCTTTTTGAGGAATGCTATGTGTACTTCTACTATATTCACTTGTCTTATCAGTTTTCTTTTAATAGTAAAAATTGAAAAAGATTTTTAAGCCCTAGGATCATTGAATGTAATATTTAATTAAGCGGGGGTGTACATGTAGTTTTTTTATATATATATATACTTTTAATTGATATTTTCGTAACTTTTGATGCTTCTTTTTATTTAACTTATTTTATATATATATATATATATATATATATATATATATATAGTTAATTTGTTAAGTTGAAAAGTTGGTTAAATTTGATGACTTGATCCATTAGCTAATCACAAAAAATTATTAAAAGTCATTAAATTAGAAGAAACCATCAAAGAATTTAAGAAAAATTCCAACCTAGCTAATTAAGTAAAGAGGTCTCAATATTTATAAGAGATAATTAAAAATGAAGGTACCTTTCATGATCCCTTTTTAATAAACCATAAAAGATGCTCCCTTTTTCTTTTTCTTTTTTTTTTTCCCCTAATTTGATTTAAATATACATTTTAATAAATACAAAACTCATGTGGTGGATTCTAGCATATCTATACCCACTTATCCTTAAGCAATCAAATTACCAAACTTTTGAATTGTTTATTGGCCATTGGAGCATTAAAAGTTGGCAACTTTGTCACTACAAGTTGAAAGATTAGTAGTAAAGTGTTAAAGCAATTTGAGTCACAAGTCACAAAGTGTTAAAGCAATTTTGGAATGTTAATTAAGGAGCACAAATGGAGTATATATAGAAAAAGATTTAGTAGAATTAAAGAATTATTGACAAAATTAATAGTTAGAGATAAATGCTGATTAGTTTGAATTAGATTACCTAATATATTTGTTTGTTTTTTGTTTGTTTAAATTGTGATAAAAATAAATCTAATTAGATGAGATATCTAATTAGAATAGAATTTCATGTAATAATTTATAAATAGAAAGATCGCGACTATTATAGTTAATGAAGTCGGAGTCGGAGTCTCCTTAATTAATTAAATTAGTGATGCCAAATACGTAAGGACAGGAAGTTGATTTTTTCAATAAAGCCAAGTTTAGTTTGCTTCTATCAAAACGTTTGATTTTTTATGAAAATTTTTATATACCATAACAAATTTATAAAAGATATTTATTGAATGTCTTTTATATGAAAATTTTTATAAAAATTGATTTTGAAATAATTTAACACTATCGTTCTTGTGCATGATGAAAATCAGACGATAAATGATAAATGTGAGAATTGAGCATAGAATTTCATCTAGAAGAGCAGGCAATAGAACAACAAATGTAGAAATTTAATTTAGAATCTCTTAAAATCAAAATCGTTGAGAATTGACTCTGATATCATATTATGGAAATGGTTGTTCTTATAAAAAATAATTTAGAAACAGTATTAACACATTCAATCCATTCCTACCTTTAATTAATCCCAAGCACCTAATGACTAATCTTATTATTCAAACTAATTAAAAATCATATTTTAGAATTAAAAATATTTGTGGGGGTAAGACAATGCCCTTGTGGGTGTCAATCACATATTGTGCTTTGGATTCCCCTAAAAATGAAAAATACTTGTAAAGAAACCCTAATTAGGGCCTAGCTCACATCTTGGAGATGTGCCCTATATATATATAGAGTAGCTATTGCAATAATTCCAACCCAACTTTATCTACCTTTTAATTATACTTTCAACTTGCTAATAATAAGTTGAAAATATTATCATTTTATCCTTCTCTTTTTTTTTTTTTTTAATAACAATCACTCTTTCAAAGTATGTTGGATTAATTGCCTCAAAGCACTTTTACTAAATTGTACTAAAAAGTGGCCTTCCACAGTGGTTGTTAACTTGTGCACTTTTACTAAAGATAAATATTATTCTTTATTAATTATCTTCTTTAATTTTGATCTTTTGTATATATTGTTTATTTTTTATTTTGTTTGTTTACTTCAAGTAGAAACACAATATTGCTATGGAATTTTCTCACTTGGATTTAGATCAAAAATGCTCTCTTATTTCTGAGACATTTATTTCAAGTAGGATTAATTGGCTGAATTGAGATTGAGTTAATTTTGATAATACTCAGAACAATTTTTTTTGGTGTGCCTTTTCGCCAAATTATCAAACTACTCTTTGTGTGCCTTTTCGTGTACGCATAGTGGGTACCCCTTCCGCACAAAAACACTCTCGCGCTCTCTCTTCCCCAAATGCATGAAGAAAGAGAGAAAGAAAAAGAAGGCGGCCCCAAAAATGTACCCACAACCTCACCCGTAACCACCACCATCACGCCGCCGCCGTGAATGGCGGCGCCGGCGAGCGCCCCTTCGCTCCAGGCGCCTTCCCGTCCCTCCTCTTCGCCGCGGCCGCCGCGCGGCGCCTCCCCCTCGGCCGCGCCCTCCACGGCCTAACACTAACCCTCGGCCTCCTCCCCTCCAGCCGCAGCGCCCTCCTCTCCAACGCCCTCCTCGCCGTGTACGCCGCGTGCGGCGCCGCCCCGGACGCGCGCCGCGCCTTCGACGACGCCGGCGCGCGCGACCTCGTCTCCTACAACACCCTCCTCGCCGCGTACTCCCGCGCGGGCCTCGCCGCGCGCGCCCGCGCCCTGTTCGACGAAATGCCCCACCGAGACCCCGTCTCGTGGGGCACCCTCATCTCATGCTACGCCCAACGAGGCCACCCCCGCGCGGGCCTCGCCCTCCTCCGTCGGATGCTCGCCACGCGTACCCCTCCCGACGACGTGGCCCTCGCATCCGCCCTCTCCTGCTGCGCCCAATCGGGTGCCTTGCATGAGGGCAAATTTATACACCAATACGTAGAGCGCTACAGAGACTCCCCCAACGTCTACGTAGCTACGGGGCTCGTCGACATGTACGCCAAGTGTGGGTGCATCGCCCAAGCTATACACGTATTTGAGTGGACCCCACATAGGAATCTGTACACGTGGAACGCTCTCATCGGCGGGCTCGCCGTGTACGGCCACGTGGACGCTTCCCTCGCCTACTACGCCCGGATGCGCCGGTCCGGCGTCCGGCCAGATGGCGTCACGCTATTGGCTCTCCTAACCGGGTGCAGCCACGCGGGCCGGGTCGGCGCCGCGAAGAGGTTGTTCGAAGAGATGGAGAGTGTCCACGGCGTCGCCCGCGAGCTGAAGCATTACGGGTGCATGGCCGGGCTGCTCGGGCGGGCAGGGCTCGTAGACGAGGCAGCGGAGATGATCGAGCGAATGCCGACGAGAGGGGACGCATTCGTGTGGGGCGGGTTGCTCGCGGGTTGCAGGATACATCACGGGAACGTGGGCACGGCGGAAGTCGCCGCGGAGCGGTTGCTCGAGTTGGATCCGGAGGATAGCGGGGTTTACTCGATCATGGCGGAGATTTACGCGGGGGCAAACAAGTGGGAGGATGTTAGGAGGATGAGGAGGTTGATGGAGAGGGTGAGGAGGGATGCGGGCCGCAGCTCCATCGAGGTGGATCAGAATTGAGAGAGGGGTTGCCCTTTCGATAGAGGTGTATGATTGGACTGTTGTGATACATCATCATCCTCTACTTAAAACTACATACATGCATCAATAAAAGATGAAAGATGAAATCGGATTCGAAAGTTGATGGCATTTTTTTTTTTTTTTTTTTTTTTAAAAAAAAAAAAAAATCACTCTACTTAATTAGACAGCAACAGCACTTTTACAGAAAGAATAAGAGATTTTATTTGCAAATTAAAGCAAATTTAGAAGAAGCGGAGACACAACACATGGCTATAACAAAGAGTTTATTATAAATTAGCACATGCTTCCTAACAAAATTCCAATATTAAATAACAGGGCTGTACAAAATATATTAACAACCGAGAAGGAATGTGAATATATCTCTCAATGAAATAATGCCCTCGACGATTCTGGTTCTCACGTCTACGACAATGAGCCGGCGAACTCCTGTTAAATGGACAAGTGTCGAAACAGTTAACAACTTAACATGCAGGAGTCAGAGGAAATTAAACGAAAAAATGTATATGTATCTTGACATGCATCTCTCTCTCTCTCTCTTTAAATGCTATCTTGACATGCATCTCTCTCTCTCTCTAAATGCTTTTAGAAGTAACTCTAAATGCTTCTGCTCGTTTAACCACTAGATTCGTCTCGAGATACACAATCTAAATTCACATGAAGATGAAGAGAGAGAGAGAGAGAGAGAGAGAGAGAGGGGTTTCTTTTTTTGCTTTTTTGGTGATTAGAAAGGTACCTGGATTAGATAATTGTTGCAAAATCTCATGGAATGTTGTTGAACGGAAACAAGTGTAACACCGTCTGCGACCATTTACCTGGTACACCTGTTCCAGAGCCTGAAACACAGATACATAGAGCTGCCTCGTTATCTCAAAGACAGAGAGAGAGAGAGAGAGAGGAAAAGAGAGAACATTTTCTATATCGTCAAGACAACACAAGCATGACTAGTAAATGTTATGTACAGGCAAGGAGTGTACACTTACATGCTCCACGGTCATTTGTTCAAGCTGAATTCGAGCATAAATATTATCCTTTGCTAGAGCCATAATGTCACTGCATAAAAATTAGATAAATAAATGCTTTAAGAGCTTTAAAGTTTAACAAGTTGTGGCACAATCATGGAGAACTAACTTAGTATCCTAGCTTCAATCTCCATCTTCCTCTTGAGAGAACACACAACTACAAAATATATATATATATATATATATATATATATATATATATATATATATATATATATTAAATAAAAGCAGCTTTTATAAAGTTTTCCTTTTTTTCTTTCATTAAATCATCAATAACTGTCACGATTTGCACTTTACCCTACTCAAAAATCAAAAGTAACATACAACCACTCAATTTATAAGAGAATCATAAAGTTTACTCCACAACAAGAGGAATGAAGTGCAAACATTGTACAAATCTACAGGTTTATAAGTAGGTTATGATTATCGAGGGAGGTAAATTTCATATGGCAATATGTCCAAGCAGGTTATCGCATCTCAGACTTTGTTTCTTTATCACCAAAAGAAAAGGTAACAATTATGAGGAACACTATAACACCGAAAGCATGTGTAGATATATTCATAGGAATAGCGGAAGCACCGATACCTGCGAGTGTAGACATCAAGCAACAAACCATTCTCATCAACAATCGGAATGGAGCTTACTCTAGCTGGATTAAATATAGCATTCGTTAGAAAGTATATCAAACAAATAAATATACAACAATTTTAAATTTATATAGCAGTACAATACAACAGCACAAATAAGTTCACGCAGTTCTTGAAGCAACAAGATTGATAATATCTAGTGAAACTCGGTAGAAGGAGACTTCTATGACCTAGTGACTCAGTTTTAATGAACTTGTGCACTTCTAGCCTTTCGTCTTATCGACTTCCTCTGTAATGTAGTATATGCAAAAGTATGCCATTTTAAATAGTCTCGATTTGTCCGGATTGTCAATACAGAAATCCAAATTGACTTTGAGTAAAAGAATCAGGACCCAAAGGGATTACTGTAGGTTTTGATTACCAAGAGGGGTAAAATGCGGAAGAACGGTGTGCCTAGAAAGTTTATTTGCATTTTAGTTGTTAATTTACCTTCAAGAAGCAAATTAAGTGCAGAACTTAGAAGGGCATCCCGTCGCAGAATCGACAGGGGGCGACTGCTTCCCCTACCAGTAGTTGGCAGCCATGTGCCGAGAGGAATGGCAGATATTTGAAATTGCAGAAGCGGGAACAGTTGAATAAGTTCTGCAGAATTCTTGCAGATGACTGTATGATGCAATTACTTAAGGAGTGAGATGTCATGAATCTGAACATGTGGCTGATAAATTAAAGAAAAGGAGAAAGTAATTATTGTACATCTCAAGATCCCGGGGAGGCTTGCGAGGTTTAATAACGGCATGGATGATGCATCGTCTGGCGAGGATTTGAATATAGGAACTGAGGATATCTCATTCTGTACAATCTTTAGAGCCACGTCTTTTAAACTCTCCATGTCGCCAACCTGCAAAAAAGAAATTACAATGCTAAATGAATAGACAAGTAATAAATAGGATCAAATTAGCAAATCATCAAAACTAATTTATGCAATCCCAACAAAAATAATAGCATATCAAACTCTATTAAATGCAAGTTGCTGTTTCTCACCTGAACTGTTTAGTTAACTAATACTCTTTTGCCACTTTCCGGTTGTTTTTGCTCTTATCGGTCTCATTGTAATAGGCATACTCACTAACCCGTCGACCCACAAATATAACAGTGACCAATCAATCGTTTTCACATCCGATATAAAAAACAAAATGTTGCCTACCTCTAAGATGCGAAAAAAATAAAAGAAAATGAAATGAATTAAAAATAAGAAAAAAAAAAAAAAAAAGCATCCAAGTTAGAGGAAAGTAGAATATTACATGAATTAGCGGCCTTCTATTCACGCCAACAGCTCCATCAAGTTGGCCATAAAGCTGCAGCTTGCCTTCTTTCCAAGAAGCGATAGAATGCATTTCAAGCTCTTCATTGGTGAGAGCTCGTATGTTGTTCTGCAACTGCAAAAGCGCAGGTATGATTACAATCTAATGGAAAAGAAATAAAAAAATTCATAATTAAAAGAAAAAAGAAATTTCTGGTAGCTATAGCTACCGAAGTTTCAAATTTATGGCATCACATGAGAAGTGAGAGAATAAACAAAGAAAAGGAAAGAGTAAGAATGTATTTCGATAATGAAAGATCGCAACTAAGAAAATCATACCTCTCTAAGTATTAATATGAAATCAGAGGGAGTAAGCATCCCAGTAATGTTTCCCCTGCTATCATCCCAAAGAGGGACCACAGTGAAGCCCTGTAAGCAGCAGCAGTGTCAAAGTCAAACAAAACCCCAATCTCCCTTAGCAAATAAAATTTGAGCGAGACAGAAGTTGGAAACTTTAACATCCTTGGTGAAAATCTTATACCAACATAAAAATGTTAAATTGGGAACATAGAGTTGGGAACATAGAGTAGCGGTAATGAAGATGATTCCTTGATGCTTGATTATTATTATTATTATTTTGTACAGAACATTACATACAGTTACAGACATTTTGATCAACTAAAAGGCTATTTTGTTAACTGTTAACATAATCTTTTCGCACGTAACCGAAGAATCATCCCAGTGAGAGAAAATAAAAAGTTTAATCAAATAAAAAACATTAAGGACTGATTTAGAATCATGTGTGCATGTAGTTTCTGTTTTCAAATAAACAAAGGAACAGGTATCAATGCACTAGGAATGTTTGACAGCATTATTAATACTCTTGGTTTGCAACTTCATGATATCCCACTATTCAAGTAGCATGGCAGAAACTAAAGTGGTGCCAAATGTGTTTTCTTTTCTCTTTTTTTTTTAACCAACAAAACAAGAAGAAAACGTATTGGCAACTCGGGATATAGTACGTCTCATGTGCTTTCGATAGCACGGAGGTCTCTGTCCTTGTAAGTTGTTTTCAAAGATGAGACATCCGATTCGACAATCGGCTCCATAAGGCATAATCTACGCTATTAGAATTATTTGAAATCAAATTTCATAATTTTTTAACATCATTTACCAAGTGATCAAAGGATCTCAAAAATGATTCTTTTAATGGCCAATGTAGCATGTTTGTAAGTTCAACGGTGAATTAGGTGAAATTTTAATAGAAAAATATACTTACCATCAAGAGCAACATTAAAACTTCCGATTTGAAATTTAAGTCTTTTATTATTATTTTTATGGAATTTTATTTTTAACCGTTCATTTTGAGGGCTATTCGTTTATATTTGTTCACTAGGCAAACAAAGTCAAAAAATTATGAAATTTTGTTTCTAGATAGTTCCAACATTGTAGATCATGTCTAACAAAACCGATCGCCAAATCGTATGTTTCATCATCGAAAACAACTTACAAGCACGAAGGCCTCCGTACTTTCGAAAGCATAGTAGCCTAGCGCTCTCTCTCTCTCCCTCCCTCCTCCTCCGCCCCCCCCCCTCCTCTCTCTCTCTCTCTCTCCTCTCTCTCTCTCTCTCTCTATCTATCTATCTATCTATATATATAAATATATAAATGTGTGTGTGTGTGTGTGTGTGTGTGTGTGTAATAAACACAAATAGAACATGAACAATGCCTAACAAAGTAGAAAATCAATTAACGAGATTGCATACTTCTTCTGACATTATACGGAATGCTTGTTTCACAGGCAATTGAAGATCCATAATTGAGACCTGATAAGTAAAAAAACTGTATCAAATTATGCATGAAGGCCCAAAATGTTACCGACAAAAGGAATTCATTCTGACCTTGCTTGACACAGGAATAATGTCAAAAATGGTTTTTTCGGACAAGATTGAGGACACCCAACTACGAAAACTCTCTACGCGTATATCTGATGTCTGAAGCAGTGGCTCTGCAGGCATCTGTGCAAGGAAAGAATAAAACAAATGAAATGACAAAAAGGAACAAGGTTTTGAGTAGATAAAAACAAAAATTCCTTTGCATATACATTCCTAATTTCCTATAAGATCATCTTTTTTAACATAAATTCTCTTATAGAATCCGATTTTCCATATAACCCCGGGAAATGCAGTTTCTGACAAAGAATTGAAAAAATACCCTTCAAGAGTAGAGAGTCATCCAATTTGTCCGGACAAAGTTGATTTCTTATCAGAAGACATTTCTTGACAGAGTCTCATTATCATAAGCACAAGGATGCATATGTACGAAATTAAGTTTTTTGAAGAGAATACAGGAATGTTCAAATTTTGCATATCTACATAATATAAGTAAATAGATAAGTCTGCAGGGATATATAGTGGAAACGTTCAGAAGAAAGAAAAAAAAAAAGTAGTTCTAAGGAAAAAGTTTTAAGAAGTAACAGAAATTGTTGGAACATACCGTTGACAAAAGAACACCGTCATCCATATCCATGCCTCTGAAAGCTTCATGGTGAATAACCGATGTCATAGGCTCCTCCACGAATATAACATTGTTCAATATCCCATATTCATTAGTAGCACAAAGCTTATGTTCGTCACACCTCCATATACCATCAACCAGAAACCGGTACTGAAATTCACCATTATTATTTAGTATAACTAGGCAATTAAGATATACTGGGCAAAAAAAGAAAAGGAAACTCAAACTATCTCATGGTCCAAAAGAGCAGGCTCACCAGCCAAATTATGCGATTAGTCAAGTCAGTAGAAATGTACTCTACAAATGCTGTATACCAAATACTAACCTTTGGCAAGTCAACTTATCTCGTAATAGCGCAAAATTAGATGAAGAATGAGCAACTTTTTGATTTATGCCTCTACTACCATTTCAACTGTATAGCAGGAAAGTCGCAATTAACACAACAGAGAGATGAAAAGTTAAGATCCTTGGATATAAATTGAAATCACATAGTATTTACTTCAAAGAGATTTTTTTTCTGGATCCTAGATAGTTGGTAGGTTAGACTTGCCACAAATATGTCGCATTCTCCCTGTTAAGATACTAGCAAAAATTACTTTGTACTTTAGATCAAGGTTTTAAGTATCCATCGGCACGGGCCGTATTTACCGTGCCGTACCGTACCAACAAGATACCGGCACGATACAGCTCCCGTGCCGATGACACAGTTCAAAACCCTTTTTTCTTAAAATTACTAAGTAATTTTCTTAATAAAGTTCAAAATATTTGATAAAGATACATAATAAGCAATTAAAAAAATTTGTTGCTAAAGAAATTAAATATTTCATGCCATTATGTGTCGGCACGAATGTATTTTTTGTGACCGGCACTCATCGGTACGGCTCGGCACGCACCGTGCCGTACCGTGCCGGCAAGTTTTCGGCACGACCCCGTGCCACGGCACTTAAATCCTTGCTTTAGATGGAACATCGAGATCGCTTTGTGTTTTAAATTTGGATCCTTAATTCACTTATACGGGCCATAAATTGATTTTTGATATTGACAAAAAAATTTAACAGGTCTTGACAAAATAACACTCTATAAAGGAGGTATTCGGGTTACTTATATTCCCTAGTCTGTCGAGATTAATGATGACTGACGAGAGTTATAAGCATTAAGTGAGGATTTGATACAGAAAACTGAAAAGAGCTGGTTACATAAGTTAGGAAGAGAGAGGAAGAGAGAAGGGTGATGATGGTTATGGTGACGTATCACACTATCACTAGAGGAAATTAACTACTATATCAAGTTTACCAAGGGTTACAGTTAGTAACAATAAGTGACTAAGACATGGTGCAATAGTTGACAAGGAAAGAAGAAATTGGCAGGCCATCAATCAAAAAAAGAGGAAATAGAGACCACCAGACTGTGCGAGGGAGAAGAGCGCTTCATCCTTGTAGCTTTTTTTAGACCAAAAGACACTTCTGCAGTTAGCTCGAAAAATCTATCGATATCAGTATATTGACTAATTTCATAGGATTGGCTACAATCGACCTCGACCAAAACCTATTATAGACACCAAATAAAATTTATCCGACAGGTAATTAAATAATAGCAAATTAGTTATCAGACCATTAACATTTTACACAAAAAATTGTACCATATACCAAATAATTGGTCAGACAAGTCAAAAGTCCAATTAAATGAGATGCCTTGATGACGTAGCTTTCGGGAAGCAAAAGTATATGTAGATGCAAGGCATATCTATGCTTTTAATGTCAAATTTAAGTAAGTGGTCTCTTCTCATTATTGCGTCCAAATTGACTTCACTGTTATTTTTTTTTTCACGGATCCATCTAAACAAGTTGAGGAGTGATCTTCAAGTTGCATCTGAAATACCACACAACTAAAGGCCTGCAGTGAAGCATGCCTATTACTAATTAAAAGCTCATAATTGATTTAAGAAATGTCCATGAGACGGAACAGAAAATCTACTGAGCAGATGGTAAAAGTATCAGAAGCTATAATTGTGAGACATGGCATCTAAATCAAAAAACAAGAAGAAAAAAAACTATTTTTAACCAGCACACAAATTAAATTCTATTAAGTGGTGTTCTCAACATTGAAATCTCCGGAACCTACCATATCCAGCCACAATAATGTGCCCTGCCCAAGTAGTACCCCATGCATGGCTAAAAAATCAGTAAAAATTTAATCACAAAGAAGCAGTTCTTTATTGTCCAATTTCGCCATTACCGAGCTTCCTATTTCTCTTTGAAGCATTTCCCCACATTATCAACTGAACAAAACTCGCATGCAACAGAAAATTACGAACTTTGAAACCTGAATCACTACCGCACCTGATAAACCCCAGGAGGGAGATCGAAAATCGCCTGGTACTCCCCCATCGAGCCCTCGACGAGCGCCATTTGATACTGCTCGGGCCACCTACACACAAAAGAAACCACAAGATCACACCTTCGCCTCGCCCCCAATTCCACGACACCGTGCCATGAAAGCCTCAAAATTAAGCAGAAACCGCGAACTAAATCACCGACCTCGTGAAGGAGCCGCATATGGCGACGTGCCGCCCCCCGTAGGGCCACGAGAACCGCGTCAAAACCATCGAAGCGCCCCTCCCCTCCCCCCCGACTGCACCTCCGGGGGAGCAAGGGGTTTTTGGGCGGTTTTCGGCAGGGAACCCCAAAATCGGCAGCTGAAACTCGCCCGAAACCCTAGATTTCTACATCAAGGGGTCGATTTGGAGGTCGATTGGGTTGGAGATTGCAGGGAAATGGGCGGAGCGAGGTGCAATCGCATCGAATCTCTCGAAGTCTCCGCCGAGGAGAGAGAGATAGAGAGAGAGAGAGATGGGGAAGGAGAGAGAGAGAAAGAGAGCGAGAGCGAGAGAGAGAGAGAGAGAGAGAGAGAGAGAGAGGAGGGAAGGATCCGTGGTGAGTCGCGCGGTAAAAAAACTATATTATATAATAAAAAAAATTAATACAGCAATAATATTATTAAAAATTAAAAATAATATTATTAAAATCTGTTGATTTTCTTATTTTCGTTTTTTATAAAACTAATATTAAAAATACTTCTTTTATTACCGTTTCAGCTCCTTTCAAATATTAGCAATTATTGTTTCTAAATCTTTCTATTTAGAAACAAGTTTTTTTATTTTTTATTTTTTTCAATATATTTTTTAAGATCATTAATTTTTTTTATTTGTGCTCCAGTTAAGTAAAAAATAGATATTTTATATTTTTAATTCGAATTTAACTTGAGATAATTTAATGAATACTAATAAAAGGAGTGTTTTTAAATAAAGAAAGAATACATAAAAAAATATATTTAGAAAAAAATAAATAAAATATTTCTGAAGTATTGAAGGGTGTATAAAATATTTTAAAAAAAATAAATAAATAAATACTTCTGGTACATTCCATTCATTCCGGAGTGGGTGAATTTTACTAGTCATTTTGAAATGACTAGTGAATAAATTCTCATCCCGTGATAGATAAGATGTATATCATACATCCAAAATTAGATATACGGATAGCATTACTTTCTTTAATATATATATATATATATATATATATATATATATATATATATATATATATATATATATATAGTAAAACTTATATATTTTTAAAAGTACAAGGCAACTATGTTTATAAATTTTTTATTATTAAATTTATATTGAGATCTGTATTATTATATTTTTTCTTTCTTACTATTTAGTTAACTTTACAATAATACAAATTTCAATACAAATATAATTATAACAAATTTATAAGTACAATTGAACTTATATTTTTAAAAATATATAATCTCTTTTATATATATATATATATATATATATATATATATATATATATATATATATATATATGGTATATATAAGTGTACACCCTAATTGGGGTGTACATCTTACACCCACCCCATGTGGGTGGGGTGAATTTCCACTCGTCCCATCGATGGGACGATGGGAATACCCATCCCAGGATGGGGTGGTGTAGAATGTACACCCCAATTGGGAGTATATATATATATATATATATATATATATATATATATATATATATAGTGAGCTAATATACTCTCAAATTGAAGCACAAGTTCAAATGTGCTTGTAAATTTTTTATCATTGGATTTGCATTGGGATTTATATTTTTATAAAGTCATCAACTAAAGAGAGAGAAGGAAAGACTAAATAACACAAATTCAATGCAAATTCAATGGTAAAAAATTTACAAGCACATTTGTACTTGTACTTTTAAGAATATATAAGTTCTACTATATATATATATATATATATATATATATATATATATAGAGAGAGAGAGAGAGAGAGAGAGAGAGAGAGAGAGAATTGAGCTCCTATGCTTGTAAAAGTAAAAAGTTATTTTTGCTTGTGAGTTTTTTACCATTGGATGTAGGAATATGCGGTTAGGATGATAATGAGCCCCTTGGATTTAGTGGGTGGTTGGTGAAATAATATGATCTAAGAGATAAAATTAATTAAAGGGTTAGATCTAACGGTAGAAAACTTACAATCAACAATTACTTGGTGCTTGTACAAGCATAATGAGGGATGCTAGGTGTACACCTCTTTAGGGGTGTACATCCTACACCCCACCCCATCCTGGGATGGATATTATTTCACTCGTCACATCGAGTGACGAGTGAAATTCACCCCACCCGAAAATGAGATAGAATGTAAGATATTATACATCTCTAAAAAAGTGTATACTTATATATACAATATCCCAAATGCGAATCTCAAAATTTTGCCAAGCCTTTTAGAAACATCTTTATGAATCTCAAGATTGCAAATGTGAATGCAGAAAGATCAAAAATCTCTTTAGAGTTTCTAGAAGTAGCAATAAATGTAATTTTTTAGGAGCTTGTAGTTTATTCTTTTGGCTTATAATTTTTTATTACTTAAAAATTCAGTTAGAAATTTAATTGTACTTTTTACTTCTAAACAATATACTATAATATTTTTCAAACTATTTTTTTTCTTTTGTACTTAGTCTTAGTCTTAGGACGAGTAAGCCTAAGGTTATAATTATGACTGTTTTTATAAATTTATAAAAAATTATTTAGCTGTAATAGCTTAAACTATTAAATAATTGTCACTTATGTTTGGACTCGAAATTTTTTTATGTATCGGACACAGAGTTGAATTAAAAAAAAAAAAAAATTAATTATATTAGGACTCTGAGGACGAGGAAGTTCTCCTTTGGAGATTTTAGGTACGGTGTATGAGATGTATTCATACACCCGGTGCAGGAAATAAGTTCTCATTTTTTTTTTTTTTTATTTTGGGGCTTAAAAGGAAAAGGGCCTAAGGGAGAGGGGGTTTAAGGTGTGGATTTGTTAGTTGTTACATGTGGTTATTGTTAGTTTATCACTTACTTAAATAGGAATTATGTAAGTGGTATTTGTAGTGTATTTTCATTTTAATTTTTTAGGCATTTTTAATTTTTAGTAGATATATAGTAAAAATTAGTAGGTAAGTTAATATTTGCTTCATTTTTATGCACAAATTGTAAATATTTGATTCATGAATAAATAAATCATCCATTATATATACTTATGAATTTATAATATTTTGTATATTTATATAATTATTTATATTAAGTAATTTATTTTTCTACTATATATATATATATATATATATATATATATATATATATTATATATATATATATATAGTCTAACAGACATACAGATATACAAATACATAAGCATATAAATAGACTAATAATTAAAGATACGTTACAGTAATACAAAAAAGAAAATGATATATTTAGTTTTTAATTCATTTGTTAGTATGCGAGTTTGGAGCGCGCTCACTTTAAATGTGAAGTTTTTAAGAAAGTAACTTGATGTAGTTATGAATTTATATTTTTTAGTATATTTATATAATTAGTAATACTAAATAAACTTATCATTTTGATAAATAAGATTTGCTAACATGATATGTAGATAAGTATGTAGATAAATAGACAAATAAATGAGCTGTTAAAAAGATTAATGCTATGGAGAAAGACATTTCACAGTGATGCTAAAATAAAAAATAGCGCTACAGTTAATTTTTAATTTAGGAATAATTACCTGTGTAACCCTAAAATCTGAAGAAATATCTGATTTACCCCTCTTTCTTTTTTTTCTTTCCAATATACCCTTCATACGTTCCACCGTTATTAAAAATACCCCTACCGTTTCTCTTTGTTAAGTTAACTAGGGTTAAACTAGAGTTAAATAATAATCAGAGTTGAAAACTATCAGATATACCTATTTTGCCCGGGTTTAGGGTTTAGGGTTTAGGGTTTAGAATTTTTTAGAGTTTTAGGGTTTAGGGTTTAGGGTTTTAGAGTTTAGGGTTTAGGATTTTTTAGGATTCTAGGGTTTAGGGTTTAGGGTTTAGGATTTTTTAGGGTTTTAGGGTTTAGAGTTTAGGGTTTAGGGTTAGGGTTTAGGGTTTAGGGTTTTAGGGTTTAGGGGTTTAGGGTTTTAGGTTTAGGGTCTAGGGTATATTTGAAAGGGCAAAATAGTAATTACACACAGATAACGGCAGTTCCAAACGGTACACTAACAGAGTTTAACTTTAGGGGTATTTTGGAAAGAAGTTGGAACGTAAGAAGGGTAGTTTTAATATTAGCCTTCTAAGAGGGGTAAATCTGAAAACAAAGAAATTTTTAGGGGTATATAGGAAATTGCCCCTTTAATTTATTAGTTTATACGCTTAATGATAATAAAAAATTATATTTTTTGAACGATATATTTTGATAGTCTGACATACCAACATAATAAATTTAAAAAAAAAACTGACACCGTAGAAAAAAAAATGCAGGAAAAATAAGAACATTTTTAATATTCATACTAACTAACAAAAAAAAAAAAAAAACAAAATTATTTAAATCCAGCAAAAAAAATCATGCCAAAAAAAAATAATGAAATAGTAAATAAAAAAAAAAGTCCAGCTGTGGTATAAGTTTATTGCCTGCACCGGGTGTATAAGTTGGTCTCATGTGCACCTAATTATAATTATTACCATTATTATTAAAATTCTATAATTAGAGTAAAATTTAATTTATTGGTCATATTTTATAGTACTAAAAGGTTTATATATATATATATATAAAAAAAAAACAATGTAAATTTTAGACACAGAGTACTCTTTAGAAATCAAATAATAGTTCTTAATTTCTCTACTGTTAAAATTTGAGGCTCTTTAACATCTCTATTAATATAAAATTTTTAAATACATAATTTTTTATATATAATCTCTATTTAACATCTCTATTTCAGTTAATGCTATTATTAAAACATTAAGATTAAATAAAATGTTGGGTCCTTTAATTTCCACTTAGAAAAGCATTAACTGAAATAGCAACAGGATTAGTTATTTCTTTTAGGGTTTCTATGCTAATTTTATCCTCTCTAAATATTGGAGTAAAACTTATCTAATGAGTAATTCTACTACCACCTAAAAAAAAAAAATTAAAAATAATAATAATAATAATTCTTTTTTATAAATCTGTGTAAATACACTACTCAGCGGACAAATGGACATGCAGATGGTCAGATGAACGAATACCGTTTACGTCATACATGCAGGTAGACACGTTGCAGTGCTGCAGAAGTAAGAGCGGCAAAATTAGCGTCAACTTTGTCGGTTATGGCGCGGGAGAGAAAATATAGAAAATTTTGTATAATAATGTGATTATTTTTTGTATTCTTATTTTACTAGCCTTAATTAGTGTAAAACAATAAAATAAGTGGTTTCACTAGCCCATAAGAAAATAAGAAAAAAAAAACATATAGCTTATTTTTTTAAGTAAGCATTTTAGAAAATAAAAATTAAAATAGATTTTATCAAAGGACAAAAATTAAATAAATTAAAATTAAAATTTTAAAAAATTAGATAGTCAAATCAAAATGGTATATGGTATAAATTTTATATATTTTTTATCTAAATAAAAACGAGTAGATAATAAATAACCATAGAACTTTGGAATACATCTTTCTTGGTAAGCTCCATTTGGGGTGTACAAAAATTATTTTTCATATTTATATGAATAAATTACACTTCTGATTCTCAAACTACGAGGAGTGTGACACTTTAATCTTTCTATTTTAATTTGTTGTAATTTTTTATTCGAATCATGAGACGTGTGATAACTTAATCCTCAAACTTTAAGTAGTTATAATTTCTGACTCGAACTATAAAGTATGTAACATGTTAGTTCTCGAACTTTTTAAACTGTTGCAATTATGTCCTATTATCCTATTTTTTTGAATACGAAGTGAACTGCTAATATAGAAATAATATAATATTTTAATTATTATTGCATAAGATATTACTATAATTTAGAAAATTTAAGAACTATAATGTCACATGTATCATAGTTTCAATTAAAAATTACAAGTAATTAAAATTTGAAGACTAAAATATCATGCGTCTTGTAATTTAAGGCAAAAATTATAACGAATTAAAATTTATAAACTAAAATATCACATGTCTCAAAGTTTGAGGACCAAAAAGTGTAAATTACACTATTATTATCTTTCTCCCACATTGCTTGGGGTGGATGTTTCCCAGGTGAGAGAATATATGAAAATTTTAGGAATGTTATGTTGGCTGTGCCGGACCGGCACCACTCACATTTATCTGAATCAAAACGGGCTGGGAGCTAACCCCGCACGGCTCGGCCTAGGTTTCTCACATCCCCGGACTAGCACGGCCCTCTGACCGGGATGGCACGTTTTTATTTTAAAATATTTTAAAAATATACAAAATTTTGAAATATCAAAAATTTAAATATTTTTTAAAAATATTTAGTATTTTAAGCAAAAAAAAATATAAATTTATAAGAATATTTTATAAATTAAAAATAAGGATTAATTACATACCGCTTCGTATAAATCTATTGAATAGCAGATATATTTCTACAAAGTTCAACTTTTCATATTTATCCTTTCAAAAATCCAACATTATTTATGTATATCTCTACCGTCTATTAGAAAAATCTAGTTAATCATATGTTAAATACTTAATCTTAGTTAGTTAGTGAGGTAAATTTTTTTTTTTATCCTTCCAGATATTTTTATAGGTAAATTTATTTTTTTATCCTTCCAGATGTTTTTATATTATTTTAATAGTTAACTGGGATATTTTTGAAATGACAAAACTATCATTTCATATATAGTCTGTTAAAAAATAAATAATAAACCGGAGGGATATATATATGAATAATTTAGAACTTTTGAAGGGATAAATATGAAAAGTTAAACTTTGTAGTGATATATCTACTATTCGATATGTTTACGGAAATCCGTATGCAATTAACCCTAAAAATAATTTTTAAATTTTAGTAAAATTTTATAAAACTTTAAAATTTAGAAAATTTTGGATCATAATACCCTCCCTAAACAACGAAAAATTTTGCGGTGTTTGGTCCAATTTGGATCAAGACAAAAGGGTTGTGGGTCATGTCGTGCCAGGCCGATGAGCCCAGAGGGCCTAGCGCAACATAGCCCAACTTATCCGGCCAGGGACGGCCTAGCACGGATGCTACGATATTCGTGTCGAGCTTCGGCCGCCCCTCCGAAGTGCCAGGGCCTGGCCCATGAGCAACTCTGGCCCGTTTTACTCCCCTAGATGTAAATAATGATTATGTTAGAATTTAGTTAGATTAATTTATAATGGAAATTCTACTATAATATGTAAATCTATAATATATATATATTAAGATTTAGATTAGAGTATAAATCTAATATACTAGAATTTAGGGTTTATGAATAGCTTCACAATATACAATCTGATGTGCTCTCTGTATATACAATATAGCTGAATGAGCGAGTGCTCTTGTGCAGTCCATACGGTGAGGGGGGAGAAAAAAAGAGAGTTGGCCCAGTTCCATGCACCTGGTAAATGTGTAAATGCGAGAGGTTCAAAACAAGGGAGAGTAGTTTTTTGAGATTTAGTAAACATGAGAAATATGAGAGATTCAAAATATTTATAGTTGCTGCACTTCCTGCTGTGCGCGCGTCCAATCAAACAAGAATTGCGTAATTATAACCGTTGCATTCCTAATTATATTTATAATTACATCGAACCAAAGCAGTTCGGTACAAGGATGACTTGGAGGCACCAGAGCAGTTCGAGCAGGACCTCGTCGCACATCTGACACGGTCTATCTGCGAAGACCCGGACAGTGGTATCGTTTGGTAACGGAATAAGTCAGAACTAGCTATTCTGGAGATAGGTATAAAGTACGGAATAAGAGCGAAAAAGCGTTTGGTTCGGTTCCAGGGATAAGAGATTTTGTGTTTGGTATGAGAATGAGGAATAAGAAGAAAAAAGAGGTTGTTATGATGAGAGTGTATTGGGAAGGAAAAGAAAGAGAGGAGAGAGAGGGATTTGTGATGATGAGAGTGTATTGGGAAGGAAAAAAGAGAAAGGAGAGAGAGAGATTTGTGATGATGAGAGTGTATTGGGAAAAGAGAAAGAAGGGGAGGAGGAATAGTTTGAATAAAAAGAAAAAATTATAAAATAATAAGTAAGAACTGTTGTTCCAGCTTATTCTGCTTGTATTAGAACTACTGTACCGAATAATTCTTAGTGCGTTTGGTAGAATAAGAGGGATAAACCTCTTATTCCCGGTTCTAGCCCCGAAACAAACGGTGCCTTATGACGGAACAAGTCTCACTATCGCCAGACCTGCAACAGTGCACGTAGAGCAGGAGGAGATACTGCAGCTGCAGCTGCAGCAGCAGCAGCAGCAGCATATTTTCACACCTACTGCAGCACCTTCAGAATCTGAATAGCCTAGCACCAGCTGCTCTCCTGCCGAGCGAATCTACACGGACGACGAATTGGCGCAGATCATCCGAAAGGAGAAGGAGAAGGGGGTGGTATACTTGCTCGGAGATGCCGAGTTGGTTGCATCGCACCATTCTTCGACTCTCAACAAATTGATCATCAACTACCTCTACAACTTCATGAGGAAGAGCTTCAGGCAGGGGGAGAAGTTTCTGTTGGTTCCGCATGGCCAACAGCTGAAGGTCGGGATGATGTATGAGATCTAGGCCATGCCCAACGATGATGCCTCATCGACGCACCCAGTAGGAATCCACACAGAATGTGATTTTAGTTTACAAGGGTGAGTTTGCAACTGTTTCATTTCATTGGAAAGGGCAGAGTTCATATTCTGCAAGAACAAATGAGTGTCTGCATTATTGTGTGTGTTCTCATCAAACGTGTGATCGATAGTGTTGTGGTTTTTGTTTTCTCTGAAAAACTGTGGCTTGATCAATCGACATTGTTGGTTATTTACCTTTGAAAAAGCATCTTCTTCTCTTCACAATTTCCGCAGTTTAGCTCAACTCTTATATAGTATGTCCTCTTGGTACTACTTGTACCAATCACCTAAACTTAAACAGTGATAAGTGGAGATATATTGTATTCTCATGATTATAGCACATTGTATGTTAGCGTAGAGTATAATAACGGGAGCGAAAAAATAACTTGAAGAATTAAAATTAATGTATCATTGTGTTTTTTCGTTGAATTAATAATTTTTATAAAAAGATGTATTGTTTCATTCATTTGCGAAGAGACTAATTAATGGCTCTTCGCATATGCGTCTCTTCAAATAGTTGTGAAAAAAATATGTTCATTCACCATTTGTTTTTGGGGTCCCCATACACATTTATTTAATATTAAAGTGCTTTAAAAAAACAAAATGAAAAAGAACATGAAATACTATATTAGATGTAAAAATCACAATCGAACCCCTTTACTTTTGGTCCCATCACTGGAAAGAATATTTCTATTTAACCATGCATTCAATATCACATATTAAAGTGTTTTTTTTTATGTTCTTGAAAAAGAAAATATGATAAAGAATTTAGATTAACTTCAAATTTTCTATAATCAAGAATTTAGAAATTAGAATTAAATTAACTTAAAGATTGGATTTGGTTGGAGTTCTCTTCTACGGCAATTTGTTCAGTTCAATAATCCATTCTAAAAAATAACCGAACCAATCAACTAAACACCCTCATCATTTGTTTGTATCCCCATTTACTCGATCATCTGTATATATATATATATATATATATATATATATATTTCAATTAACAGGAATAAAATGACAAATGAGAGTCCCAACCTTACCCAAAAGAGGTTAAATGAGGAATACAACAATTAGCCCGTAACAATTTTTTATTTCTGTGTAAAATGCTTGGACGGTCCCTATACTATCCCTACATAGTAACTTGCTCTTTATACTTTTAATTTAAAAACTTTACATTCTAAACTTTTATATATATATATATATAGTCAGACTACAATACTATCAATAGCACTAAATACTTTATGCTATCAAATTTTTCACAATTAGATCTACCCCTTTAACCATTTCCCGCTCTTAAATCATATTATTCCATCAACTAGCCATCATCCTAACCATTAGAAATATAAAATTATGTAGTAAAATGACATTTAGGCTCTTTGGACAAAAAATATATATCCTTTAATAGATAAAAAAACATAATCAAATGTCTATAATAAATAGCATATTCCACCTTCGAGTAAATAAAATATATCAAAATCAAATGCGTAACTTTCAATGATAGAAGTAAATAATCATACTAAATAATAAATTCTTATTATATTTCTTATTCTGACACCCAAACATGCACTTAAACATATCCAATGTAAACTAAAACAAGTACAATTTTGAAAGAAGAATATTAACATGGTCAATTACTAAAAAATTTGTTTTTTTAATATCTTTTCAATGTGAAAGATGCAGGAACCAAATTGCTATATTGACATACTAAAGGGCTAACCATATATTTTACCTTGTTTTTATTTTCCAACATAGCTGTTTGAGAATATATTATTCGCCAGATAATTTGCCAACATTGTCTTTGTCCTAGTAACGCCTGTCACTATCGACTCATTCAGTTTTCTCTATCGCTACATCATTCTTTTTGCTTACGGCAAAAGCTACAACCCAGCAAATAGGTTAACTGCAGATATCTAACCTCTTAATGCATAAACCATAAATAGTAAGACAAATAAAATAAAGCTATGATAAACTCATCATGCAACTGAGTAATAATAAATGCTTCATCTAATTGTTCTTTTTCTTGACCTTCATAGGATTATATCAAGTTAATTTGAGCTGATTATTTGCTCTCTCACCACTATTTTATATAAAAATTTACAATAAAATATGATATAACAAGACGAGTTCACATTAAATATTGCTTTGATTTTTGGTCAAACTTATGAAACTGACTAGAATTATGATCCATCTTGATTTGACTGCTCAATTTTTTAAAATTGTATATTTCAACTCATTTGATTTGACCAAAATTAACCAACGCAGTATAACACCACTCAGAACAAGAATTAGGTATACCTAGATGTGTGGTGTCCCTTTTCTTTTTTTTCTTTTTTTTTTTTTTTCTATTTTTCACTTAGTTTATGCATTTAACCAGATATATAGATCATGGTTAATTTGGAATTCTCACCTCTTCAATTTCGTAACCTTGTGAATGCACAACTTTTGTTCTCTCTCTAGTATCTACCTAGCAAAAAGACAAACAGCAAAGTCCTAGAAAATCCATGCAGTGTGAAAGTTCCTTTTAGAACAAGAACAAGGTAATCCTCATAATGAGGTAATCAAATTCACAGCACCGAAATTAATATCAATACTTGGACTGCAATCTAAATAGAGATCACAATAAGATTTTACCTTTTTCTGCTTGTCACTTTCCGATCCTTTGCCTTGTATATATCATCAGTTCCCCTTATTCCAATTTGAGGAAAACTCGACTTCCGAAAGAATGTCCAACTCCTCTGAGGAAGAATCCCACAACAATTTGCAGCAGAAACCAATTGTGGCCTCTTCAAGTAAAGGCGAGAGTGCGCCAACTGGAGCAAAGAAGAGGCGAAGCCTTCCAGGAAATCCAGGCAAGAAGCATGGGTGAATTCTGCTTTGTCCCAAAAAAAAAAAAAGGAAAAAGAAAAAAGGAAAAAATCATGCATCTGACAGTATTGATGTTTTGATGAGCTTCTTTATGAATTTAGCACTTGATAATTCCTTTTCGTGTTCTGATTAGTGCACTTTATCCATGCCATATTTATAGATCTCCTACAAAATAAGGCAATTGTACAATCTTTCTGACAAATATTCGAGACATATGCCTATCTATCATTAAGTTTATCTACTTCTTATTTTTCTTTTGAGTAGAGCTGTCTAGTCCACATCTAGATTCCTTGGAGAAAAAGTGTTCTCAGTTGAGTCACAAAATAAAAGTTCTTCGAACCAGATGAAGCAAGACATGCTAAAAATGAATTAGAAACAATTGGAAATTCTTTTCCTAAGTTTTAAAGAAGAATAACTGTACAAACCTCCGATATGTAGACCCTGATGCGGAAGTAATAGCTCTCTCGCCACATGCACTCTTGGCGACAAACCACTACATATGCGAAGTGTGCCACAAAGGTTTCCAAAGGGATCAGAATCTTCAACTCCATAGGAGAGGCCACAACCTGCCATGGAAGCTAAAACAGAGAAGCAGTACAGAATCCAAGAAGAGAGTGTATGTGTGCCCAGAGGTCACTTGCACGCACCACGAACCCAGCCGGGCTTTGGGGGACCTCACGGGAATTAAAAAGCACTACTCGAGGAAGCATGGGGAGAAGAAGTGGAAGTGTGATAAGTGCTCAAAGAGGTATGCGGTTCAGTCGGATTGGAAGGCTCACTCAAAGATATGCGGCACCAAGGAGTACCGCTGTGACTGTGGAACAATTTTCTCAAGGTAATTTTCTGTGAAATTGATCATCTATGTACTCCTTTTCATCCACATTTGCTCTTACATATTTTGCACTGACAAATTAAATATTTCAAACATAAAAAGACTATAAGGAAAAGGCTACGCACTTGGATTGAAGCCAAGAACGCATTAATCCATATCAGGTATAACTATGATACTAAAGGAAGATCAATTAGAAAAAAATGACCAGCCTATCTTAATACCCCGATGCAAGCCTACGAAAAGTCAGCAATATGAATTTTACAATTTTTCAATGAGCACAATGAAATGTTCGTAGTAGTAGCAAATTTAAGAGTATGATTGTATGGCATTCCTTCTAAAAGGAGTTACCCACTGTTTGTTGTTCAGATATTATTACATAAACAGTCTCACTATATATTGTTTGAAGTTGTAGCTATTTAGCTAGTTATTTAGTTGGTCCTTGTGCATATGCACTCACCTTTGTCAGTCTCAGAACAACCTTCTTGGGGTCAACAGATGCCTTCAGATTCAGAAATAACCATATGAGGGAATTGACTGAATAGGTCGATAGCTTACTTCTGTCACATGATAAGAGACACATAATCATCACGTCCAATGCTTCTTCCTCTCCAGATAATGAGGCTGGATTCCGCAACAATTTCTCCTTGCATAATATGGATTCCAAAGGACTCATTGGTAGGTTCAGTAGGTTGGGGTTTGCATTTTGTGTTACCATCAGCAATGTAAAGTCAAAGAGTTGAAATTTAACAAGCCACAAAACAAATTAGTTGATTTTCACCATTTCACTATCACCAAGTAGTGCTGCAGTAATACCTATTTTTGTTACTCCAAATTTTGATTAACTAAATACATTTAAAAGTTAAAGTTTCTGTTACGATAACTCAGGAAGGACAGTTTTGTGACACACCGCGCCTTCTGCGATGCATTGGCAGAAGAGAATGCCAAAGTCAACCACAGCCTCACGGCCATGGTGGGAAATTTTCAGAGCCAACCCCAAGATATGCTTTCCCATTCAATGCCTAGTTTAAGTTTCTCAATTGCAGATACGCTTATGAATTCTTCTACTTCTGACCAGAATCCTAACAACTGTCTTTGATCTTTATCACTGAATCCAATAATAGAAAGAAGCTCTGAGATGTTCTCTAGCCAGATCGCATCTAAAGATTCTTGGTTCCAACTAAGCGGAGGCGGCTCGGGCAACCATTATATGCCAATGGCTCCTGCTTCTGCTTATATGTCTGCAACTACTTTACTACAGAAAGCAACAGAGCTAGGAGCAAAGGCCAGTGATGACTCCCTCTCACCTATACTTCTGCGAGGCTTCACCGGCTACTCAACCACTACAACTAGGTTTACTCGGTCTGTGCAAGAGCCTATCAATGATCACTTTGAAACTTCCGGATTGATGTGGAACATTCCAAATTTGGGCAATCAAAGTACCTTTCAGATGAACTCATCAAGAGGGAATAGAAATGATAATAACACTCATGAAGGAGAGATGCGGCAAGGTAACAATTCTCATCAAGAAATATCGAGGGAAAGAGATGTGAGAATGACCCGAGATTTTTTGGGACTGGGGCCTGTTGGTACTATTGGAATAAGTGGTCATACCTACGACAACGGCCCGGTAGTACTGAATTATTCTGATGGACCGCAGGAGAATCAACAGGATATCTATTCTTATCATCAGATGCCTCATGGTTCAACCACATTGGAGAAACCAATGTGGGATTTCTGAAGTAGTTCATTTTAGCTCTTCTCCATTGCGGGATTTCTGAAGTAGTTAATTTTAGCTCTTACAGTTGCTCTTGCCATTTCCCGTAGAGTTTCTTAACTAGCTGTTGACAACCAGCCGTTCGAGCATTAACCTTACACATCCTATTAGCACTAAATAATCCTGTCAGTGGTGTTTACAATCAAATGAATTTCAAATTGAAGTTAATTGGAGCATCATTCTTGTGAACGAAGAACACTCATTTGCCGAATTGGAAATAGATCGACTCATCATTCTGAAAAAAAGCAGAAGACTGGATTCATTAAAGTTGCTCTTCTGTTAAATGTCAAGGACTCTAGTTCAGATATTTATCTTGACACCTGTAGGAAAAATAGATATTTGTGATCAAACATATATGAGAAAGCATAACACATATTTCTACAGTTGTTTCTGAATAATAGATGGATTAATGCTCATTCATCAATAAAAGAAATTGAAGTACCTTAAAGTGTGTATACTGGTAGGAGAGTGACTAACATGACATTACTGAAGACAAAGTCTTCTCTTGATTCTCCAAATCCCTCAAAAGTTCCAGAACTTCAAGCAATACAAAGGAATCAGCACCTGCACCTGATAAATCTTTTTCTCTTTTTTTTTTCGAAAAAGAGCCCATAGGCAATCTGACCATTCTTACTTCACATAGGTAAGATCGTACCATGAAGAACCCTCATTCTCTGAGCTGTTTTCAGTAAGAGATGAACTGTAGAGCTTAGTAGCCTGAGCCCAATTTTTAAAGCGATGCCAATTGGCCTGGCCCTTTGCCACTTCTAGGATTATCATTATAGTATAATCAGAGTCCATCTTACTTAAATATATAAATCCTCCAAACATTGACTTTGAGAAAGATAGACAGAAAGCCATTTGGAGTTTGCCTCAAAATTAATAAAAAAAGTTTGAGAGAAAGGTAGCATGCTACCCACTTCGTTTATTTTTGAAATAAACTTAGCTGGAAATGTGAAGCAACTAGGCTTCGAACTCGGATCTCGGGTATCAACCACCAAGCCATTTGCCACTTGCTCTAGGGACGGTTGATAAAATTAATAAAAATTGAGAAGTGCGAATCCAGCTAAACTCAAACATATAAGCCAGATCTGAATAGTAATTCCCAATCAATTTACAGCAAAAAACCATCCTCTCCCAAGGACACCCAGCTCCAAGCCAAAGATGAAAAAATGGCAGCTGAGCCGGTGTTCAGGTTTTTAAGTGGTAGCCTAACACAGAGGTCTTGAATTACAGGTTTTGCAGCTTTGAAATAATATCAAATAACTTTTGTTAGCAGAATATCTAAAACAGAGACAAAGTAGATACAGAAATTTGGCAGAAGGAATAGGGTATCAAGTGTTAGACAATAAACAAACTGGGAATCTCTGGTATAATTGCCAGGAAGTAGTAAATAATAGCTGAAAGTTATTTACAAAATAATGTTATCACAACATTACAACTTCCAGGGTGGAAACAGATATTAAGAATCTGAACAACAATTTCAAACATAAATTCAATAGAAACAATAAATGCATTTTTACCAGGAAGAAGCAAATTAAAATTTTGTTATTGATTGTTGCACATAGCAGATCAACAGCTGCATCAAACCCTCTTCACAGGGAGATCATATGTGGAAAATTTACCTCACCAAACTGTTGGAGAGGTGACATAATAGCATTTCAACATTATCTCGTAAAAGATGATCATGATGATCTTTTAGAAGGTTTGCCCGATGGTTATGCCCTTTCGTCACAGCATATCCCAACATTCGCCTTCGCCAAAACAGATAGAAGATGAATGCTCCCTTTCAAGGTTTATATACAGACTAAACCTTCAGCCATTCACGAAAATATGCTTGCATTTTATCACGACTTGCAGCATTCCCAATATTGACCGTGGGAATTATCTTCTCAGGCCTCAAAAACTAACAAAAAAGTAGAGATAAAAATGCCAGGCCGTAACTAAGAAATTAAAATTGGTATTAATAAGTTAACTTTGTACCTTCACAAAATCTCTAAGCTCTGTGAAACTTGAGTGCTCGCTGTAAGGAACACCTGTAAGAAGAAATAGCTTGTCTCACAAGCTAAACCATCATAAAAATACCCAAAAAAAATCAAATCAAATACCAACAGCTACAGTTCAGTAGAAAAATCCTGACACTGAACAGGAGGGGGAAAAAATTCATTTAGCCGACGGCATTTTTATTTCCATTTCATCTTCTTTATTTTCCTGAGCTTGATGACATAGAAAAGGACCAGTCTCCTTTCTTAAACAAGTAGAGTGGTCATTGTCTTTAGCCCTTCATATATGCAACTGTCCATTCAACACTTTCGGAAAGTACAATTGAAACAACATTGTTGCATTTAAGTAAAGCAGAATGAATGTAGACAAGATACCATATATAGTCACATTGCCCTTCGTACTTGGTTTGATTAAATCCAGCTGGTTTCCAGTTGACTCAGAGAAAGTCCAACCTAACAAAACAATAATGTAAAAATGGGTCAAATATCAGCCACAAAAAGAAGAAAAAAAATCCATAGCACAAGCGAAATGATTCACCTGTGGGTCGGAAAGCCAAGATGGCTGTGAACCTTTTGTTAAGAGTCTCCAAGTAATCCTTCAGGTTCTAAAATACAACAATTGCAAGCCGATAAGATGATATAAGACAAACTTGACATTGAGAATGTAAGGAAATTTAACACCAAGACCTCATGCCGCAAGAATGAAAGAGGTAAAACATGAAGTGGAGAACTCTGGCCACTTGAACAAAGCCTTCCAGATAACTCAGGCCAGCCAAATGACTGCAGAATTCGTCTCCTTGATGCATTTGCGAAAATAGGAACCTACAACAGTAAGAATATCAACTAGAAAATGCCAGTAAAGTTCATTTTAACTACAAGCAGGCATGAGATCATCAAGATGGCAGAAAACCACCGAAAGAAATTAGCTGATGCAGACATTTGGTTCAACTTAGGTTCAGTTTTTAAGTACAGGAGTACCATATTATACAGTTATGTACATAAATTACACATAACAAGGCTCCTATGATTTTCAATAAACAGAGAGCTCTTAAGATTAATAGCCCATATATGAGATCATTCATTTCGTTTCATCTAAATCCTTTAAAGTTAGTGAGATTACTTGGCATTCTAAAATTTGGCCAAGGAAAATGCATACCACTACATACAACTATTGGACATCCTGTATATGGCCTGGGCAGCCAACATAGTGGATTCAGTTTCATAGATGCCACAACAGTAAGTCTAGATAAAAGCTTTTTCTTCTTAAAATATTCCTTTCTCAATTATATCTTAGTTTATTAAAGATCTGCATTTTCCTAGTTAAGCTCTTTCTAGATTTTCATAAGTTAATATGCAAAGATACAACAAAGACACATAACTGCCCTTTTCTATCAAATGTACTTTTAGTTTGCAAAGTACAAAATTGATCTGAAAGGGCATCAGAAGATGACACTTATTCTAGACAAGTATCAATTCAGACTTGGAAGAATGCAACTAGATCTCAAATTCAAAAGAGTTTTTACTTCTCCTGTTTTCCTAAATACTACACTTGTCTGCATAGGATTACCTCCAAAGACTGAGATATTGCAAGATAAACATTCTCTTTCCCAATGCTATAGGCCCCAACAACAACAAGGGTCCTCGGTTGTTTCTTTAGATAGCTATGAGTTATCTTCACAACAAAATCCACAACATCCTCTTTAGGTGGAAACCTGAAAATAATCAGCCTTGAGTAACAATTGTTGAAAGGGTAAAAAACTTACAATCCTAAAAAGATCACATGTTCACCTATACTTAGGGTTCAAATATGTTGTATCCAGGTAAAGAACATTAATTCGGCGATGGAGAAGAAGAGGGTGGGAGCGCATTAATTTGCATGCCCTGAAATCTCCGGTGTGAAGATAGGTTCTCCCATCACTCAAGCAGAAATTAATAAGGGCTGCACCGGGGCAGTGGTTGGCATCCAACATTGTTACCTTGACTCCCTCTATGTCATATTCAGTATCAAGCTCCAGAGGACAAATATAACTGGAGAAACCCAGTTGATCAATAAACCTTAACAACTAGAAGAAACACTTAGTAGCACTTTTCGCAATTTGTACAGATACTGAAATAAGCTGTCACAGGGAAATCGACACAGAACTTCTATAGTAAGCAGTAGCACTGAAGCTTACAGTGAATTAACCGAGAGGCACATTTTCAGCAAGCGAGCTGTGAGTGAAGTGCAATAGATAGGACCATGAGACCATCTCTTGCTCAAGCCACCATAATGGTCATGATGAAAATGGCTCAAAAAATATCCTAAGCATCCCTCAATTTGTCCGTACCGAAAAGCATCCACAGTAAAAGGTGTACCTACAACGATTTGAGAAGAAGAATGAGGATTATGTTCCGCCCTTGCAAGGGAGCACTTATATATCTATCACTATAACAACAAGTATCCATATGACATTACCCACCGTACGTGGTAGGAATAAGCAAAGATTAATACTCTGCAACTATTTTAGGCATAATTTGAAAGCAGCAATAGGAAAATAGGAATACTTGCGTAGCCATAGCTTAATCAACTAATACAGCAAAAAAAGCATCATCATCATCGTCGTTAACATTGACCTACAGAACAATTCTTAGTCACTAGTGAAGCACAAGCTAGCGATCAACCTCATCTCAAGCATGCGGTAGCATTTCCCGAACTCCATTTCTCGTCATCTGTTAGAAGCACAAAGAGGAGATAAGCAATTAGCGATCTCACCTGGGATCTTCTTATAGAAGGGGCAAACACGAGGCCGATCAAGCTTCGTCTCCTGCCCCTTCCTTCGATCCACACGATCCACATGCTCTTCACCTCCCATCGCGCTCCTTCG
Source organism: Tillandsia fasciculata (assembly GCA_029168755.2). NCBI lineage: Eukaryota > Viridiplantae > Streptophyta > Magnoliopsida > Poales > Bromeliaceae > Tillandsia > Tillandsia fasciculata. The sequence continues at coordinate 48,817 of CM054954.1, forward strand.
CCTCTTTCGCCCTAGATTCCAATCCCTACCTCCTGATCCCTCCTCGTGCTCCTTCGGCTTCTTAATCCCCCACATCTGGAGGAGGCTTCTCTGTACCATCCCCCTGTTCTTCTCCTTCCTCCCCTCCTCCTCCGCCACCACCAAGCTCGACCAATCCGTCCCGCTCCGGTAGAAATCGGCGGCGAATGTACTCACCGCATCAGAGGATTCGTCGTCAATCGCGGGGTCTTCTACATCTCGATCTCCCCCATCGCCATCGCCTGCGTAGTCGCCATCATCGTCGTCGGAGTCGGAGGAGGATCCAATGGGGAACCCATTCTCGTCGAGCTCGTGGGAGAGGGGGAGAGGATCGTGGGGGGCGATCGCGATCTCGGATTCCATCGGAGAGGAAGAAGAAGCGAAAGAGGAGGTGAGCGGGTTGAGCATTCAAATGGGCGGCGGGAAACGAGGGATTTTCGGGGAAGGGAGAGGGGGGGACGGGAATCTATATACAACAATGCAAGCGTGGTTGAGACGATTTCAATTTACGAAGCGCTGAGGGACCGACACGTGGCGGCCCCTGAGCGTCGGAATAAGTGGGACCCGCGTGTAGTGAGACTGGCGTAGGTGAACATATCGGAATACAATGTTTGGTTCGATACCCGGCCCAATTAGTGAATAATGGGCCGAATTGGGCCCTAATTAGGGGGTTTTTAGATTTTAAGTGATATTTAAAGCTATTTAATTAATGTAAATTTTTTAATTAAAAATTCTATGTGTGACACTCTTAATAACTTATAACTACTACTATTTTGTAGGCTTTTGAAATGTAAGCTAGTGTTTGGGAAGGGTATAAAGGGGGATATCCCCCTTTATACCCATAAAGGGTGGATATCCCCCTTTATATCCAAACACAATTGGGTTTGGGGGGATTGGGATATCCCCCAAACGGGGTGGGGGAGGGATATCCCTCACCTCCCCCCAACACACCCGGGTTTATCCTATGTCCCTTCCCAAGGCATCAGTGCCTTGGGAAGGGACATTTCATTTTTTTTTTTTTCCTTTTTTTTTTTTTTCGTTTTATTTTTTTTTAACTTCTGGGCGATTTTTTTTTTAATTAAAATTTTTTAATTTTAAAAAATATTTAAATTTTAAATCTTCAATTTTATAAATTTTAATTTTTTTTAATTTATATTTTAATAAATCTAAAAATTTTATTTTATTTTAAAAAATATTAATTTTAAAATTTATACAATATTTTTATAATTTTTTTAAAATTTATATAAATTTATAAATTAAAATTTTTACTCCTACTTAAAATTTTAAAATAAACATTTTTTTTTTGCTCCCACTTAAAATTTTTATAAAAATTAAAATGAATACAAATTAAAATTTGAATAAATTTTAAAATTTTAATTTTGAAAAAATTATTAAAAAAAAAATAATTAATTAAATATAATATATAATTAAAATTAAATTTTAATCGTTAAAAAAATTATATATAATTATAAATTTTAATATATATAATTATATATATATATATATTTATATAAAAAAGAATAATTAATTATATAAAAAAATTATATATAATTATAAATATAATAAAAAGAATAATTAATTAAATATAATATATAATTCTAAATTTTAATCGTTAAAAAAATTTATTAAGACTAATTAAAATTAAATAAAATTTGATATAGTATATAATTAATTAAATATAATATATAAGATTTGTTACAATTAAAAAATTCGAATACATTCTTTAATTATCAAATTTATAATATACATAAAATTAAATGTCACATCGTCATTAAACATAAAAGTCAACTTTATACCTCCTTTTTCTTTAACCTCAATCCAAACACTATTTTTCTTATACTAGGTTTAAGCCTCATTCCCAACCAAACACAATTTAGATTTATACCAGGTTTAAACCAGGTTTAAATCAGGTTTATACTTATACCTGGTATAACTCATTCTGGTTTATCCCTAATTCAAACGATACCTAAGAGTTTGGGATCACATAATTATTGAATTGTAAAAAATCAGAATTACAAATTATGAGCTATTCTGAAAACAAATTCTCATTAAGTAGTAAGTATTGAGAACTCTCTGTAGTTTTTATTTAATAGTAACTTTTGTATTATAATTTTTCTTTGCATGATTGCAAGTTAGGAATTTAATTTAACTTCTTCGGTCGGTCCCAACATCTACAATTTCAGCGAGAGAATGTATTTCATATAACACTTATTAAAATTTTCTTAAAAATTAGTTTATTTATGTAAATTAATTATTATAGAGACTAATTCATAAGCGGATAGGTATTGAAAAATGCTAGATGTTCATCCTAGAATGAATATATATTTTATACTCATTCATTTTAGAATAAGTAAATTTTATTGATCATTTAAAAATAATCAGTAAAATATATTTTATTTTTAAATAAATAAAATGTAAATAATATACGCCGGTATCAAGGGTTAATGCTATTTATACATTCTAAGTATGACGTGCATTTTACATTCCATTCATTCAAAAATTGAATAAATTTTATCAATAATTTTAAAGTGACTGATAAATTAGTGTTATCTTTGAATTAAGTGAGATGTGTGATATACACATTCTTAGCGTGTATACGTAGCATTGCTCGGTATCAACATCCCGTTGACTTGAAGACGCACGAAGCCCAACGGTCAAAAGATTCCAACGCACGACAAAAATTCGAATATTATTTAGCTGCCGCTCATTAATTAATTTATTATTATTATTATTATCAATCCACTCCCCATCACAATTTCCACGAGTCTCGACGAATGACGTGGCGAGGCGGCGCGAATGGTATTTAGTTTGATGCGGCGTCCCCGCCTCTTCTCGTTAACACCGCTCCTTTTGCCCCCATTTCCCCCCAATCCCACACACTTCGCGCGAAAAAGGGATTAGGGTTAGGGCATTTGATCTATCACACTGCGAGAAAAGGGCGAATTAGGGTTTTCGATCGCATCATTCGATTCGTTGCCGAAGCTCCCAAGGGCGGATTCCACGACGAATCTCTTTGAAAGGTAAAAGGTAGCTTTTGTTGACCATTTTTCGGTGTTTTTGATGATTCCGTGTAACATTTTTGTTCTGGGATGTTCTATCTAGTTAGTTATTATTATTAGGATTAAGATGCGATTATTTCTGTGCTTAATGCGAGAATATGGGATTAGAATGTGATCGAGTGAGCTCATTGATGACTCTGTTAGGTTTTTTCCCCTTGAATTCGACGAAGAATATGATGAGATCTGATCTGACAAGTTATTGTCCATAACGAGATAGTTTTGATTTTTTCCTTTTTTTTGGGGGGGACATGTAATAACATAGGGTACTGTTTAAGGTTCTGTTCATTTGTTGATAATATCGATATGCAGAAGTTTGGAAATTTCCTTTTTTTTAAAAGAAAAAAATCTGCCTGCTGTAGGTTTTGAGTAATTATGTAATCTTGCAAATCTGTGGTGAATTTAGAGGGCTGATCAGGTCATTAAATCACTTGTGCTCTTCTGCATCGGCGCGGCTTTTGCGCGCTTAGCTTTTTTTTTGTATTTGTTCATTTATGAAGTCATTTTTATATCTATCAGCATAATATATGTCTACATTTCCTAATTCCATGGGATTTCATTTTGAATTAATGCTCTTAATGCGAAAATCCATTGGCTCACTGATACTTCTTTTGGAATACCATGGGTCCTTCCAAAGCTTTCTCTGCTACACTGTTACTTAAAACATAACACGTTAAAGTTAAGAGAGCAAACATATACTAAAGACATGCATAATCTTTATGTAGGAGGTGATTAGCATTTCGGATCAATGGGCGAGTGGGTTATTGGAGCAGTGATCAATGTAATTGGGAGTATTACCATAAATTTTGGGACTAACCTTTTAAAATTGGGCCATGATCAGGTACATTTTATTTTAGCTACTTGCACTGTGGACAGTTATTACACTTTAAACATGCTTATAAATGGTTGATTTTGACATAGCTCTAATCGTTTCAGAAACTTCTTTTGGCAGCGAGAGAGGCTTTCCATTCCCTGCAATGTCGAAGATGGTGGCAAAATTATCCGCAAACCAATTATATATTTTTGGACATGGAGAATTGGTATATTTCATGTGGTCCATTTTGTAGTTGTCACACGGAACTGTGACTAGGAAAAAGAAAAAATCCCGTTTAATTGATTTGAATACTGAAATTTTACTGTAGGTATTCTCCTTTTTGCCCTGGGAAACTGTCTTAACTTCATCTCGTTCGCATTTGCAGCACAGGTTATGTTACTTCAATTTTTATTTACTTGTAAGTTAGAGATAATAGTAATTTATTCGAATTACACCTAAAAGGAAAATATTGATATTTAATATAGAAAGTAATTGCTACTCAGTGTGTTAGGTACCTTGGTTCAATCATTGAACGTTCTTTTTGTTTTCCTAAAAATGGATTCTCTGTGTGTTTTCTTGCAGTCACTTCTTGCAGCTCTGGGATCGATTCAGTTTATATTTAATATCATTTTTGCTTACTTTGTGTTTCACAAGAACATATCAACAAAGTAAGCATCTTTTAACTTGATGAACCTTCTTTCGAAGCCTAACTACTTTGAGATCATTGATGAGAATTTTAATCTTCTTTCATAGTGTTTTGTTAGGCACAGCTTTTATTGTTTTCGGCAACATTTTCTTGGTTTCATTTGGCAATCACCAATCACCAGGTATGGCCTCAGCCTTCTAATGCCTAACTTCTGAATGGATATGAATTCAATGTCCTAAAGTGTAAACCAAAATTCACTGAACTATTCAATTTTTTATCAGTTTACACACCTGAGCAATTGATCGCAAATTACAGCAATTCGGTGTTTCTTCTTTATTGCCTGTCTTTGGCGTTGGTTGTTGCTCTGAATCAATATATCTATAGGTAAGGTCGTATTAATATTTGCCAATATTGCTATAATCTTGGTTCCTATTTGGCCTGGCTATTGGAATAGCTTCTCTACTTCAAATAGCAGGAGCTTCCAAAATTTATGCTTTTGGCTTACAAATATTCCGGAGCGGAGCTTTTGCTGTGGCTGGAAGCTTAAATGAGCTTTCAGGGCCCAACAATGCAGAAGCTCCCATTAGAATCTTCTGCCTCTTTCCAGAAGGAAGCTGTGGAGGAGATTCCAATGAAAAAGCTACTATTGTTTTTTCGAACAGCTCTAGCCAGAAAACACTTCTGTGGATGATCCAGTTGAGACCTCCTCTATATAATTTATTGTTTGCTCCATCCATGATGCTCTTGATAGCAACTAAACATGTCATTTGCAGGAAAGTAGAAGCTAATCTCTTAGCTTATGGGCATGATTTTTGTGCCCATAGGCATGCTTTGCTCCCATTTTCTTATGCCGTTGTTTCTGGTGCTATTGGATCTTGGTCAGTGTTGTTTGGGAAATCATTGTAAGTCGATCAACCCATTGCTGATTAACCTATCTGCTCATTTAGCGATAGCCACATCAGTTTTGTTTTTATATTGTAATTTATCTATTTCTGATAGAAAAGTGCATTTATATTTCCTTTACCATTCAGGTCCAACATGCTGAGATTGACAGTCGGAAGCAATTATAAGCTGGATAGCTGGTTTACATACTTGATGCTTTTACTACTCATTTGCACGGGAGGGTTTTGGGTAATGATTTTATGAGCAAAACAGCACCAATTAATGTACTTTTTTTTTCCATGAAAAATTTACTGGTAGCCCCTAAGCTTCTTGTCAACTGCAGATACCTCAACCATTCTCTTTTTTCTTTTCCTTTTTAATATATGTAGCGTGTGTGATATTTAAACCCTCTAATTCCTCTTCTACATCTATTTCATTCGCCGATTATGTGAAGTTTATTGTCTAAAATTTCCTGGAACTCAACTGGGATTGTGTGACAGTCTGCCAGAGCGTCAATACCTTTATATATATATATATATATATATATATATATATATAGATAGAGCGGGTAGCATGCTATTTTTCTCTCAAAAATATATATATATATATATATATATATATATATATATATATATATATATATATATAGAGCGCCAATACTGGAAACAGAAGAAAAGTAGGGTGATATGGATTTGAGGCATCAGATTGTTAACACGAGTTATTTTTCTAAAATCAACAATGTGCCTATCTTTAAATCACTAATAGTTCAGGCGGTACCAGTGCGTCTCACTCTTTAATTCTTTTTCTGCATGTAGTTTTTTGTTCCTTTCCATCTTGATATGTCTAATTACTTATTCCCTACATCTCAGATGGCAAGATTGAATGAGGGGTTGTCCCAGTTTGATGCAATATTCATCGTTCCAATGTTTCAGCTTGTATGGACCTTCTTTTCAGTTTATACAGGATTTGTATACTTCCAGGAATATCAAGTGAGCTTCTTTTCTTCTCTCTCTCTCTCTCTCTCTCTCTCTCTCTCTCTCTCTCTCTCTCTCTCTCTCTCTCTCTCTCTGCGATCCTTCTGCAAGTGCTCTACTAAGAAAACCTTAAATTGCTTCTGACAGGCTTTTGATGCAATTAAGCTAACAATGTTTCTACTGGGTTTGGCATTTGTATCTATCGGCATTTTCTTGTTAGCTCCTGATGATACTAAAGGTTATAGAACCATTAATTCCTTCTAGTGCTCTAATTATAGAGTCATTCATTCATTAGAGAATCAAACTAACTTAGTGAACGTAATTTCAGCAACTGAAAGAAAGACTTCTTCCACCGCAAGTACCATTGTTGCAACAAATGTAAACAGGTATTTCTTTTAGTCACCATTTATGCTCATCTTAATCGCCATAAGAAATGTAATTTACCTTCATGTACATGGTTTCTTGTATGTTATGTTGTTTCGACTGGACAGAATGTGTATGAATGCTTATAATTAATATTTCAGGCTTGCTAAACTTTCGATGGAGTGTGAAGCCAACGATATGAACTCTTTTGATTATTTGGAGAAGGCGAAGACAAAATCTTTTTTAATAAAGGCGAAGGTGCTTTGTCCATGATAGAAGATCTCCATTTCACCATTATCATATGACCCTCTCAAAAAGTTTTATTTCATACTACTTGGTTCAACTTGCAGGCGGCTTTCTCCCTTTCATTAGGCCTATGTAGACAGTCTGCTACTGCTTTATCCACACGGGTTGTATCGACTGTCTTTTCAATAACGACGGGCTTCATGGGATCTACGAATGATCGGACGAAGTTCACTACTCAGAAAAGCTCTAACTGGGGCGGTACGTCAATTGATGATGGTAAAGAAACACAGGAAAAGGGATCTTTGCTTCCATAGAGCTGCAGAAACAACGGTAAAGTCTATTGCTTAGGGCCTGTTTGGATGCACGCATATTTCGTTCAATATTCTCTGTTCGTTTACTCTAGCAGAATGTGGTAATTATTCGCCAGGGAGTACAAAAGGAATGCCTCTAAAACAATTTTTTAGGAATATGTAAATCGCCTCATAGGTAGGAACTACTATCCTAATAGGATAGAATGAGTAGGATTGCATCAAGAACCAGTTAACTAGTGACAACTTGCTTCTGATATTATCAAAAACAAGCCATTTATGGATATTAGCAGGAGGTCCGTGCAGATCCAGTATAGTGTATTTTTCGCTCCACAAGGATCAAAGATCAAACGAATGTTTATATTGTATTTTTCGCTCCACAAGGATCAAAGATCAAACGAATGTTTATATTTGTATCATAGAAATGTAGTTTTAGTAATCTATGTCGAATAAATTTTACTACTCCACTCTTCATATTCTTTCATGAGTTTCGTGATCAGATAATAAAACAGAAGCATCTGACAGTAAAAGCTTGGCTTACCAAGCCATAACTCCATGATTAATTTGTATTATTCATTCATAAGCAACAAGTAAGCATGTTCTCTCGGCCTCATTTCTTGGGAGGATTGCTTTCTTTTCAAGCATTTAAACTTAGGGGCTATTTATTGGCATGTAGTTATAACTGCACAACAATTGTATCTGCATGTACTTAGATCCAGATACAATGTTTGATTTGGTGCATTTGAATCTAATTACTGCAGTTGGAACGGTACAAAGGAGACTTAATTGTAGCAGTAGAAATTATACTCAAATTGGCCACTGTTTCAACTGCAGTAGTCGAAAAGAGTAATTTAGCTTACCTACCTAATCACTATATAAAGAGTGTTAAATTTGTGAATACGATAGTCAAATGTATGTAGCCGAATTAATTATTTATATTTGCAGCGCCTTTTTCTACATCTAACTAAGGAGGGTAATGGCTTAGCAAAATACATGATCAGTGGTAAAATGCACGGTTGGTGCTTGGAAATTTACGGTGCAAATGTTTGGATTTTTCTCACCTGCATGATTTCGAGTTCCTTCTAGTATAAGCCCATTTTGACTTTAATATACGTGCATTTGTCTGTAACACTCACTTAAGGCTGTTTTTCTGTTCGCCCACTTGGAATTGCTGTGTAAATAATAAATTTTTTATTAAATTTTTTTTTTGAGAGAAGGCAGCATGCTGCCGCTTCATTCATAGGGAAAATGAATTTAGCTACAAACCAGAGGCAACTAGGCCTCAGACCGAAAAGGAAAAGAAGGGGGAAGAACGAGGAAAGAGAGAGAGGAAGGGGTGCGAAAAAACAGCCCTAGGGGCAGTACGCGGACCACTGCGAACGGCAAAGCCGGATCGCAGCGATCAAATCCCTAGAGCTACGGGACTTATTGTCGAAGACTCTTCGATTTCTTTCAAGCCAGACTTCCCACCAGGTGGACGCGATGGTGGTTAGGGCCTTCTTGGCCCAAGCCCCTCTCTTGAGCGAATAGGCCCCCCACAGCCCGTTGACGGTCGCCAGACTCCGAATCTCCCTCTTGTTGGGGAGTAGGGTTTCAAGCAAGGAGAGAGTGCAGGTGCAGGAGAGGAAAAGATGATCGGCGGTTTCGGCAGGTCCAAGGCAGATTGGACAGTGGGTGGGTCCAGTCCAGTTCCTCTTTTGGAGGATGTCCCTGGTCAGGACCCGCCTTCGGAGCACCAGCCAGATGAAGATTTTGACTTTCAAAGACATCTTGCTGCTCCAAATCGAGGTGAACCGGTCATCAACTTCCCCACTGTCCTGCAGGAAGCGGTATGTAGATCTGACGGAGAAGGTCCCAGAGGTGGTCCAGTGCCACTTGAACTCATCCTTGTTACCGGTGAGGTGAAGATGGGCGGTAGCCTCTAGCAGGTCTGGGAAGGCGTCCTCAGTGCCTGCGGGGCCCCCCTCGAGGCCCTCCAGGATTCTCCCCCAGTTCGAGCCATCTGGGCCAAGGCAGTCAGCCACGCGAAGGTGCTTGTTGGTAACCGACTCGTAGATCCGCGGAAACTGGGTTGAGAGGGGCGAGCTCCCAGACCAGATATCTCCCCAGAAGCCAGTCCGATTTCCATTTCCAACCGAGAGAGTCGTACCGCACTTGAATATATCCCGCGTGCGCAGCACGCTTTTCCACCAGGGGGAGAGCGGTCGAAATGAGGATCCCTCGCTCAGCGGTTCCCTGCGACGATAGTACAGTCTCTTAACGAGGGGTTCCCAAGGCGGCGGTTCCAGGGATAGGAATCTCCACCACCACTTAGCGAGCAATGCCAGGTTGAAGGTTTCTAGGTTCAAGATGCCTAGGCCCCCGTCTTTTCTGGACCTGCAGACAGCCTTCCAGCTGACCAGGCAGTGGCCCCCCGACACCGAGCTTTGCCCTTTCCAGAAGAATGCTCGGCGAAGCGAGTCAATTCTTTTAATGACCCAGGCAGGCGCTTTGAATACTGAAAAGAAGTAGAGTGGCAGATTCGACAACACCGAGTTGACCACGGTTAGCCTGCCCCCGTACGACAGCAGTTTCGCTTGCCAACCCCTGATTCGATGCTCGATCCTGGAGACAGCCAGATGCCAGGCCTCCTTGGGGAGGCAGCCCTTGACCAGCGGGAGACCAAGGTATTTGATCGGGAGCGAGCCCAGCTTACAGTTCAGTGCCGCTGCAAGTCGTTCGCCTTTGAGAATTTTTTATTAAATTTTATTTTAAAATTTTGAAATTAAAATATAAATTTAAAATTAAAATTAGATTTTAAAAATAGATTTTAATTTCTTCTGATTTTAGGCCTCTAGTGAATTACCTAGCACTTAGTTGAGGAAAAAACAATCACTTTTAACCTGAAAATTACTTTTCAAAACCTAAAACACCATATATATATATATATATATATATATATATATATATATATATATATATATATATATGAAAAGATAAAATAAGATACACTCATTACAATAACGATAAAATAAGATACACTCATTACAATAACGTTTGGGAAATATGAATTAGGTGTAAAGTGGAATCTTGGTACTCAGCAGGCACTCATAATTTTGGTGATTTTGGTGATTCGACGCTTATTTGAGCTGATCGGATAAAGGACAATCTTTTTAATGTTTTAATTTTGAAACTATTATCTGCTACCCAATTGATATTATAATTATCACCAAAACATTAAAAAATTTATAAGAACAACCACATGCATTATATGCATGCATATACCATGGAATTATTTTCTTTATTTTCTTTATTTTTTTTTTCAATTCAAAATCAAAATAATTAATTAATTAATTAATTTGAAAGTGTCAATTTGGTATGGTTTCCGGGTATTTTCACATACCACGGCCCCACCCAATTTTGATCCCTTCTGCTTCTGAGTTCTCCCCAGTACACGACTCAAAAAAAAAAGTCAAGCACAGACCCTTCCTTCTCCCCACACCGCGTTAAACACTCAAAAAAACTTTTAAAAACCTCATCTCCATTTCCATTCTCTTCCCTACTCCTCCTCCTCCTCCGTAACACTATATCGCACACACAAAACCCTAATTCCCCAATTTGCGACCTCGACAATGAATCGGGGATCCATCGATCTGAAGACGATCTCGTACAGGGACGTGGCCTCGTCTTCCTCCTTCTCCTTCTCCAAACCCTCGCTCTACGTCACCATCTACCTCCTCGGCCATGGCGACGGCGAAGGCAAAGGCAAAGGCCGCGTCCGCCCACTCCGCCACCGCCACAAGACCCCGCTCCTCCCCCACCGAGGCGACCCGGAGTGGGACCACCCCGTCCGGATCTACATCGACGGCCCCGATCCCCTCCTCCCCCTCCCCCTCCCCCTCCCCCTCCTCCTCCGCTTCGAACTCACCGCACGCAGCACCGTCCTCCGCGACCGCGTCGTCGGCGTCGTCTCCGTCCCCGTCGCCGACCTCTACTCCGCCGCCGGCGACCTCCGCCGCGCCAGCTACCAGGTGACCTGCCCCGACGGCAAACCTAACGGCCGCCTCTCCTTCTCCTACATCATGAACTCCCCCTCCCCCGTCTCCTTCGCCGCGGCGAAGGCGGCGAAGGCTCCTCCTCCTCCTCCTCCGCCGCCGCCGAAGGCTAAGCTGTATCCGTCTTTGGTGGATCTGATTCCCTATCCTCCTCCTCCGACTACGACGACGACGACGACGGAGGCGCCTAAGGTTCGTTACCCGGCGCAGGTTAGCGAGCAGCTGCTCTATCCTGCGCCGCCGATGGAGACGGTGGTGGCGTACCCCGCTCCGGCGCAGGTTAGCGGGTGGTGGTATCCTGCGCCACAGCAGTGTGGCTTCTGCGGCTACTTTGCACCGCCGGGGAGTTGCGGGTGCCTGGCGCCGAGATGAGCTTCCAGAAGTTTCTTCTTCTCCCCGTCGAGTGTTGTAAAAATGTTTTGAGTTGCGGAACAGTGGAAAGGGGGTGATTGGCTACACGTGGCTAGTTTTGATCGGGTACCTATTAATTTCAACGTAAACAAATTTATATATATATATATATATATATATATATATATATATAAAAACACTGTAAAGTTTTATTAAAAACACTGTAATGTTAATAATTAATGTTCCATTACTACGGAAATAGTTAAAGTAGTGATGTTAATAACAAGAGTCTTTTTTTTTTTTTTTTTTTTTGATTAAGTGCGTGATAAATATTTCTTATGATTTAAACGCGATATTAATGTAATTTGGCTTTAGCCCGATTAATATATATTTACATGTTAATGAACAAGTGAAATTAATTGGCTTTTTAATCACAAATCCACAAGCTATTGAAGGAGTCAAAGGTTTGTAAGATGCTTCTAAATGATTAATTAAATGGGCTTTTTAATTATGTGAGTGAGCTCTTTTGCTACTAATAAAAGTTTTTAAAAAATAAAAATATAAATTGTGTTGGATATGCTAGCTAGCTAGCTACTCCTCTCTTGCACATTTGAAGAGTATATTTTTCGTTTTTTTCTCCTCCATTAAAATCTTAACGGTTGGATTCAAATGCATCAAATTAATGAACAATCGTGTGCAATTAATATTTGAGATTAAACTCTTGTTCAATTGTTCAAACTCTCAACAATGTGACAATAACATGCATGACTAGATATGGAGGATTTTAAATCCAATCACATAAGGATTTAATCAATCAAGAACCTTGGTTCTAATATATTGTCAACAAATTATTTCTCAATAACTTCGTACTATTAATAGTATAGTAGCCGGACTCTATAGAGCTAGGCTGGAATACTATTAATAGTACCAAGTCATTGGTGCTATTAAATTTTTAATTTTTAAATTAAAAGATGTATGGTTGAGATGACAGCGAGCCCCCTTGAGTTTAATAGGTGGCTGAGAAAATAGTAAAATCTAACGGATAAAAATGATCAAAGAGGTTGATCTAAGGGTAGAAAACTTGCTAGCACCAATAACTTCGTACTATTAATAGTATAGTATCTGGATTATATATATATATAATTACCAAGAAAACAAAAATTCTCTTAATTAGTAATTAGAGGCTAATTAGAGGTGGTTTATTGGCAAATAATTAAATTCCTAACATTTTATCAAACCATATTTAACTTAATAGATTCTCTGGTACAAACCATATCTATAATCTTCAAACAAAAAAAAAAAAACTTGCAGTATACAAGACCACAATGAGAAATCAATCCTCCATCTCCAACAATGAACACAACTATATATATATATATATATATATATATATATATATATATATATATATATATATATATATATATATACTACTTATTAACTTTAATTAATACATCTCCTCCTCCTCCTCTTGGTATTGCAACAAATTAAGCTTCAAGTTTTTGAGCCCTCAATTCTTCATAGAATTTCTCAATGAACTCCTCCGCCGAATCGGCGAACTGGAAGCCGACTCCAACCCCCTCCCCCCCCCCCCCCCCCCCCCCCCCCCCTTCTCCTTCTCCTCCTCCTCCTCCTCCTCCTCCTCCGACGGCAACGACAACGAAGAGTAGTTCGAGACCCGAACCGAGAACGGAGTTAGAGGATACTCACATTCGTCCGAGCCCTCAAACTTCCGTTTCGCGTAAACCAAAAGAGAATCGATCTCCACCTCCTCGACGTCTCTCTCGCTAGCACACGTAAAGAGTTGGCCAGGCGATTTTCGGTGCGTTGCGTAGAAGCGATTGCAGCTTTTCGCCCGGCGGCGGCTGCTGCTGCTGCTGCTGCTGCATGAGAACTCGTAGTAGCCGTGGCGGCGCGGGGAGGCAATTCTCATGGCTTGGTGAGTGAACACAGGGCTCCTCAAATAGCAATGTGTTCCACAGGTGCTTTTATTTGGATATCATATGATTAATATCTCTAACTAGCTTTTTTTTCTTGAGAAGGATAGCTTCTTTATCATCAAGAAGAGAGGGTTTAACAAATTCCATGGCTCTTTTCTCACAGAAACATAATTTGGGGATCTCATTTGGTTGAAGGAAAAAAAAGAAAAAGAAAAAAGAAAAAAAAGATGGTGCAACTCTTATTAGTTTTTTTTGTTCGTTGTTACGTATAAGGTATTATATATATATATAGTTCTAAAACTAGGTGCTTCGGATATAAATAAATAAATAAATAAATAAATAAATAAATAAATAAATAAATATATATATATATATATATATATAATATAAGGAAAATGTATGGAGACCCTCTCACCTTTAATTTTTTTTGATTTAGAACTCCCCTCAGGTTCTAAATTTTTTTTATTTGAGTTTCTATAATTGATTAAAAAAATTTATCAAATTTAATAACTATAAGTTATAACTGTTAACTGGTTTAGTTTTATTTACTAAAAAAATAAACAAAATTATTAAATTTGGTGAAGTCAATAATGAGTTCGAGAGAACCCTCAATTTTTGGGACTAAAATCAGCAAATTCCAAAAAATAAAGGAAAAGTTGAGTGGCCAATTTCAAAATTGCTTGTAAATTGAGGGGGATCTCCATACATTTTAACCCAATATTAATTTAGAATATATGTTTGCTTGTTATTCCCTTATGATTAGTCCCTTTGACATTTTAAAACATACTAACAAAAAAAAAAAAAATCTTATTTCTTTAGTTTGGGTGTATTTCTTTTTTGGTATGTTGGGTTTTGGTGGTTTTTAAATACAAAACTTGGATTTCGATATTATCTACACAGATTCTGTGACATTTCAGTGTTTGATTCTTTATTCATAAATACGTTTCCTTAGAACTATTTTAATATTAATTTTTTTATCTACAAAGATTTTAACTAATTAAGTAGAATGGAGACAGATTTTTTTAGCAATCCTTGTTGTTGTTGCTGTTTTTTTTTTTTTTTCTTTTTTTTTTCTTATGTGGAATGTTTAGTTGACTTGAGTGTCTAAGAGGTTTTCCTTCTTTCTTATGAATATATTTTTAAAAATATTTTCAACCAAAATTAATAAATAATATACTACTACACTTTTATAATATTTTTGTGAGTACTCATGGCTAAAAATATTCAGAATAATCACTGCTTTTGGATCGTGACATTTACAATATTTTTGCTTGGAAAATTTTGCGGGGCATGTTGCCTACTAAATTGTAATTATGGGATCAGATTTTTGACAAAATTATATTTAGATTTATATAGTTGTTTAGATGCGAATTCAAATGCGGATATATATATATATATATATATATATATATATATATATATATATATATATATATATATATATATATATGTCAAATTCAAATATTTTTTATATTTTCTTGGAGAGAGAAAGGTAACATGTTATTATTTTATTTATTTTTTTAAAGAAATAAATTTAGTTAAAAATGTGAAGCAACTAAATTTCGAACTCGAAATCTTAAGTACTGACCATTCAAATATTAATTTTTTGTTATCGTATTCACTAAAAATAAATTGGAATTCATACATGAATCGAATTTATATTCTGGTATTATTCAGATAATAATATATACAAATTTGAATATATTAATATGAACTAAAATTAGAGTGAATAAGACATACAATATAATTAAAGTTTCACACTCTTGCTCAAATTTTGTTTATCTATATTTTATTCAATAAAATTTAATATTTTAATAAATATAAATACAATGTTAACATCAAATTCCTAATAAAATAAATGAATAACATAATAAAAATTACTTTATCTCCCTATAATAAATATTAATATCCTTCTTATTTCTGAGTAAAAATGATAAAATTCTATCAGAGTTTTAAAAAAGATCACATATATTCACATCCATATGTTTATTACCTTTTTTTTGAATGCAAATTCTAGATGAAAATGTGTCGAGTACTAAAATTTGATATTTATATTTGCATCCTATTAATAGAATGGAGTATCTATATATATATGCTTTCAAAAGTATCAAATTATTGATACTTATAAATTTTTAATTCTTAGATAAAAAAAAATACGGTTAGGATGATACTAGGTCCATTGGGTTTAATGAATGATTGGTAAAATAATATGATTTAATATGTGAAATTAATCAAAGAGATAAATCTAACAGTAGAAAATTTATAAGTATCAATTGCTTGATACTTTTAAAAATATAGTAGCTGGTCTCTCTCTCTATATATATATTATTCCGCCTCATAAATGAAAATAAAAATATAAAATGTTAAAATTTATAAATGGATGGTGCCAAACAAGTTGGATGCATACAAATCCGGGCTGGGCCGGATCCTAGCTAGTCTGTTTTTGGGCTTGTTTAATTTTTTTTTCTGGCCCACTAATTCAAGCCCAATCTGCAATATATATATATATATATATATATATATATATATATATATATATATATATATATATATATATATATATATATATGAATCCCGCTAGAATCCTATCGATAGCACCAAGTAATTGGTGCTATCAAATTTTTAGCCGTTGGATGAAAAGATATTCGGTTGGGATTATAGTGGTACCCTAAAATTTTTACTATTCAACCAACCACCTAGTAAATCCTTGGAAACCATTTTCATCTTAACCACACATTTTTTAATCCAAAGACTAAAAATTTAATAACACTAATGACTTGATACTATCGATAGTATTCCAACATAATTATATTGAGCTAGATGCCTGGGATTAAGTACTAAAGCGTCTGTCGAATCGGGTCAAATAAACAAATTAAAAATCCGGGTGCGGGTCGCATTTTCTTAGCCTCAAAATTTTAAGATCCGACCCGGCCTGATAAGCGGGGCTAAGCCCGACCTCACCTGCCAAAGGTTGGGTCACATACATTCACGTCTAACTTATGTACTTTCAATTAATTACTACCCATAATATTTATTTATTTATTTATTTATTTATTTATTTATTTTTTTTTGCTAATTATAACGCACAACGGACATGTTTGAGCAAAAGAATGTACAAATTATAAATCACAACATATTAATATACTATGTTTTCCTTTTTTATTCAAAAAAAAAGTGCAAACATTAGGAATAATGCATGCATGCATTGCATGCATGCATGAAATTACATGAGCATGTAAAATAAGATCAAGCTAGTATAGTAGCAAGGCTCTGTGCCCTTAGCTGCTCATAGAACCTCTCAATGAACTCCTCCGCCTTGTCGTCAACGTCGCACTCGACTTCCTCCTCCTCCTCCTCCTCCTCCTCTTCCGACGAATAACCAGAAACCCTAACCAAGAACGGTGATCCGTCGATAAAACTCGACGCGTAAACACACCGCGGATAGTGCTCTAGAGTAGGGAACACAAAGACCGGTGCTGTGCTCTCGTCGTAGCACCTCGCATTGAAGCATGAGAAGAGGCTACCAATGTTCCCTCTACGCTTCGATCTCGATTTGAAGAAGATGAGGTTAGGAGTATTACTACATGAGAACTCATACTCCATTCTTGTGGGAGGTGGCAAAGCTTTTCCCTTTGGGTGGTTGATGAGGAGGAGGAGGTTTTTTATTGTTTTACCCAAGATTTTTCCTCTCTTTAGCATGAGACCCATGATCATGAGCTTTTTCCTTGAGATAATGAGGCTTTTTTTGAACACCATGAAAAAGGCAAGCCTTAGGAAGTGACACAGCTTCTTTGCAGCTTCTTTGGAGTGCAATAGCTCCATTGTGTGGTGCCTTTAGAGTGAGCACTTAATTCCCAATAATGAGCTTCTGAGGTTTACTTACATAGCTCACTGCTTATGGAATGGAGAGAAACAACTTATATATACACAACATGTAGAGATCTTGAGAGAGAGAGAGAGATAGATAGAGAGAGAAACAGAAATTGCATTATTCAAGGAAAGAAAGGGATGGTTGAGTAGGGAAGCAAGGTGGGGGGTGGGGACAAGAAGTTGCACCTCTCTCTCTTATATAATTTTTTTGTTGTATTTGAGTAGGTAAAATTTAATCATGAGACAAATTAATATTGCACACTCCACCACCTATTTGTGTTGAAGTTTCATTAGCTAGGTATCCCAACTTTAGTTAATTTGTTATCAATTTACCACATTTAATTCTAAGTTTAGTTTGCTGTAACGCACTGCTATTTATCAGCTGATTTAGCTACTAAACCATCTCAAAACTACTACCATATCATTTCACTGTAAGAAGTTAGTGGTCATATCATGTCATTTCACATAGCATTCACCAAATCGAAACATAATCTAAGATTTAATTAGTACTACAACTAAATAAATTAAGTTTGATCATTGAAATAAAATTTTAGGTGAGCTCATTGACATTTGATGTAATTTACTGTTTGTTGTTGGCTTCATTAATTGTGAGCCACTGTTGAATAGTTGCAGGTGGACTAAACAAAGGGAATGTAAGTTCTAAACAGCTATTTATTAGATATAGTAAGACAAAAGGAATCAATTAATTAATGCAAATTCAAAACAGCTCATGATAGTTGGTGAAACAATTTAAAAAAATAATTAGAAAAAACAAACAAATTATCCACAGTTTAGTGTGTCAGATCATTTGGTGCGAATCATTAATCCAAAAAGTTCGAACTACTAGAAAAATACAAAAAAAAATATTTAAAGCTTACAGATACAACGTACACGGTTCTCAATTGTGCCTCGGTCCAACCAACATTATGTCACTTCGAATATGACTCGGCTCAATCCGACCTTCACCTAATCTGACCTCCTGCCATACGATAAAATGTTGGCCCATTTAAGCCAACATAGTGGATTAATTTTGTTTCATATTAGTTGTTTCTCAAAGCTAATTTGCTTACAAGGAAAGAAAAAAATTGTATATTTTTTTTTCTGATTAATTAAATTGTATAATTAAATATATATTATGCAGTAATAATACTCAGCGAATTAATTGACATTAATAGTCGAGTTACAATATATGCATTTGTATATATAATTAATTATAATAAAAAGTAATAAACTAGCTAGCTAGGGCCCCTTCTCTTTATAACTACTACCACTAATAATTGTAAAAAGAATAATAATAATTATAATAATAATTAATACTAATTAATAAATTTCAATCAGAGGATTATTACCTTAATTAGCCATGATCTCTTTAATTTTGGAGTCAAATAAATTCTATGTATTGGTTAATATAAGTAAATATTTTTGAAAACAAGAATTTAATTAATATATGCTAGAAAACTTTTTTGGTTCCTACAATAAATACTTATGATCATTTAATTACTAGTTTGGGATCTAGCTAAAGATTGATTATGTTAATGAATATTAATTTGAGTTTGGCTATTCAAAATAAAGCCTCAAAAAAAAAAAAAAAAAAGCTCCAACAATTAATCTTAATTATATATCAACATTAATTTCTTTAACAATAATTTTGCTCATTTTAATTTGAAAAATTGAGAGCAATATAATTAATTAACTTAGTGAACAACTAATATATGTAGCGTGCCCAAGTGGCCACACACATGCGGAATTACTGGGTGTAGACATTGACATGCATGCATGCTTTGCTTTCACCCTAACTTTGATTTTTCATCTTGTTTATATTATTGCTTTAATTTTCTCTCTCTCTCTCTCTCTCTCTCTCTCTCTCTCTTGCATGTGTATTTTGATTATATGTAGTTGTAACTATACAACAGTTATAATTGTGTGAGATCTAAGATCATGTTTAACCTGATGCATTTGCGCGGTAGTTCCAACTGCAACATTAGAGAGAGATCTAGTAATTTTTGAATAGAAAATAATTCCGTCATCGACATTGATTTCATACGTATAAAATGATAAAATTTATAAATATAGTTCTCAATATGCAACTGAACAAATTATTTATAATCACCGTAATATATATTTTATTGCATATGTTAGCTGCATATTTTACTGTGTCACACCCCCCCTTCCCCCCGAATAAGAGCCGTAAGCTAAGTAGGCTAAAATTTTTATTTGGTGTAGCTTACTCCTACTGATGAAGTAATTGACTCTCATTGCGTGATTTACAAGCACAAATCTCCAAGAACTGTGATGCATAGTTGATGATGATCACAATGGGAGTCGGGCTCGAACTAATACGGCCCAATTTTTTTGCTGGTCGGGTCGGGTCGGGTCGGGCTCTGCCCGGTTCATCGGTCAAGTCGCAATTTTAACAGTTCGGGTTCGAGTTGTGGTGATTTAACCAGGCCCCACATTTGGTTTTATTCTCAAGCATAATGTTTCTTAATTAATTATAATTATATATATATATATATTATTTAAAAATAAATGTGTTATATTATTGGGCCAAGTGCGCTACAATATATAAATTATTTCATATTTTAGGCCTATTGGGCCTAATGGCCTGGCCCAATAGTCCAACAAAAACCATCCGAACATTCTCGAACGTGACCTCTCCGCAGAACGTCCAACCCCCGTCACGGCAATACTCTGCAGCCAATACACGCACATGGTACCCCGCTGGCCCCATTTCCCATAATTTTAAATCAACACCAATAACCCACAGATGACGTGGCGCGGTTCCATTGGACGGCTTTACGTGGTCTCGTACGTGATTGGTCGAAACAGGTGGCTCGGGAGCTTTTTATTTACTTCCCCCCCGCATACCCCCTCCCACACTTACACTTCGCATGTAAAAGAAGTGGTCGTAGGAGAGGGGGGAAGCCCGTGATCTCATCTCCGCCGTTGGTTTTCTCCCTCGCGATATCTGGTACGTCGATCCCTACCTGCCCCTCCTCCGTCGGCGAGGTCGCGATCTAGGGTTAGGGTTTTACTCGATCTCGCGCTCCTCTTCCTCCTCCTCCTCCTCCTCTCCTTCTTCGTTTACCTCGTCGTTCTCATCGTAATCGTTCGCGTATTTGTAGGGTTATGATGGATCGGAGGCGATCCGGGGCGCCGCTCCTGGCGCTGTTGATCTCGGCGCTCGTGCTCCAAATCTCTGCTTCGGATCCGGTGGGTTTCGATCTGAATCTGATCCCTTTTATTTTTATTTCTATTTTGGTTTGAATTAAGAGATCTGAGCGTGAGATTGATGGGGTTTTGTTGTTCCAGTTGTTCTACGAATCGTTCGATGAGAGCTTTGAGGGGCGCTGGGTTGCTTCCGAGAAGGATGATTACAAAGGTATCGCCTTGATCTCATTTTTAGCTTTTAATGTAGTGAGATGTGTTGATCTATACTAGATTACAAGTGTAGGGGTGTACAATTTTTTTTTCCTTTTCTTTTATCCGATCTGTTGGATTTTACTGGTCTCGGAAGGGTTTGTGGGTTTAGGTCGCAGATCCATGCGAGATAGGAGAAAATTTTGCCCCGTTTGATTCAATTCGTAGTTATCGTTGTGGGATTACTGGGAACTAGGGTTTATGGTTCAGTTTCACATGTGAGGTGTGAAAATGGTGATTTGAACATCTAAATGTTCCATTGAACATCACCTCCTAATTTTCTTATAATAGTATAAACGATCATCTGATAGAGATGGTAAACACAATCTAGCATTTGGGATTGTAGATCTGTTGCTATTTATAAACCTTGATCTTGCATTGCGATTCACGAACTATCAAGCATTTTATCAAAAGTTAGTTTTGTAGTATACAACCTCGTTAGTTCACAGATGCTGAACAAATGTTAGCAGCATGAGATGATAGATCTGTTAACCTTACCTTGCATTACGATCCATGAACTGTTAACCATTTTATCAAATGTTAGTGTTTGGGGCAAAATTGGCCACATATTATAAACAATGAATTTTAGGAATACTGGAAATGTTGAATAGTAGATAAGTTCATCCTGCTTTTATGTGTAAAGTTGGTTTCTACTGATTTTGTTATGTGTGCGCGGCTGTTATAGTAGCGATTTATGTTTTTGGTAGGCTTTGACCTATGTAAAGACGACATTATGCATGTTCATTACACTTATCTAAGGTTTGTTCCCTATACATTTAGTTGCATGATGTACGGATTCTGATAAACATGCAGTGCGCGTATTCTCGTACTGTAAATAGCTTGCACAGTTTTTAATGCTGCTATTTGTATCATGCTCCGTACGGAAAAGTCATGAATGAAAGATTCCTTTCGGAAACTTAAAGGAAAATATGCGGTAAAGTTGTCGAAGGTTTGTGTTCAAGTAGCTAAGTATGTTGTGAAAGCTGTGCCGTGAACTCGAAGGAAACACATTGTTGGACCTTTCTGACTATCTTCTTTCTTATCTCCATTTTGGTCAACCTTGATACTATCCTCTTATTTTCTTTTCTCGCACTCTTATCTCTTTGTCGTCGGTATATTTAAACACAATCTCTTATCCAGGTGTATGGAAACACTCCAAAAGTGATGGTCATGAAGACTACGGCCTCCTTGTCAGTGAGAAGGCAAGGAAGTACGCCATAGTCAAGGAACTGGATGAGCCCGTCAATCTCAAGGATGGATCCGTCGTACTTCAGTTCGAAGTCCGCCTCCAAAATGGTCTGGAATGTGGTGGAGCTTACCTTAAATACCTCCGACCTCAGGAATCGGGTTGGGTCCCGAAGAATTTTGATAACGAGTCTCCTTACGCTATCATGTTTGGACCTGACAAGTGCGGATCCACCAACAAGGTCCACTTCATTCTTCAGCACAAAAACCCGAAAACTGGTAAATTCGTTGAGCACCATTTGAAATTTCCCCCGTCGGTGCCATACGACAAGCTATCCCACCTCTATACTGCTATCCTCAAACCCGATAACGAGCTGAGGATTTTGATTGATGGAGAGGAGAAGAAGAAGGTGAATTTCTTATCTGCGGACGATTTCGAGCCGGCACTTATCCCGCCTGAGACTATCCCGGACCCTGAGGATAAGAAACCTGAGGACTGGGATGAGCGGGCCAAGATTCCGGATCCTGATGCAGTGAAGCCTGATGATTGGGATGAGGATGCCCCGATGGAGGTTGAGGATGAGGATGCTGTTAAGCCGGAAGGATGGTTGGACGATGAGCCTGAGGAAATCGACGATCCAGAAGCGATGAAGCCAGAAGATTGGGATGATGAGGAGGACGGGGAGTGGGAGGCACCGAAAATCGATAACCCTAAGTGTGAGGAAGCTCCTGGTTGTGGTGAGTGGAAGAAGCCCATGAAGAGGAACCCCAACTATAAGGGGAAGTGGCATTCTCCTTTGATTGACAATCCTAACTACAAGGGGATCTGGAAGCCGAGGGATATACCTAATCCCGAGTATTTCGAGCTCGATAAGCCCGATTTTGAGCCTATTGCAGCTATTGGTATTGAGATTTGGACAATGCAAGATGGTGTTTTGTTCGACAACATTTTGATTGCCGATGATGAGAAGGTTGCTGAGACGTATAGGGAGACGACGTGGAAGCCCAAGTATGATGTTGAGAAAGAGAAGCAGAAGGCAGAGGATGCTTCTGCGGGCATTTCGGACGGGCTTTCTGGTTTCCAGGTGATGTCCGTTGTTCGAATTTTCTTTTCTTATATACTTTTAAAAAAGTGATAGATGATGTTTTGCATGGGATGCTAATATTTCACCTTCTTGTAAGCTACATTGCTTCTAATATGTATTATGATTATTGCAGAAGAAGGTGTTCGATGTCCTCTACAAGATTGCCGATATTCCTTTCCTGGAGGCATACAAGATCAAGATTATCGTGAGTACCGAAACAATGTTTTTAGTTCCTTGTCTAATGGATCTAGCTATTCATACATTTTCTCATGTTCTTTTTCTTGTTTAGCTACTAATTCTACTATCACACCCAAGATATTCATGTGTCAATTTTCTCGCAACTCTTTGAACTTGAATAAATAGTTTTTCCCTTCCTCTTTTGCTTCTCCTTTCTTCAGTTGCTTCTTAATTTTGTCCCTTTTCTTGAGGCTTAACTCTATTTAAACTCTCTTTTTTTTTTTTTTTTTTTTTAATCTGCAGGATGTGATCGAGAAAGGAGAGAAACAACCTAACCTGACCATCGGAATCCTAGTCTCTGTTGTGGTTGTTTTCTTAACCGTTCTCTTCAGGATTTTGTTTGGCGGCAAGAAACCAGCGGTAAGCCTTTAGCTTCACTTGTTGCTTCTTCATTTCGCTGCTTTAAAGATAATTCTTAGCTTCTATCTCTTCTGCTTGTTTCAGGCTCCAGCAAGCAGCACTTCTGAAACAAAGCCAGCCGCAGCTGCCGAGGCTGACGTTCCAGGAAGCAGCGGGGAGAAGGACGAGGACGAGAAGGAGAAAGAGGATGCGTCAGCCCCACGCCCTGCTCGGAGGCCGAGGAGGGAGACATAAAAAGTTTTAAAGAACTAGGGTTTGTCTTCAATTTTTGGAATTGTTATTTTCTAGTACTATGATGCGCTTTCCTCTCTAAGTTTTTAGGATTTTGAGTAGATATGAGATTTCTGATCAAGTCTTTTCTTATAAAACAATCAAGTACTAAGTTTTTTTTTTTTTTTTCCTGTTTTTTCCTCCCCTTTTACAAAACGGTTTGCTTGTTAGTTATTAAATCTGGTTGTATTTTTAGACTGCATTTAAAGGGATCTTATGAATTAACTTGTGATCAACAACTGGTATTCTTGTTTTGCATTCTTGGTAAGAGATATGATTCATCTCGGAACACAAACTTGCTTCATCATTTGTTACTGGAGATTTTCTTCCTAAACCACATTGATGTGTGGTGTGGGCTATGTGAAATCTTTTTGCAGATGAAGTGAGTCGCCCTCGCAAACGCCCTCTAGATCCTACGTGAAATGAAACCCTAAAACTGTGTAAGTGATAATTGCATGATGATAATGCGTATTTGTTGTTTTGGTTTGTTGTTAAGAAGTTGAGCTATTGAGCTAGATAACCTCTGATGAATAGACTGAGAGGTTATATTCTAGATCATGATTGTGACCAAATGAGTTATGTTTCCTTCAGCTGTATGTAACTAACATATTTCACCTGTACTTCTCATTTCTGGTGTTATATGCTACAGTAATCCACAGTATTGTCTGCTAAAATTTAGGGCTTGGGCATGTAGGTTCTTATAGGGTTTTTTACAATATAGAGCCTATTGGAAATGCCAATAATACTAACCAAAATTAGGTTCAAAGTTATAAAATTAGAGCGAGAGAAGTTTTAATTTGAAGCTTCTATGCGAACTTTTATCTAGATTTTAATGGGAAAAAAAGTTGTATGCTTCTTTTAAGGGAAAAAAAAAAGTGCTAGTGCTGCTTTTACCAGTACATAAACAGGAAATGATAGTGCACCAATAAGATTAGCTTAATGACTAGACTAAGCTCTTCTATCACCAGGTAAAAGAAGAAATGTTCCTCACAGCAACCATTAGCGCAAGTATTGATTATTCGATGTATCGTTGTTCGATCAAGTATTGTTCAAACGGTATTATTATTACAAAGAAGAAAAATGCTATAATCAGATCGATTACGCATGATTAGAAGTAGTACAAGAAACTCCTCTGTAGCAGAAACTAATGGCTTTTCTATTTGGCAAACACTTGAGACTTGTCTGTTTGTCAAGGTGCTTTTACCCAAAATCAAAGCCAAAGTTGGGTCAAGAGAGGGAACTAATGTAGTACATAAGACAGTCTTAAAATTTTCAAGGTCAAGGAAGCTTTTTTTTTGAATCCCTTCTTTCACTCTTTCTTCTAATCTTTTACAACTAAACTTGCAAATATCAGGTTTTGTCTGAATTTGGCCTAGTTTGGAATTTGTGGTACTGTAATATAGGATTAACACCTGCAGTTATTCTTTATGGAACCAAAAATATTGGAAGCCATTTGAAACTTCTCCCCTTCAATGCTACATACAACCAACAGTGGAAACCATGCTGGAGAAGCATGTAGGCTTTGCTTTTTCCCAGGAGAAATAACTTCGAAAACATAAATGCGTGCTTTCGAAGTACGCAATTCCAAACTCGACCTTATTAGATTAGGATCGGAAACATGGTTTTGGAAGCTGATTCGAGTAGAATCTGAATCAGATTCATAGTCCCACAACACTTCGGCCAGTTTGGCTCAGATTCTGGGGTGCATTGCAGATAGCAATGCAGTAAAATCAGAATCAGAATGCATTGCACAGCCTAATAGGGTCTAAGTAATCAAAATGTTATTGGTAATAAAAAAAAGCTTTAACAAACGAGCATTAGGATACTAATAAATGCAGGAAATTAGGGTCAAATCAAATCACGAGAATTAACGACCATAAAAATACGCCTTCCACTTCGAGGAATAGTATTATTATCAACATACAAAAGGCAAATTGGTATTTAATCAAAGCAGTAAAGGAGTAAATATTGGTGTCGCAGGTTTCAGGAAAAGAAATAATTATTCCTACCAACAATGTAGCTTAACTTGGAATTTCTTGACGATGACAAAGAACTAAATGATGTTCAATAAAATCGATGACAAGGCACGGCGCCTAAATTGATAAGTTAACAACAACCTTTTGTTGTTCTTTTAAAGAACACAGATAACACATTTCTTTTTATGGTCTTATTGGTTAAGGGAAAAACAATGTCACTTCCTCAAGCTTAAGATAAAAATGCAAGATAAAGAAGAAAACAGCCTGAAAGTAGGAATAACTCTCTAAGTTTGTATTTAAACTGCCAAAACTCTCTGAACCTAATAAGAACTCACCATCACGCCGGATTTGGTAACTTCTCTCTCGTCTCTGTTTCTTCTCTCTCTCTCTCTCTCTCGCTCTACCGACGACCTCCAGCTTTCCTCTGTGGCGGAGCTGATTCTTCTTCATCCGATTGAACATCTCCGTATTGCCATATATTAAGCCTCCCTTTTTTCGCCTTCTCTTGGATCTCCTCGAGATTGTCCAGAGCCGCCTTTCTTTCGCTGGTCTCCCACCTTTTCCGTCTTTCTAGTTTGGCAAGCCCTTCCTGCAAATAAAAGGCTCAAAGCTGGTTAAAATTGAAAAGTTCTTAAAAAAAAAAGAAGTCTGGCACCTTCTATCACCTATAGATAGAGAACATAACATAACTATCGGTCGTAACATTAATCCAGGCAAATATCAGATTAACCAAGCATTTCCAAGAATTTTGACACCAAACATACTTTATTGAGTGCTTGACGAGTCATATGAGCGTTTAGATTATCCAAGGCCACATAAATAGCGTGGAGATTACTATCAGCTAAGAAAACCAAATGAACTAATTTATTCAAGGCACATGCCATCCATCACAGTGATTCAGGATGGGATGAATTATAATATTTCAGCTATCACTGTGTTTATTTGTTAGTTACCGTTTCTTGAATATTTTCCTAGTGGCTGATACACAATTTGTGGTTTATAGCAGGATCATAATAAAATGACCAACGACCGCAACATAATAGCACTCCACAATTCATCGTTTGTTAGTGTTGAGCTTAATCATCAATAATTTTGCTCCTGAAATTATTTCGGGCAAATCTTCACAACAATAAGAGTAACATTTGATGCGAAATAGCTAAATGCCAAGCAATGCGGCAACTTAACACAGTGTTTAGATAAATGGAGCTCAAAAGATCAAGTGTTCATACCTCTAACATGGCAGCATTAATACTGGTTTCGGCTTCCACATCAACCAGAGTAACAATTAGAACTGTTCCAGTACCCTGACCTTTGACTTTTCCACCTGAAGCATCCCTTTCCTCAATCATTGCCCTGTACTCTTTTGAGCTGCTAAGAGTGCGCTTATATAAAAACTCTGCAGCTTCATGGCCAAAATCGTCATTCCACTCAGGGACTTTTATGAATGCGAGGCTGCAGAGTTGGGCCAGACCAGGTGCTGAGGAGATTGAAGGGTCCAAAGGTCGCAAGCGGCTGTATGGAACCGTTTCCTGGTTCCCGTAATCAATGTAGAATACTTCAAATTGGTCATTTGCAGATTCCACTGCACCTCGAGGTCCGTTTACTATCTGCAAATGGGAAGCAAAGCACACAATGATTAGAAAGGACCACATTTTTACCAAATATACACAGGTAGGCTTTAAGCTACAACAAGGATTTATGCTATTTTGGACAGAGGACAAGTAATTGTAAGCAACAAATATAGAAAATTATTTGTAACTACGAGAAGATCTAAAAAAGAAAATTATTTGCAACCGTGAGAAGATCTAAAAGAACTAATAGTTGCTCAAAAAACAAACTCCAGAAACATATTGGCTATATTTATGCAAGCAGATCGGTGGTGGTCAGAAATTAACCAACTGAATTTACATGATATTAAGTTGTAGACAAGCCTTAATCCAGTATGAAGACCCCATATAGGATAAATTGAACAATTGCATTTTATACTTCTGTAAAGAGAATTTCTCTTGCTCAGCCAGTTATAGTAAAATTAAGAGCAGGTAGTTTTCAATAAATACTTTCTGAAGTAGGAAATTTTTATAAATTACCATGGCTCTATTCCAGGAATTATCATAGGTGAACTGACTGAGGACAATATCGCCCTTTGCAGGATTAAAAGCACCAATAACTGGCGCCTCATGAATTTTCAATGAAGCAAGCTGCTGTTGAATAGCCGCCACCCTCTGATCCGCAACTGTTTGAACGTAGAACTTTCCACCACCCATGACTTCTGTGACAACAACCTGAAAGAACAAGTGAGAAATAAAGATAGCATTAGTACTACTTCAAAATAGCAAAAAAACATGCGCGACAGACACTCTTGATTCATTAAAATGCAGCACCTTGATAACTTCTTTCTGTTTATTTTCAGCCGAGCCATTGGAAACTTCCTCTCCTTCAACATATTTCTCCCAAATCTTCAAACAACAAAAAATTGTCAGTATCGATATATATAGAGAGAACTTTATATTCAAACTCATAATTAATCTATTTATGTGTCTAGCAAAATTTGAAGTTTTGTAAATGACCTTTAGAAACCCAATTTCAAACTAATAAATCCTATACTGAGTAGTTACAAGAAACTGTTCCCTTTCAGAAAACTTTTCCTAATATGAAAACCAACCCCCTCCCTCTCCCCCCAGAGTGCATGACCCCAAATTAAGATAAGGGATTATTGTACAAAACTTCATTTCCAAGACATCTATATACAAGAATTTAGACATTAAAGGGTCGTATATGTGAGATAATAAGTTAGCCGGATAGAAAGGTAATTATGTAATTATGTTAGTGATTATATATATTTCGGAAACTAGCATACTTTCAATTTCTGCTTCTTTGCAGACTCTTCGGCCCGTGAAAGGAGGTGAGCATCTGGAATCCTGTCTGAAGCAAAGGAACCCTGAAGCCTTGCAAGACCTGCTTCCACAAGAGTGACAGCCGTGTTGGTCTTACCCTCCGACAAGGAACCTAAGAATGTTCCAGTCCTATCCACTGTTTCAACTTCTATCTGCAAAATAAATAGAAACCGATTAAGATAAACAATACAAAAAAACTAAAAAAAAGAACCTAAATATGGTAAATTATGTCACCTCAACATCACGCTGCAAAATCTTTCTTCTCATTAATGCAATTGCTTCATCTGAATAAGGCTCATCTTTACCCGGGCACCTAACGCCAGAAAACGAGAAGGCAATGCTACAGGTCTCCTTAGGGATAAATAATTTAAATCGATGACCGCTAAAGACATAGTCAACAACAGCAGAATGCCTTCTGTTCCTTTGCAAAAACGGCAAGAAGTCCCTAGCTTTTTTAGCTGATGCCTGAAATTA
The DNA here is from genome assembly GCA_029168755.2 of Tillandsia fasciculata. Lineage (NCBI taxonomy): Eukaryota > Viridiplantae > Streptophyta > Magnoliopsida > Poales > Bromeliaceae > Tillandsia > Tillandsia fasciculata. The sequence goes on from CM054954.1 coordinate 78,220, forward strand.
AAAACAAAAGTTACAAAACACTGGTGAATGAAAACAAAAGAGAGATTATTATATATATATCACGAGAAAATTTTCCGTTTACGCGTGTAACCCTTCATAATCTGAATTTTCACGTGCTGACAAAAACTTAAGTTCTTACGTATGTACCTTGTGCTTACAAATATGAAACAATTTAATGAGTGGGATGATTCCACTAACCGTTGTGAGATCTGTTACATGCATGACTGGAGGATCCTTGTTAGAGTGGATCCCCTTTTTCCCATTAATAGCGCGGGACTCAGCTGCCAGCAAAGCATCGTAATGGTTCGACCTTTCCTCAAAATCACGGTGCCTGACAACTGTAGCAAATCCACGTGCAACAAGTAATTCCGCAACATTTGCTCCGCCAGAGGCCGTAGCAGAGGATGAGTCATCTCCCTCAGCCTTCGACGGTGATGCTAAATAGATTGACCCAAAATCCATCACTCTTGAATCAGCAGAGTTCGATGCAACCGCTGGATTGGGCCCATCGGCTGTACTTACTTTTCTAGAATACTCCATCGACACGTTTACCTGAAAAAGGGAAAATAAAAGATATTACCAAATAATTAATTTTGCCCACTTTCCCCTTTGATGAGTTGAGGGACAAAAAGACTTAATTTCAAATTCACTCTCTAAAGTTTCACACTCAGTAGCTTCATCCTATATTTTCAAATGTAACCCAGCAATTTGATTTTGATTCCAAATTTGTTCCTAAATTTTAACTGAGTTTCCATTTCATCCTCAAAGTTGTTTAGGACATGGACTAAAGGAAGGGCATACTTTTTACACATAACAAACTTTATGACTAATTTATTAAACTTGAAATCATAAAGCAAGTTAAATCTTAATATCAAGCTTCCGGGCACAAATTTGTAATTAACCTAAAAAAACATATCATACCTGTCGGCCAATAAGACGGGTGCGTAAGAATTCCCTAGCCTCACGAGCATAGGGTGCAGGTTTTTCATCTCTACGAGGATTCCCCATCTTAGGGGCTCTAATGCTCGAGAGATTAACCCTTCGTTCTGCCGACGGGCTGCCATAGGGGACAGCATCATCAGCAACAATTATGCAGTCCCCACTCACGACCTCCACCACCTACAATTATGCAGTCCCCACACACACACACACACAGAGGGGTAAATAAAGGATCAAAACATCTTTGATAAGTAGGTTCATTGCGGAAAAAAGAGAATATCTCGAAATTGAAATAGAAAACCTACTTTTCCTGTGAAGTTCTGGTCGTGAATTGCCTTTGAATTGGATACCGGAGGAACATAGTTTGTCCAGATTTTCAAGCGGTCCTTTTTAGCTTGAAGGTCGGCAGCCTTTAACTTCCGTTTTGCTTCGTCCTCCATCATGTTTGCGCTCCATTCTACAAACTTAGCAAGACCCTGCACAGCAAGACGGAAAATGTAAGTTTTGTATGATGCATTAATAACAAATTTACCAGCACAAGTGCATAACTTAAACAAAATTGAACTTTCTCCAAACTGTAGATACAAAAAAAAAAAAATTATAACACTGGGACTATCGTATTCTTTGATTACCAATTTTTCGTGAACATACAATGGAAGAAAAAACATACATTTTGCACAAGCTCCAGAGCCAAGTCCTTTGCAGTATCACCATCAGGATAATATACTGAACCAATTAAATTGCTGAACTTGTCTACACCCTCCAAAACAATCCGGACCTACAAAACTCATCAAATAAGACAAGAAGTACACTTATAAGAGAGAACTAACAGTAGAAAATATCTCTTACATCTCTGTTCAAAACACGAATCTCTGTGAAGTGTTTAGCTTCCCTCCCAAATGGATCTGGCGCAACCTCAGTAGTTGAGACAGCGGAGGCAGCAAGTCTCTGCGCTGTGGTTAGCGGTGGTCGTGTTTCAGAAGAAGTTTCTGCATTTGCATCATCACCGGTCACTTCAGGTTCAGGAATCACATCATTTATTGCCCTTCTTCCCATGGATGGAGCCTATTCAGAAGGCAACCAAGTTTTTGTCAAAAGGTGCTATAAAAACAGAGGATTAAAAAGTTTACATAGACAAAGGATTAAAATGATTACATCAACACATGCATCAAAATGCGAACGAACTTGATGTGCATCAAGATTCCTGCTTAGAGCAGGCTCCACGATGCATGCACTTGTGTATGATATTTTGCATGTAGGCCTTTCAGATGTTGTACATCATCCCAAATGGTTTGAATGTTGTTTGAGAGCCCTTGGATTTTACACTCATGTAAAAAGTGCATAACTTAAAATTGCTAAGTTGATCCTAATTCATAATTGTGCAAATGAGTGTGTGCGCACGCGTGTGTGTGTGTGCATGTCAATCCTGTATGATGAATTACCTGTACTCCTGCAACAAAAACTTGAACAAATTGGAATTCTGGGAGCAGGTACACACGAACAGTACTACCGTCCCGCACTTGCTCAACAATGGCTTGCATGGGCTTTCCCTTGTTTGCAGCTAGCAGCCCCATAGCATCCAAATTGCTAGGATCCCCAATAGCTGAGGGAGGTAGGTCCCTAATTGACGTCTCAGAAGCACCAGGTGTCTGCTACAGTTAACAAAGAAGAACATATTAATGACTCTTTCAACATTTCCTCTCCAGTCCCCTCTCTTGATCAATAACTAACATAGCAAATTAGGAAACCGGAACATTTGAAATTTGAGTGTTTGATCAACATCGACTGTCAAGTTCCTCACGCATTAAGGAGCAAGACATGCCATGTAGAAAGATCATGCACCAAAGAGCAAGACATGCCGTGTAGAAAGATCATGCATTAAGAAGTAAGAAATGCCGTGTAGAAAAGAGGCGGCGAAAGCAAGAGGATATTTCAAAAAGGATCCTTTTTATTAAGCAAAAAAATTTAAGAAAAATACTAGCCTTGGTCCATCGACCTAAACCCTGTTGCTTAGCTTGCTCCTCTAATCGCTGAAGTTCCGCTAAATAAGGGCTCGCTTCGCCTTTCTGTTGCCCCTGTTCTCTCACCTGATTGATTTATACAACCAAACAATTAAGTGACAACATATGGGGTGTTAGACAGGCAAAGCAGTAAGATCAATCAAGGAAAAGAGATGTAAAATATTTTCTTGTTACCTTTACCCATCCTTCAGAAACAACTAAACATGCGAGATTCTTATCGCCGAGAAAAACAGAACCAAATTCTCGCCCTATGGATGGAACTGTGTAGTCCACCTTGAATGTGACTTCCTACAAAAGTGGGAAGATAAATGAGCGTAAGCTTCTCCCGTTGAATAACAAAAAGCACGGCAACGATCAAATGGAGACATGTAGGGCTCGAAAGGACGAAAGAAAACCTTCCCAATGCAGAGCTTCCTTAGGTATTCTCTGCTGTCCCATGCAAAGGGTTCGTCTATTCCACCTCGACGGGCCTGTAAAATAGTTTCAGCATCAGAAATACTTCGAATTGAATGAAAACATATTTGCAAATACAACTTAGAAACCGAAATTTCCCATTTTCACATTACTAAACAGAGACACAAGAGGTTCGAATCTCTTCCATTTCTCGAGATAAATTTAAGCATCAAATCTCTTCCATTTCTCGAGCCTTTTTAATCGAATTGCAGATCCTTTCCATACCAGTCGAGGGGCGATGAGAGAAGACAAAGTGATGGTCTTTTCGGGAGGGATCTCCGCCTTTGTGCTTCCCATAATCACCAAGCAATCGCCCGAAGGAACGGCTTTCACTTTCCCCCTCAGCCATCCCGTTGCTCCGGTCGTCGTCGCCATCCCAATACCCTGATTCAAAATAAGTAAACCCCCATTATTGTTATTATAATTATCAATCAATAATAGTCTCCAAAACATAGCTAAAGATATCACCTTCCTATCATAATTACTCTTCTTTCATAGCAAAAATGCTATTTACATCCCAAATTCATACGCATGCAAGCAAAGATATTATCTACGAAAGGAAAATTGCAAATAAAATTTCTGGAAAGAGATTATCCACTGAATCATTACAGAAACACAACAATATCAATTATCTTTTCCCGATCCGTGACAAAGAACCAATTTTTGTTAAATGGCTAGTAAATTACTAAACATGATCACAGTTCCAACAATAATAAAAACACAGATCGGAGCACGAGACATCATAAGCCTCAGATCGCAAACAACACAATAAGAGATCCATTACTGCACATCACGAAATCGATACCGAATCACAGAGAAACCAAAATTCCCAACGCAAACAACATTAGAATTGCAAATTTTGGAATCAAAAGAGCCGGATCTTTCTCCATTTCTTTGTAGATCCGTAGATCGGGTTACCTCGTGAGCTATAGATCGGGGATCGGATCGCGCCTCCTCCGCGTTAGAGAGAGAGAGCTCGAGAGGAGAGAGAGAAAGAGAGAGAGATTGAGAGGAGAGGGAGAAGGGCGTTACATACACGAAGGGGGGAAGGTTTTTTAGCACGCTAAAAAGACGAAAATGCCCTTTTTCCAATACCTTATTACCTACCTGCTATGCCACTGTATAAGTAGGTGTTGCGGGCTTTAACCCGGCCCAATTACTCAAATTCGGCCCAGTTTTTTTTTGTTGCTGAATTTTTATTTTTAAATAATAAACATATATATATTAGAATAAAATGTGATAATAATTCATAATAGTTTCTATGAGATTTGTTAAAACTTAAAACTATGTAATTAAATTGCAAACACATATTAAAAACGCTTTATCATACATTTTTAATAAATAAATAACAGGTATTTAGGTAATAGAGTAACAATTATTAGTAGTTTGTTGCGCTCTAAATATAAGACAAAATATAAAAGGGCTTAAAAAATGTGAGTAGAAAATGTAGGGGTGTTTTTATGACTCGCTCAAAAAACCGCTTACAAGAGCGTACGCAGTTTGGACCAAAACGTCGTGCTACGAAATGGGGTGGGTTGGGTCCGTACCTGTAACGTCACTTCACCCAATCACTGCTCGACACGTCGACACGGGGTGGAGTTGCAGCCAATGAGAGCAACGTTGAAGAGCCTGCGTGTGACTACATGAACGTAGACCGGCTCTGCCACGTCATCCGTAGACCGGGTCACATATACCATACGAAATTTTGGTTTTTTTTTTTCTTTTCTTTTTGCATTTTGATTCGTTCTTAAGTATTAATATATAAATATAAATCACTTAATAACACCACTAATAATAATCTCTAAGATGATTGTATAAGAGGTTTATAAGTTTGGCATAATTAGTTTCAAATTCAAATTTATTTGTGTTTTTTACAAATAAAAACTCTCGTAACTTGTTTGTAATTTTGTTTATGTAATATAAATTAATAATATCTATTTTAGAAAGTTTAGAGTAATGGCATGGGAGGTAAAAAGAGAGAAATATGGTGGGCATATTTGGGATAAAGGTAAGGTGTTTTAGGTTTTTTTTTAAAAAAAAAAATTATTTACACGAATCTGCATTAATGATGAAGATGATGATGATAACGACGAAGATGGGATAGGCGATATGGACGAGGAGGATTCAATTCAATCAACAATTCATGATAAAATAAAATCACCAGAATTAATTTACAAGGAAATTGATGCAAATGGATCCAAAAGTGCATTTTAATCTATAGATTACTATATATATATATATATATATATATATATATATATATATAAAATATACTTTGTAGATATTCTTTGCTATTTTTGGCACCAAATTAGTGGCTTTCTAATTTTAATTAAAATTGGGAAAAGCCACTAATTTTTTTCTTTAATAGCAATATAATTCAGTAACTTGTGGTTTTTTCATTATAATTTGATTATAAAACCTGATTTGATAAAATACTTGGAAGATGTTATACAATCAGCGAATATTTTATTTTACAAAATCAAGTTCTATTTGTCCAATTGAAATTTAAAATAATAATAATTTAGCTACTTGAGGAAAAGTTGGTAAATTTTAATGACTTTGACCCTTTCTCAAATCTCACTTTTCCTGTTTAAAAGCTACTTAGAGTCAAAATATATCCAAACCAAGGCTTTTGCATAGGACATTTTCAAACCTCCATAAAGATTCTTCCTCTCATCTTTTTTTTTTTTTTTTTTTTTTTTTTTGTGCCAATGCAGGATTTATAGATAGTACAGCAACTGTTCCACACAATTTCAGATGCTGCAGAAAACATGTGTAAAGCCCCAAATAGAAAGAAATATATGTAGGGGCTTGGTGTGCTCTACCAGAAGAACCTTGATCCACACTATGTTTTAGTATTAGGAGGAACCGGAATCTCGTCCGAGATCGTCGACGGGCGGCCGCTGTCGGTGGTGATCTGTAACTGATTGGTAAGCCATTGCTAGAGCTAGAGCCTGCCATAAATGAATGAAACTAGAATCTTAAGTTAACACAAAGATAATCTGCTACTGAGAAAAGAAACTGAAATCCAATTCGTCGAGCTCTAACAACACTTTTTTGGGGTCTTATGAAATAGACTGAGCGAAATTAGGAAGCGAAAATCAGATATTTGAAGTAACATTGAAAGATGTTACGGAATGACCAGAAAAGATCGAAACTTACAATGTGATCATGGTCAGGAGGAGCGTATATGCCGGTTGTTACCGTGGTTCTCCGTCGGGTCCCGCCTTTAGGTGGGTCCTTGATGGTCGTGAAACCTGTTGGGACGACCACCACCGGCAGGCCGACGAGGTTCCCCAAGCAAACCAGTTCCCAGTCAGTCGCATTGCCGATGAATGCGTCTACTTTAAAGCTCTCACGAACTTCCCTTACCAGTTTTCCTCGAGTTCTCTGTGCCTGTGAGTTTTATGATTAAAAAGAATAGATCTAAGCAAGCTAGTATGAAAAGGAGATCATACTGTGCACCCGAATTACTGATCTAAACTATGGCCTGTTAGGCGCGAATACAGAGCTTCTTCAGAAGTGCTTTTGACTAGATCTCTTCAAAACAAGCTTTGTGTTGTAGGTAAAGCAGAAGCTTCCAACTTAAGCTTCTATTTTTGGGGCCGGTAACAATTTTCGCTTTCCACCACAACGAAAGCTCCAGAGTTCTCACTTATGTAACACTTTGGTTTCTGGAAGCTAGGCCAAAGAGGCACTTGGAGAACAACAAAATCAGAGTTTAAAATTATGATAGGAGAAATGTACTTGTATGTAGTCAACTGCAGGCACCAATCGAGCACGACGAAGCTCCACAGGCCACTGATCTTGGGCTTCATATTCATCGTCGTGCCCTAACCGTTGCCACTTGTCAAAATGTGCAAGCATATCAACATCCATTGTTATGTTAAGAAGGGATTGAACTGATTCGACCGAATAGTTCAATTTGAAAGGAACAGGCTTAACACCCATAGAGGAAAGAACATCCACAACCTACATAAGAAAACACAGTTTATGATACCAATTCGATGGTGCTATACTAAGCTAAGGACTTGTTTGGCTGCAGAAGCTTCAAATTGGAGCTCAAAAATTCATTTCAGCTTTCCTGTCACAAGAAAATCTCAAGTCCCAATGTACCAATTGGCCGGTTTGTAGAAACTTCCGCTTTCCAGAGAAGCTGCTCAATAAGCCAGACCAAACATGCACTAAATATATCAGGTTAGGAAATCACCTCCATCTCGGCACTTTCGAGATACCCAACAGTTAGATTTTTGAGGTCAACGTGAAATGGGTCTTCTAATTCGACATGACGAGAAGAGGGGTCATCTGGGTCTTTCCCACGGATTGTGTCTATGAGAACAGCACAGTCTACTGCACTTCTGCAGAAAGGACCAAGCTTATCCTGTAGTAAAGATCTGCCATTTAGCCCCACAATTAATCATTATTTCTCTAATCTTCTATAAATATTTAAAAGTTCTATCGGTAAAAACATGTACCAAACTCTCAGAAATACTCATGACTCCACTTCGCCCGACAGTCCCAAAGGTCGGGCGCAAGGAAGTCACTCCACAACGAGCAGCTGGATATGTTATCGATCCTGCTGTTTCCGATCCAATTGCAAACGGAACCAGGCCTATAGCAGTGAAAAGAACGTATACAAATTGGATACTTGATTCTACCTAGAAAGCTCGTTGACCTGTTTTTTTTCTGGTTAAGGACTACTTGCAAAAAATAAAATAAAATCCAACTTTTTTTTCGGTTCAAAAAGGGCAAACTCTTTCCACAACTTCACAGGTTTAGGCCTTAGCTCGCTTTTCAACATTTAGGACAAGATGCCTCACCACTCAAGTCCATGATTTGTGGTTTTGAACAACAGTTTCATACTTTTGAAATCATGCAGCAATTATGCAAAACTTTTCATCATCAGCGCATAGTCAAGCAGCAATTTGGTCATAACAATTTGAAAATGAGCTAGAGTAACCAAAAGAAAAAAAAAAAAGATGTTTTTTGGGAAAAGAGCTGAAATTTATTTGATAAGTTGCTATAGATATTCTGCCAAAAAATCATATGAAGAACCTGAAGAGGTACTAGCTGCTGGTCCTGCTGATGAACCAGTGGAGAATTCCGCAATATTCCAAGGGTTCCGAGTTCTTCCACCGAACCAGATATCATCATAGGCTAGTGAACCTGATACGAGCTTTGCTACAAGAACGGCTCCAGCTGATTTTAGTCTTAAAAAATAAAAAGAAAAAAGGAAAGAAACTCACATTGAAAATGATTGCATAATATATCTTTCGAACAGTGGAAGATATAAATTCTGAACTCAAGAAGTAATTACCTTTTATAAACCCAGGCCTCGATGTCAAGAACTTGATATTTGAATGTTTTTGAACCCCAAGTGGTGTTATAGTGGGGAACTGCTATTATATCTTTTAAACCATAAGGTATACCATGAAGAGGGCCTGTAGTTCAGTCTAAGCAATTAACGGTCATTAAAAAATTTACCTGATCAATGTTATCCATACAAAATCATACAAACAAAACGTCGACAAATTACAAATCAAATTGCAGAAATAGAATCAAGAAATTTAAATACCCAAATATTTTCCTTGTTCAAGCAATTTGTCTGCCGCTTTTGCCTGACGATATGCCAAATCCTCAGTAAAGGTGATCACAGCTTCAAGAACAGGATTATACCTGATGAAATCCCATATTTAACACACAAACCCACAGAAGAATTTTAAATTTCATTTAGAATTTAATTATGGATGGCAAGATACAAATTAAGATGAGATGTCGAGACCACACTTTATTACCTCTTTAATCTCTTGAGGAATATATCGGTAAGTTCTCGAGAAGTTATTTGCTTAGTCCTGATAAGCTCTCCTAGTTCAAGTACCTGTGAACATAAAAGTTCAAGTATTGTACAAGAAACAACAACGCTACTGTCTTTACATGAACCAACTTAAAGCATGGTAGGCATAAAACTAACTTACAGTCATAAAGGCAATATCCTCATCATTACTTGGCCTCTTAACATTAGAGGGACGAGGATAATCAAATCTTTTATCTTGGGGTGCTTCTTTCCCGCCCCACGATGAATTAAATACTAAAACTGATGGATTATGCAAACCTCCATCAACAGATGCAACCAACTTGCGGTTCACTCGAAATGCTGGTATATTAAATCCTTCTGCACCCTCTTCGATTTCTCGTAACTAAAAGAAGAAAGAAGAAGGCAACTCAGAGATTTACAATGATGAGATAATTTGCAATCAGAAATTGATATTATTATACCTTCGAGTCATTGAAAATATCGGCATCAAAAAATTTCATTGCATCCTTCAAGACAGGCTTGCCGCTAAAAACCTCCTTACTGGAGGTGTCTTTCGCTGGAAGAGCCTCTTTACTTCCCTGCAGAAAAGAGAAAGTAAATATAATTTCGAGACTCAAGTAAAGAGAGGAACAAATGAACGGAGTATTTGCTACCTTCCAAAACTTATGGTATCCAGAAACACGAGTATGAGAATGGCCGTGAGCTTTATGTGATAAGAGAAACCAGATGCATTTTGAAGAAACCGCCTGCTGCTGCATTAGTCACGGGTATGCACTTTCTACTTAAAAAATACAAGAAATTTTACAAGTTTCCATGCCTTGGATGGTCGTTAAGTACATGAATACCTAAAAGATAAAAGTCTAACTATAGGTACATATATACTTACAGAGTTCAGTTGCTTATTTTCATCCTCAATAAGTAATGATGAACCGCAGCACACAAGAAGTAAATGTAAACCAATCATTTTTCACACAATCATGATTTACTCTGCATAACGACGATATATCGATATCCCTTGTCTGAATATTTTATTACAGCACCAAAGTAAATACTAATAAAATATGGGGAAACACAAGAGTTTCATATATGCAGTGAACTCTCATTAATAGATAGAGGAATTGTAGATATAGTAGGATGCTTGCGCACTAAACAGATTTTGGTTTAACTTAAAACTGAAACCAGATTATTAAACAACTGTATTACAAGTTTACAACTAATACTTCGTAGTTTTGTAGGCAAAAAGGAATCAGTTATTGGTCCTATTTTGGTCTAATTTATTAATTCCTCAAGGTTAAAGCTAGCCATCAAATTATCAAGCATCTATGTCTCTCAACAGTAATCTACAATTCTACCCTTGAAAAAGAACCCCCCAAAAAAAAATCAAATATTTAGACCAATATTTTCCATCTCGAACTTCTTTGTTTAATCTCTCATTCTCTCTTGCCATTTTACATAAACCCTAAAGCGTAAACAAAGCTACTTTGAGATCCAATGTACTGTGGAGTTCATTTTCACATCCTTCAAAATATCATTTCTAATTGTCCCTGCTTTTGCTTCTACTTTCAGTAATAGCAGCAGCTTCTGAAAAGGAAATGCAGTAAAATAAAATAAAATTTAGAGCATCTGCTGCAAAATCCTCAAAACTAGAAGTTCCAATTATAAATTTCAAATACTGCTGCAAGAAGAAGCAGCGGGAAAAACTCTAGAAGAGGGGACAAGCGATAGGATTTAGTTTAATCTGATCCAATTCAACTTCGTCCCAACCAACGAATTCAAATCCCAAATCCAGAATCCAGATCAAAGGATCAATCGAAACCATTAAATCGCATCTACGAACGATCGGGGGTGCGGGTAGGGTTTACCATTTCGAAGAATTTCTCTAGGGTTGGGGATTGGGGAGGAGAGGGAGGGGGCGTTGCCCCGGCGATGGCGAGGGAGCCGACGACGACGACGAAGAAGACGACGAAGCAGACGCGGGAGAGGGAGAACGAGATGGCGCGGGCGCGGCGCCGCACCTGCCCTGCGTCGTCCTCCGCCGCCGCCGCCGCGTGGAGGCGTCGGGATGCAGCGGCACCTCCGCCGCTACTGCTGCAGCATCTGAGTGCTTTGATAATAGTTAACTGCATCGTGATTCGAGCTCTGATAATAGTAAAGATCATGCTAAATGAGAGATCAATTATTGAAATAAAAAGAAAAGTGATTATGATGATGTTTTTGGGACGAGTAATGCTATTATGCTACCGCTGTATACTATTTATTTTAAAATAAAATAAATTTAATTAATTACTTTAAAATAAAAAATATATATTTTTTAAAATAAATAAAATGTAAAATATATACTCTTTTAGAATATTATTTTTAGGACTTATTTAGAAGGCACGAGCACTTACAAGAAGTTCATGTTGAGTCATTACCAAAGTGTAATTTTTTTTTTTTTTATAAATATAAATGTAGTGTTTTTTTTATTATTATTTTAAACTTTTGCAAAGGCTATATTCGATTCAGTTCAAAATTTAAAAAAAAAAAATAAAAAAATTATTCATATTTATTTTTTATTTTTTTTTTTTTTTGGTCTTTTCACTTTTCGTCATTTCTTCCGTTCAATCACTTTATTAGTCAACAACCGCACTAAAAACTGATATATATATATATATATATATATATATATATATCTAACTGTCCATTAAAAAAAAATTTGATTATTGATAATAGTAAATTTTAAATTTAAAGCCGACTTACTTTATAATTTTCAGCTAAATTTATTTTTAATAAATATGAATAAATAAATAATATATTATTTTTTAAAAAAATAAAAAAAAAATTATAAAATTTATGATGGAGGAGGAAAGAAAGATAGAAAAAATTGGTGAGAATAAAAATTATATTATGCATTATTTAGATAAAAATTATATTATAAAAATTATATTTTTTGAACGAAAATTATATCTTTGAAGTAAAAATTATATAATTTGAGATAAAAATTACATTTTTTATATTCAAATTCAAGATTATTTTTAATTTACCTTCTCAAGTTTGTTCCTTAATGAAGAGGGGCTTAAAAAAAAATAAAAATTTATAAAAATTATATTTTTTATATTCAAATTCAAGATTATTTTTAATTTACCTTCTCAAGTTTGTTCCTTAATGAAGAGGGGCTTAAAAAAAAATAAAAATTTATTAACTTTTTAATCTTTTCCGATTCCTTACTCAAGCTGATTCCTTACTTGAGCTCTTTAGAGCGGAAAAAAAAAAAAAAAAAAAAAAAACCAAAAAAAAAAACAAAAACAAAAAATTATTTACTTTTTTCGATTTCTTACTTGAGCTCTTGAGAGCAAAAAAAGAACGAAAAGAACCTCAAAAATTATTATTTTTTTTAAAAAAAATATAAGAAGCAAACAATATATATTAGTTTTATATTAATATTCAATACATATGTTGATGTGGCAATTTTTTTATTTTATTTTTTATTTGCTATTTCTTTGCTTTTTTATCCTACACTGTCTCTTTACTTTCTCATCTGACGTTTCTGTCATTTTTTCTCTCGCTCTTTCTTTCTCGAGCATGCCCACTACGCATCCCCCATCTCCGTCCTTTTTTTCATGTCTCATCTCCCGCCCACATGTTCTCTCTACTACGCTCTCGTGACTTAATCTCTCACAGAAGTCGACGAATTCGAATTCCCGATGTTAGGTGGGCTTCGTTTTTCTATAAATTTTCATAAAAGAAGACGAGGAGCACAGCGGCTATGACACCCCAATAGTCTTACATCGGATGAAAATCGAATTATGATTGGATATATAAAAGACATGGAAACTAATAATAATAATCCTGCTTAAGTATTTTGAGCTGTGGTTTGGGCTTAAAGGATTATTATTGCTAGTGGGTCGAGTCGTTATATTTGGTATCAGAGCCAATCACCAGCCGGAAGTGTGTGATGAGCTGGATCTACTAGCCAGAAGTGTGTGACGAGCTGGGTCTAGATGATAGAGCTAGCGAGACAAGTCTCACATCGCCTGGTGATAAATGGAGAGAGTTTATGACACCCAATTTGTCCCACACCGGATGGGAATGAAGTTGTGATTAAGTTATAAGATATTCGATCCAGAGTTAGAAGCTAGTATCCTTTTTATTCATAAAGAGTACAGGAGCGCCCCAAGAAGACACACTAAATCGAATGAAATTCAGTGCCAAAAGACCATCAAGCTTCTTCACAAGCCAAAAGACCATCAAGCTTCTTCACAACCTTCTTCTTCACAAAGAGCACAGAAGCGCCCCAAGAAGACACACTAGATGAAACTCAGTGCCAAAAGACCATCAAGGCGAGGTTAAACTCAGTGCCAAAAGACCATCAAGGCGAGGTTTCTGTCGGCTTCTCCTAATCACGAGCTACCATCCTACTTCTTCACAACCTTCTTCTTCTTCACAAAGAACCTTCTTCTTCTTCACAAAGAGCATAGGAGCGCCCCAAAAAGATACACTAGGTCTGTCGGCTTCTCCTAATCACGAGCTACCATCCTACTTCTTCACAACCTTCTTCTTCTTCACAAAGAACCTTCTTCTTCTTCACAAAGAGCATAGGAGCGCCCCAAAAAGATACACTAGGTCAAATGAAACTCAGAGGCTCATCATCCTTCTTCTTCACAAAGAGCAAAGTAGCACCCCAAGAAGCCACACTAGGTCAAATGAAACTCAATGCTAAAAGACCATCAAGCCGAGGTTTCACCTAATCACGCGCGCACGAGCACGAGCCGGGTCGTTGCAGCGGCGGCGGAGGCCATAGTCATCACCGCCAAGGACGGGGAGACCGAGGAGGATGACACAAGGCGGCTTTGACAAACCGTGGTCGAGATCATACATACGTCGGTGTTCTAATATTTTACTTTTAAATTCTTCACCCCTAAGAGATACTTCGAGTCTCTAGTGCTCATCTCCAATCTATTCCAAAAAGGCGAGATTCTGGTAAGTGCTTCAAATTCACTCGTGATTTAGTATTGGATTGAGTAATTAATTTTTAAAATATTTTTATTTGAAATTATTAAAACTTTTTCTAAAGAATCGTGTCCCTCCTTCCTCCACTCGGAGCTCCCATCCATGGCGTCGCCGCTGAGGGCGCCGGAGCACCAGGTGGCGGGGCACCAGGCGGTGGAGGGGAAGCTCGGTCCTCTCGTCGACGGCTCCGGGCTCTTCTTCAAGCCCCTCCAGGGCGACGGCCGCGGCGACGACGAGGTCTCCTTCTACACCCTCCTCTCCTCCCTCCCCTCCTCCTCCTTCTTTCCCTCCTTCCACGGCACCCGCCTCCTCCCCGCCTCCGACGGCTCCGGCCCCCACCCCCACCTCGCCCTCGAGGACCTCGTCGCCGAGTTCTCCAACCCCGCCATCGTTGACATCAAGATCGGATCCCGCACCTGGTACCCCCAGGCCCCCGAGGACTACATCCGCAAGTGCTTCGAGAAGGATCGGGGTTCCACGAGCGCGTCGCTAGGGTTCCGGATCTCGGGGGTTCAGATCCGGGACGGATCGGGGGCGTGGAGGCCCGATCGGGGCGAGATCCGGAGGTTCTCGGCGCGGGACGTGCGGATCGCGCTGCGGCGGTTCGTCTCCTCCGATCCCCGCTCCGATCCCGACCGCGCCCTCGCCGCCGCGGTCTACGGCGGCGCCGACGGGGTCTTGGCCAAGCTGGGTGAGCTCAAGAGGTGGTTCGAGGAGCAGACGCTGTTCCACTTCTACTCGGCGTCGGTGCTGGTGGTGTACGAGAGGGACGAGGGGGAGGGGAAGGTGAAGGTGAAGGTGAAGTTGGTGGATTTCGCGCATGTTGTGGAGGGGGATGGGGTGATCGATCACAACTTTTTGGGTGGATTGTGTTCACTTATCAGGTTCATCTCGGACGTTCTCACCGAATCGGATGAGAACTGCATATCGAAGATGCCGGCGATGAGCCGATGACGGCGCAGTTGCCCAGGGAGAATGGGGTTTGAGAGAGCGAGAGCAATTTGGTAAGTTTCAGCCCCTGTTCCTCTATATTTGTCGTTGTGTATACTGATGTTGTAGGACATGGATAAGCTTGTTGGGGTTTCTGCTTCGTTGCAATCAATTGGTTGAAATTTTTAATGAGGCTGAGTCATTTTCATTGGGCTGTGCTAATTATATGATAATCTCCGTTGCTTTCCTTGATGAAGGAAGCTTTAATCCTGTTACAATACTTACTGCCTTGTTTTGCAACCGTCAACGAAGAACGTGGCCTACAAACAAAATTACTTTTCCCTTTCTTTTACAATGACTATTGGTGAAGTTAGGACCTGTTCGGCAGCTGAAATTTGATTTGATAGGATAAGATGAGAAAACGATGTTGAGAGAGAATGGAGGGTTAGCAACTTGAAGGCCTTTGAGGTAATCCTCCCGGATGGGATTAGGTTGGGGCTTTAGCGGGATTGGATTCGAAAATCCCGCTGTCTCCCACTGGCTCCACCCCCTACATGTTTTCACCATTAACACTTCTGAGTCACTAAACCTTTCGTCTCTCCTGACACCTTATCATGTCCAATCCAATAGTGGGCGCCAAACATGCTATAATGAACGGTTACAATGTAGTTGTAGCAATAATTATCTTAAGGAGGTTATCCTCAAAAGTCAACAACCAACAGAAGACGACATTCTTGAAACAAGGAGGTGATATTTTTTCTCCTCTGAAAATAAAAGCTGCGAAAGGAGATGACAGTAACCCAACAACCAACTTTCACTACCTACACGGAGATTACTTAACTCATAAAAGGTATTTCTTTTATTCTTTTCCATCAGTAGCTTAGATATTAAGTAATTAATATATTAAAGTTAGACATGGCAATAAGTGAAGAAGTTGCTGCGTATCAAACGTTTTGGACTTTTGTCGGACAGAAGGACATTAGGATTCTTGTGCCTTAGCCTCTTTTAGAAGAATGCTTTAAGATAATTGGGGATTTTAGATCACTTTCCTGTGATTCTCAGATGAGTAGCCCTTTTTGGTAGCTCATTTTTTAGCTTATAGTGACATACTTGCGGAATGTTGTAGATGCGTACTTTTCAGGAGATATCTTCTAGTTACATATCGCGGCAGAGAGTTGCAGCTCCCTTGTTAATGTTTTTCTTTAAATCAGTTCTTATACAAGTAATGGTGGAATGACCTAAGTGAAGTCACATGTTTTTCTCTTTGCGTTGAAACAACAATATCTGAAGCAGCTGTTCTAGTTTTAGGGAGGCGAATCCAATCAGTTAGCAAAGAATAACTAATCTAGAGTGCCTAGTGGGCTCGCTTCTTTCTTACTGCCTTTATCTTCTACCTTATCATGATGTCAGTGAATTTTCTAGGCTTCAGTCCCGCGCTTCTCTTTATTAGCTCTGCCAATTTCATTCTGCTTGAATTTTCGAGGCTCTATTCTTGATAAATGCCCACCTCTGTCTGAATTTTCTAAAAAGCTCTTTATGTCTTTGGCAAGGCTCATTTTGTAGTCTTTTCTTTTATTATTCAAACTAGTGATTGAATCTTTGTATGCCAATGTTTTCACACGGTGACATAGAGTCCCCCACCTTGCTGTCTAAAAATACTAATTGCTAAAGGTAAAGATGCTGTTGATAGTATGTCCAAATTTATGCCATGATTGAATTAGATGATTGTTAAATTTCATGTTACCGGACTGCATTTTACTCTTTCATCACGGAATATATCCTTCTTTCTTATTTTCCATGTACTGCAGGAATCATAACTGCTGAGATCGGTGTGTGAACGAGCGCCATTCTGAGGCAATTTTGAACTGATTTAACATCCTTTTTCATGTGGAATTTCTGAACAAACTTATGTTACTGCACTGAAATCCAACTCTCTGTAATTTTATACTTCTAATTTACATGGGGACAATAAAGCACAAGGGTTCTTCCCTAAGTTCCACCCTTTAGTTTCAGTCTATGACCACAAACTTTTCGATATAGTCCAATTGTGCCGCATAAAACTGCGATTTCCCTCTGCTTGTTGAAGTAATCAATAATCTTCTCAATGTGCAGCATCTCTCGCCAACCAAATACCCCATTTCTGAGAAAGGAAAAATAGTTGATTGGGCTTGTTTTGCAATTCCATCCATTGATTTTACCAACTGGAATGTATTGTCTATCTATCTTAAACATCATATTTTGCTATTTTTATGTTCCTCTCAAGCAACAAACAGGTATGTTTCGCATTCCTTCGTTGATCTACAACTGTGTGACTACTGTTTGATCTTTTCCTTTCTAATAATTTGTTTCTGTTTAGAGCAGTGTTGTCTCTGCGCTATTCATAAATAATTCGCGATCTAGTATCTGATTAGAGCAGATGCAGATCTCCAAAGTTAGATAGTTTTATTAGAGATGGAAGAACTATAGGAAATATACTGAATAAAATATGTAAAACATTTTGTAATCAGCTTATTAAGATATGCGTATTCTTATTATGGCAAGCGCTGTATTATACCTGCAAATGGATCATGTATGTCATTGATGTGGGATGATTGATATACTATATTATTACCCGTTTGGTTCGGATATAAATTTAAGAGTTATAAATTTTTTTATAGTATAAATTTAAGAGGTATAAATTTTTTTATACCTGAAATAGTTTGTTATTTCGGAATAATCAAGTATAAAAGTTAAAAATTCAAAAGTTGGTATTCTCTGTAATAAAAAAAAATTATGTTTGGTTAAAATTATAGAATAATAGAGAATAGTGAAAAAAAAAATAAATTTTTTATCAAAATGCCAACTTTATTCTTACCTTATATATATAAAAATTAATTTTAATTATTATAAATTAATTAAAATGACAATTTAATTGTAAATAATAAATTATATCTTATCTAAATAAAATAATTTTTTATATTTTATAGTATATTTTAGTAAACAAAATTAGGAAATATAATTAGTAAATAGTATATTTTAATAAATATAATTTCAGATTAAAAAGTTAGCTCAGTAAAAAAAAAAAAAAAAAATTCATTTATTGTCCTTAAGTATAAATCTTATTCCTAAATTTTAGACTTTTATTCCTAAATTTTTTTTTCTATCATTTAGCTAGAATTAAAGAATAAAAAGAATTATTCTTCTTTTATTTTCCAACCAAACAGTGCTATAGAGTGTTGATGCCAGCCGAACAAGATGGATGCGTTATAAAAGTCTACTTCAAATGGAACTCACACCGTCATACGTTGGACAAAGTCTTCAGCGATTCTTAGTGCGTTGCCGATTTCATTGTTATGAACTGTATACCAGCTGTAATAAAACCAAACTAAAGTGTCATCCAACGTGGATTTCACTTTCAAAGTCGCTGAACGACGTGTTTTCGGCGCCGACTTCTGATTGGGATCCCAAAACCGAACTCGTCGACACCTTTCACGCGCTTATTTTACTCGTTCAGAAACCAGAAACGGGCCCAGCGCCCCCACCTACCCATTCTACCAATCCTAAAATGCCACGTGTATGACTCGATCTCCATTTTGTCCGTGTAGTTGAATAAAATAAAGTATATAAAAAAAACAATCAATTTTTTATTTTTTTTTTTAAAAAACCAATATACTAGTGTTCGTTCACGCGTCCTTTGTTACCAAAATAATAATAATAAATAAATAATATATAATATATAATATATAATATATAAAGAGCCATTATTAAAATCTTAATTAATTATTATTTATTAAATTTCTCCATTTTATCCTCATTATTATTTTTTTATTAATTTTCAATTATTTATAATTCCTTCGACCTCTTCTACCCCCCTCTTCTTCTTCTCCAATCGCCCGAGTGCACACGCTCGTCGTACGGAGGAAGGATTCTTCGAAGCTTCGCCCTCTCCGATTCGTCTTCGTGGGATCCATTCCATTCCCGTTCTTAATCCTCTTCGTCGTCGCCTTCGATTTTGATTTCGATTTCGATTTCGAGGTCGCCTCTCCTCCGCTCCGATTCCTCCCCTAGGTATTGCTCGATCTCTGTTTGCCTTCTTATCTTTCGATTATAAGCATTGTTCATGGATCTTTTGCTGTTGTTCGATCTCGAAAATGTTTTGGATAGGTCACGTCGATTTTGCAGAAACGAGAGTTTAGGACGAATTGATTAAGAAATCAGCTGCGTTTAGTTGAGAAATTTATGCGTATATCATGAAGTTTGTATAAAGTAGTCGAAAGATCTGAAAAGGGAATGATTGTTTGCTCGTTTATGATGATTAGTGTATTGCCGAAGCTCGTGGATCCAAACGCAATTCATTTCGATTCCAAAATGGTAGCTTTGCGGAAATGGCAGTGATATGGGTTTTTATAAGGATGTGCTGGGTGGATGAAACTAATTAAATTAAAGAGAGATGCTCTTAAGGTTTGATACGGTAATAGGTACAAATTTATAATATTATGCTTTATGTAGAAAATTCTTTGTCTACAAAAAGCCGAGCTAAGAGGTCGGATTTTGAGTTTAGGAACAGGAAAACCAAAATGAAAGCTATATTTGGATGTTGATTATTGAAACAAGTACAGTTACAATGACCATAGTTCTCTCACCTGCTCCTTCTTATATGTTTTTTCTACTATTTTAGTGCAACAAAATTATTCCTTTCTCCTACATCCTTGTTTTTATTTCTACTGCCCCTTTCCCTCTTCTTCTTATCACTTCACAGTGCCCCACACTGCTTGGTCAATATTACTCTTCTAGGCAACACAGATTACATTTATCTCATGCCGAAGTTTCCAATGGAGTATATAATACTTTGAAGCATTTAGTAACGTACACAAATTATAGTTTTGAAAGACATGAACGTAAAAGTTTATCCAAGTCACTTTTTTGGGACGGACTTTGTAGAGATGTGGTTATATTTGGCATTAAAAATCACATTTACTTGTGTACTCCGTTAGCTGAGCATTCTTTCCTTCCTTATACTTTTAAATCTTTTCTGGTTGGCCAGATGGTTACTGGTTACAAACTAGGACATACGTGGATCGAGATTCTAATTTGTGTCCTATTCATGAGTTGTGGAGGAAACTCCCATCACTTGATTATTCTTTTTCTCTTTTTTTTTTTTTGAATCTCATTCTACATTTTCATTTGCTATATACACGCTAGTAAACACTTATCTTATGGTACTTTTTGTTTGATTTTAGAGGCTCCCAATTCTAGATTAATTGCTTGATCTAGTTTTAATCTTCTCATTTAACACGACTGACTGAACATCTGTGAGTATTGCTTGATCAAAATCGTTACATTATTATACTCAGGGGGCACCATGGCGCATATGATGCAGAATGAAGGTGCTTCATCTAGTTCAACTTCAACCTCCCTGAGCAGCCAGAAAAGCGAAACGTATGATGATAAGATGATAGCTATTGTCCTTTCAGAAGAGTATGCCAATTTAGATGGTGCAATTGCCAAACGCCTTTCCAGCCTGTCTTCAATTCCTGTAAGTTAACTGCGTTTTTCTTCATGAATTCTCTGCTTTCGTGTTCTTGGGAGATTGAAAGCCTATTCAGCATCTGCCCTTTGTGTTGTGCCTTCTTTCTTGTCTTTCAAATTACCTGTAGAAATTCTTGTCATTAATTAGATATGGTTTTAGCAAAAATTTCAAAATGCTATCTTACTAAGAGGCTTTCTTACAGTACCTTTTTCAAATGGAAAATTAAATAACTAAGAAAAATTTCACGTTTGCATAACAAAATAGGTTCTGATGTATAAAGATTGTGGAAATAAATAACTTCCTTTGTCCTGAAATCAAAACCATCCATGCATGTCGCCGTCTACCAGTGGGTGGGTTTTCAATTATACATGGGTGATTTTTCGGAATCTCCACCAGTGTTGTTCTTATAGTATGAAGTTTTCGTCCCTTTTGAAGCCAGAATTGCTTTTCCTTGATATCAAACATAATGCATGAAAGGATCCTGGGGTTTTCTGAAAATAATTATGGTACACTACTATACTATAAGATGTTCTATTTTCCACCAATTACTCTTAACTGCTCAAAATAAGTAATTATAATGTTTAAGGCTGCATATTGCCTCTTTTTGTGTCAGGAAAATGTATAGTGGGTCCTTTTCTCAATATAAATTTCAATTTTTTTAAGAAAATAATGCTCAAATTTCTTCATGAGTTGTACAACTCATGAAGCCACATGTACTGTGAAATGTCCGATATTCTTTATGACTGAACCTTAACAACTTTCTTCTGTCTGCTTTCTTTGCTTTTCATCTAATTGAATTATTCATCATAACTAAATTTTCCGTTCTCTATTTCTTTGCTCACAGATAGTTTTTGTACTTGACTGAAATGAGGTCGTTTTGATATTTCTCGATATATGACATCTCTGCAGCACGTTCCTCGGATAAACACGTTTATTCCAAATTATAGTGATGCCAGCCTTGATCATCAGCGCCTTCTCCAAAGGTACCTACCTTT
Organism: Tillandsia fasciculata; assembly: GCA_029168755.2. NCBI lineage: Eukaryota > Viridiplantae > Streptophyta > Magnoliopsida > Poales > Bromeliaceae > Tillandsia > Tillandsia fasciculata. Next base: position 99,871 of record CM054954.1, read on the forward strand.
TATAACTTATTGCAACAAACATGTTGCAGCCTTCATGATATCTAGCAACCTAACCTATTCATGTTCCCTTGTCTATCAAGTCTACTTCTTTTTTTTTTCGTTTACACGTATGTACTATGTAGTACATTTTTGTTTACCTCCATTTTCTAGCTTCTAGTATATAGTGACTTCATATATTTCAAGTTCCAACCTAAGATCTCTCCCCAATTCAATTGAAATTAATCGGTCAGATACATATCTTTTCAGATAATGTAGCATATAGAGTAAAGACCTCGGTATTGTTTATTTAAGTTGTTAGGTCAACAGAATTTTTATGCGAGGAGGATATGATTTTTCTTCTTCTTCTTCTTCTTGTGACAATAGAACCTCTGTAAAGTTTCTATCATGTGGTCTCTTTTGCTTTTCATGAACTTATTCTTTTCTGCACTTTTAATTTACTTTACATACAACTATGCCCTCTGAGTACAAAGATATGTTTCCACAGAAATTCAGGATGTCATTATTTTTCTTCTATCTATGCCTACTATAGGCTTGCATAAATTTTCTTCAAGGCCAGGGATTATTTATGATAATGTAGCAGAGAGTAGAAAATTATAGAAGTGGAATTTCTAGCAATCATCTAATTCACACCTGCAGCCTTGTGCTTGCTTTTAATGCTTCAACATAATGCATGCTAGTTCTATTATTAATTTAGTGGATTATCTGATAGGTTACAAGCTTACGGCTTATGGGAAGTCAAGGTCTCTGGGGACGGCAACTGTCAGGTTCATAACTCTGTGACAACTTTGCAAACTATGTTCGTTTGGCATATGTTAGACTTATTTAAAGGTCAAACTATGCAAATCTATCTGGAAATTCTTGTTTGAATTTTTCTAGTTGGTGTTGGTATTTTGTAGTTTCGTGCACTCTCAGACCAGTTGTACAGATCACCAGAGCATCACAAACATGTCCGGAAGGAAATAGTAAAGCAGGTATTTTGTTCTCTATTTATATTTCCTTACAGTATCATATCTATTTATTAGGCTAAGGCAAAGAGAATTTTGAGAGTCATAGCAATGTTCCTTTATTCTCTTTGAGCCATGGCAAGTGGGTTTTGTGAGAAGAATTATTTTTTTCCTTTGATGGGGAGGTTGAAATCAGTATTCCATTCTCACACTGTATTTAGTTAATTCTCATTATTTTGTAACATATTGTGTGGAGGCCCACTAATATTACATTCTATTAAATCAATTGAAGTTTCAATTTTTTGTACTGTATCTTTAGAGAGAAATGCTAATCGTCATTGTTACATGTTCATTTTTTTTTTCTTATCCAGCTTAAAGAGTTCCGTTCTTTATATGAAGGTTATGTCCCCATGCAATACAAGCAATATTATAAGAAAATGGCTAAGTATGATATTTCCCAAAATTTAACTTGTGATATCAGTGATTGTATTTTAGCCAATTACTTCACTTCTGTTTGTTTGTGCCTTGTAAAGTGTGAATGAAATAAAAACTTGTGTCCAGTATTAATGCATTACATATAACAGATCTGGTGAATGGGGAGACCATGTTACACTACAGGCAGCAGCTGACAAGGTCTAGTATTTTATGCATAGTATCATAATTTTCTTTTACATTGAAAACATCAGAATATGCCATAACAATCTTCATACTTGTTGTCGTAGCCTTTTTTACCATAAGATGCCTATTATCTTATCAAAAATATACTGTGAGTAACATATCAGCAAGTAATGCATTTTTTTTTTTTATCTTACTCTACAAAAGATTCTATTTGTTTTAGTGTTGTGATAAATCAAAACAAAAGAAAGCAATGAGTATGCTTAGAACAGTTGGTATAAAAGAGCTTTTGCTTAATTCTTACTTCTTTGTCGTTATTGTTTATCTATTGATTTCATGATTCCATTTATGCTAGCTTTATCATTTGCTAGCTATGATGGCATAGCATCTTGTAATGCACTACAATTCCTTTCATGCTAAAATGTATCTATAGTGTTTAATTTTACTTTTTTTTTGCAGTTTGCTGCAAAGATTTGTCTTCTAACATCATTCAGAGACACCTGTTTCATTGAAATTGTCCCACGGCATCAGCCCCCCAAAAAAGGTAATATAAGAGAGTTGTAGCTATAATCACCGATCTTAGGCAGCTGCACAAATTTTAAATTAGAATTGTTTCAGATCTGATCGGTATAGTTGCACATTTTTCTTTGAGGAGCTGAAGAAACAACTGAAAAACTGTAGCTTCTAGACTACAAATGAAGATTGTCCCCTTTAGTAAACAATTAGCTATGTAGTAAAAATATTGGCGTAATTCTACTCTACAGAAAAAAGAACAAATGTTTCTTTTCTTTTCTTTTTTTAATGGTAATTACTGTCATGGAGCTTGTTTTGACCCTGAAAGGTTCTTATTTTGACACAGAGCTATGGCTAAGTTTCTGGTGTGAAGTTCACTACAATTCAATATATGAAGCCAGAGGTCAGAACTCAAATTTCTCTTATTCATTGCACATTGTGATATTCTACATGTATGGTTCTCTTGGATATCGAATATTACGTTATATCTTATTAATCTCTCTCTCTCGTGAATATAGTATCCGATTATCCAACTTCTTCTCTCTTTCTTTTTGTAGATTTTCCTGGTCAAAACAAGCCCAAAAGGAAACACTGGCTATTTTAGACGCTTGTTTGATACACACCATGAAGGAGTGCTTCTTGATGCAGATAGCATTTGCCTTTTCATTTCCTTATCGAGCCGTTTGCACTTGGATGCCCTCATCATGCATGCAAATTGGTGGTCAAGGAGGTTACATCTGCTGTGAATACATATAAATGATTTCTTTAATTCTTTTTTTTTTGCTGTTGTCTGCATATGCTTTATATTACTCATGATATATGTTCCAATAACCCTAGTCATAATCTTCTGTTGTATTCTCATACTCGTTATAGTTTATTTTCATGATCTTAATTACAATGTATTATTATATTGAGACTGAGATTTATTTGTGGACCTAATATAGCAAAAGGGAAGGGGGACGTGGTATACTGGTGGAAAATGAAGACCTATCTTCTGACCATGATGTTGGAATTTGAAATAGATTTGTTTTTTAATCATTGGAGGCAAGGACCTTAATTACTGCAATTTTTATATTGTTTCTATTTATTTCTAATATAACCAGCAATTTTGTTTCGCCCAACCTGTTGGATCAGGTGGAAATTTAGCTGAAGTATTATTTGAGTCGAGCTCTTTGAAAATGCCCTCGATAGCTTTTTTTTCTTGAAGCTTCAAATTTGTGCTTGTATCTTTCGGATCTAAAAGTTCATTAAGTCCTTCATTCAGAAGTTGTAAGCTTTATGCTCACCAAACACTTATGTGTCTCTATTTTTTTTTTTTTTTTTTTACTTTTTTTGAGTAGAGAAGCTACTTTAAAAGCGTCGCATAGAAAACAAATGGAACTTCCTCTCTTATTGTTTCCAACCTAGTCGCTAGTCATTTTCACAGGAGTAACTTGGAAAAAATTATATCCCAGGCTCTTGTTTTCTAATTATGCGAAAATTTGATTTCTTCATAGTAGTAGTAACCGCCTTGCTGTCATATACTGTAGGTTTTTGCTTCTCTATAAGGCCATTATCATCATGGTTTTATTTTCTATAAGAGCTTGTTACTAGTGCATGAATAACTTTTATACAGTTGTTATATTCATTTACTGAAATTTCTATTGGTGGGGTAAATGCTTGGTGTAGTCATTATCTAGCCAAAGAGAATGTGTTGATTTTGCATTTTTACCATGTACAAAGCACATTCAAAAGAATATTTCTCCTTCACTCTGTTGTTCTTGATATTACGAGAAAGATCTTAACCTGTCCTTGTTGATATGACATGTTATTATGTGATTGACTAATTGATCTGTAATACATCGTTTCTTAAGTTATAGGTCATTGTGGACCTGTGGTACTGAACTTTATTGAAGCAACCGTATAGAGTTTTTTGTGAGGAACCTAAGGCTTTCTCTGAGGGCGGGCTAAAAAAGAAAACCTCCTATTATAGTTTATTATGTGATTGAATGATAAGATTGCACACTAACTGGAATTAGAGTATGTGGTCTAGGTAATGTTTCATAGGATACACTTCAATTGACTCACTTCTTAACTTGTTCAGCTCATGATCAATCATGGGGTTCTACGTAGTTTCTATTTGATGCAAAGTACATAGAAGGTGGTTGAGATTTGTCTACACCCCCCCTAAAAGAAAGGCAACTAACATGCCGTTGTCGGATCTGCAACTATTAAGTTGGTGGTCTATAACAGTCATCAACTGACTCTGTTTCATCGAGGAATATGGCAAATGGATTGCTTTGAATAATCTAAGTACAAGTGCCAACTAAGAAATCATTCTGACAAAAAAATATAAGGTAAGATGTGAGGATTTGATTCCTAGGTGTTTGTGGTGGCGATTGAATGGTACGGTTTATGATCAACTTTGACACCATTTTGGCCGAAAGTTCGATATAACCAGAAATAACCCAGAAACAGTCTTAATGATAAGATACTTACAATAACATTATGTCTATTAAAGAGAGTTTTTTAGGGGGGGGGGGGGGGGTGGTTTCGATTACTGTACTCAAATTTCTCTGAAAATGTTGATCATTTTGTGAATAGTGTGCTGATAAATTTTGATGTCTTGTACTGTAATCTCCAACTAAGAAAGTTAGTTGACCCATAAAAAACAATTTGGCAATCCCCATATAAGTGCAAAACCATGCATGCACGCTCGTGAAGGTACGTCTAATTTGATTCTTTTTCCATCTCTTCCAATCTTTTCTGAGCCCACATCAATATACACACTGGCAATGCTTTTACAGGCTTAATGAGGTCTCATAGCAGCACATGTGGGTGTGAACAACACATGTAATGTGGATAGTGATTGGTTGGTTACATGCATAGAAATATAATTGAAGATATCCAACCATGCATGCATGCATATATCTTGTTGAATGCATGATTGATTCAGTTAAGAGACTTAGCAAAGGTTAACAACAAGAATGGCATTGTTGGAGAGGTTTTCCTTTTTTTTTGTAAAAAGTTCATCACCTCTGGATTTATTGGAGACAGAGAGGCAAAATGGTAGGTCAGAAGCCTATAGGTCTCATCAGGAAATGTGATGTGATGATCATTCTACTGGTTGTCTCAGTTGTACGGTGCTTATCTGGTTCTGTGAAGTATATGCGATGTAAGTAGAAGATACAGGAATCTTCATACTTTATGTGGGTGGTTGATCTTTTTACTTTTCTTTTCTTTTTTACCTAAGTAGAAGGGGGCTTCAATATATTTAGGTTATCATTCTCAATGTTGATGCATGTGTAATTATATTTGTGGAATGATATCATGAGTCAAAACTACTGCTATGAGAAAACTAGGAATTGTGGCTTTGTATTGAATAGAGGGACTAACTCTGAAAAAGTGAATTAGTAATCAATGTTCGTCTCTTCTGTTATTTCTATGGATAGTTGCATTTTTTTGACCATTTTGTCTAAGATGGTCAATGAGATTTAAGTGCCTCCCATCCATAATTAATGAAGTTTTTTCTAATCCTTTACCAAGATTTAGTCTAACTGCTTGATACTTTACGCAGCGAATAGAGCTCGGGGATAATTAACAGTTAATAAATGAAGGTTCAGTGATCATGCATATCCTGTGTCATATCTCTGTCTTAAGTGTTGTATATATATTAGCTGTCCGTGGTCCTAGTAATAAAAATTAGCCTAATTGCTAGTACTGCAAGTGTTATATTAGTATTCAAATCAACTTCATTAAGAATGGTCAATGAGATATAACATGGTCCTCTTTAGGTGTCGATCTTCATGATGCCATGTGGTGGGGTGTGTCTGAGTCTGAATAGTTTTGTCTCAGTTCTAACCTTCTCCGGTTGAAACGGAAACAAATCTTATACTAGATTGAGCCAAATTAGTGGAGTTTAGTAACATGGGAACATGTGATGCTCCCAATGTGCTCGCTTTCGGGCACAAAGATAGAATTTTTTTTTTTTTTATAAATGCATCTCACGGTGAGATAAGAATCACCTCTCTCAATCAATGTACTGATTCAAATCTTAAAGCAACAGAAACACAGCAGTGAAAGCGACGGATGGACCACAAAGGTCATGCTAATAGTGTGTGTGAAAATTTTCCTTGCTAGTGTGTGTGTGACATTGACTCATGAGAGGCCCCTTCTTATTGGTCATGCTATTTTAGTGCGTGTGAAAATTTTCCTTGTTAGTGTGCGTGACATTTGACTCATGAGAGACCCTTCTTATTGGTCATGCTATTTTGAGCTTCCAATTTAAGTGCTAAGGATCAGAGTGAAGTGAAGAAACATTTCTATCAGATCAGCCCTTTCAGATGCATCTTTTTCCTCCCTTGAGCACGAATTTTGAAGTAGTGCAAAAGTTAAATCCAATGATAGTAAAGTGGTGCGTCTAAAGTAAATTATTTTTCATTTTGGAGCAGTGTGATGGTTTCTAATAACCATATGAAAACTGAGTAGGGGTGAAAGGGCGGAGGAGTATTTAGTCTTTAATTTGTCAGTGTCTCTTTTGCTTGAAGCAGACTTTGTATTCTAAGAACCATCTGATGCAGGTCTGAATTTTTCATGGCATAATACTTTTAATTTGTGTATGCACATGAATTTCTATCCCAAATTTCAAAACAACATACTTTAACCGATTCCGTGAGTGGAATAGGTGAATATAGCATCCCCACATAGCAAATTAGTGATAAGCACTCATAGCACTCAAAAAAAAAGAATGTTTTTTTTGGCTAATAAGAGATGAAATTACCAATTTAGAAAATTGCAATGACTTATTTGGTAAAAGTTAAGAAACCCTGCTAATAATATATCTTAGAGATCAAGGGACAAACTTATATTTTAATTTTAAAAGGGAAAATAAAAGTTGATACAGTATGCTTCCATTGGGATGTAATCAATTATTGTAATGCACATGAATGGAGGAATAAGTAATTAGATAAATGATAAGCCTTGTGCTGTCATTGACTGCTGCCACTCAGAATCTCACATACTGGGAAATGAGCAAAACTTATAGTCACACTCATTTATCTCTTCTGTTAACACTATTTTTGAGCCGTGGCATGTTCTAACTGAGCCCCCGGAATCTATGAGATCTTTAATTCTACTTCCACATGATCTGCTATTTAAAGATATGAACTGTTGTCTATTATTTCTCTTATCAGTGCACACAATATAATCTGCCTCATTTTCGTCATGCATGTAATATAGTATGTTAAAACTATTTGTGAATCATTTTGTATTAAATCGATCTTTTGGATAGGTAAAAATATATATATATATATATATATATTGTTTGGATAGCTGTTACCCAGCAAAGACCTGCACATAATAACACTCTTAAGTTGCACCACCACAGCATTTCTCTTATTATTATATCACATCCTGGTCCCAGAATGACTGCAATATATTGATATTTGATAATGTTATGCTCACTCTCTCTCACCCTATATACAAAGCTCAAGCTGTAGCAGTTTGTATTCAGTGACAAAAACCCTTCTCTCTATCTCCTTTCCTTGAGAGAGAGAAGGAGAGAGAGATTAAAAAATGGCTTCTTCAACTTTGGCTTCTCTTCTCTTGCTTTGTTTTCTTGGTTTGGTGCTTAAGACCACCATGGGAGCAGCACCAAGGAAGCCCATAGATGTGCCATTCCAAAAGAACTATGTGCCCACATGGGCTTTTGATCACATCAAGTACATTAATGGTGGGAATGAGGTCCAGCTTTACCTGGACAAAAACACAGGTAAATAAATGCTGCAAAAAAGAGAAAAATTCTAAAATGGTTTATAAATAGACCACTGTTTTGAGTGCTAAAATTGCTTCTGGTGTTTAATTACTTACTTCAGGAACTGGGTTTCAGACAAGTGGTTCTTACTTGTTTGGCCACTTCAGCATGCAAATGAAGCTAGTTCCAGGGGATTCTGCTGGCACTGTAACTGCATTTTATGTAAGTGGATTTTAGTTTTTCTCCTGCTGAAAATGACCCATCACCTTTATTATTTAATTTTTTTTATTGACACTCTTTCAACTTGTAATATTTTGATTAGAGTGATTTTAGTCAAATAAATTAAAATTAACATAAGTAAATTCAACACTAAGTTTGTTAAATTTAATAGTTTTAATTATGTTTTAGCAAATAATAATACTATAACAGTTAACAACTGATAGCTAATGTATCTGTCAAATTTAATAAAACTCTTAATTAAAAGTAAAGTTGAGGACACATGTCAATCAACAAAAATAAATTTGAGGGATCTTTTTATCAATTTTAAGAACAACTACTTAAACATCTTTTTGTAGTCTATCACCTTATGAATTGATTTTTTTTTTTTATTTTTATTTTTTTTTTTTTTCTGGGTTGTTGGGTTTCAGCTGTCATCTCAGAACTCAGAGCATGATGAGATAGACTTTGAGTTCTTGGGCAACAGGACAGGCCAGCCTTACATACTGCAGACCAATGTGTTCACAGGAGGTAAAGGGGACAGAGAGCAGAGGATATACCTCTGGTTTGATCCCACCCAAGACTACCATTCCTACTCTGTTCTCTGGAACTTGTACCAGATTGTGTAAGCTACCAACTTTTCTTCTTCTTTTTTTTTTGCCTATATTTGGTGAAGTTACTCACTATGTTTATCCAGCTTTGCTAAATTGATAATTGCAATCTAATCCTAAATTCCACCCTTGCCATCCGAGACTAATAAGGTCTATTTGATCTTGTCGCAATGGAAAGCAAAATGAGTTTCTTTGCCTCAAAACGATCGAGAGGCTCAGACTCAGTGCTTCTGATCAATAGAATCAAACGAGCCCTCATAACGCATGCGTTCTATATATATATATCTTTTTGAGACTTAGATCCTAGAATGACTTGGCTTCTGGAAATAGCTTCAATCAGTATTTGGCAAAAAAAAAAAAAAAAACAGACAGAAAAAAGTTGAGCTTCTGATTTCTGTTGATGTGAGGACTCTCCTCTGCTAGTTACTACAACAAATGAATTCACACCTGGTCTAGGGTAGTTTTGGCCCAATGAATATAATAACAAGACCACCCAGGTAGAAGCAGAATGGCCTTTTTTTTAGTTGTGACTTGTTTTTTTGGACCCCAACCAAACCTGCAGGTTCTTTGTGGATGAGGTCCCAATCCGGGTGTCCAAGAACTGCAAGGAACTCGGCGTGCGGTTCCCGTTCGACCAGCCGATGAAAATCTACTCAAGCCTGTGGAATGCCGACGACTGGGCCACCCGCGGGGGCCTGGAAAAGACTGACTGGTCGAAGGCCCCATTCGTTGCCTCCTACCGCAGCTTCCACATCGACGGCTGCGAGGCCTCAGTAGAGGCCAAGTTCTGCGCCACTCAGGGCATGCGGTGGTGGGACCGGAAAGAGTTTCAGGATCTGGACGGCGTGCAATACCGCGGCCTGAGCTGGGTACGTGACAAGTACACCATCTACAACTATTGTACCGACAGGTCCAGGTACTCGTCCATGCCGGCCGAGTGCACCAAAGACAGGGATGTCTGATCACCGCAGAAAATCAAAATCTTTGCGCGCGCGTCTCACCGTAACTTGCGTGATTATTGTTGTTATTTATTGCTCCATATGATCCTATATATATGTGTCACCTCATTTTTCAAATTGTATTTGAGTGGAAAGTGGTATTTATACATGTCATTTCCAAATTATTACTTGGTGTAAGATCCATCTAAAACAAGAGGAACATTATATATTGTGGGCTTAATGCAATATTAATTTGATGTATTGGTTGTATTTTGTTATGTGTTGATCAGGTAATAAATCAAAAGGAATTTCATAATTTGTTTGCAGTACTAGTTTTGCCACTTACAAACCTTCAAATTACTTAGAAACCTTCTTATTTAAAACTAAATGCCCTCATTATTTTACAAAGATTATATATATATAATTTTTAAAAATATTATTGACAAATAATATGGGAGTCATACCATTCATCTTTATAGATGTAAATATTACAGTATTTTTTATCTGATCGTGTGAATTTTACAGTAGCTCCTTAAATCGCATGGATAATATAATTTTACGTGCATGTAACTGCATATGAATATAACAGAATTTTATATATTTTTATCGGTCGAGTCACCGTAAAGAGAAAGAGTTGAGCCTATCTTACATGAAGGACGACGAACGCCATGTAATCCAATCTAAACATTTTTACATCAAGTATACTAACGTATCAACAACATTTCTTTCATAGCATCACTCTAAACATAAAAGACAAATAATACTCCATGTGCTTCTCAAAAGTGATGCCATGTGCTTCCTCCTTCTCCACCCTCAAGCCCTTTGGTTGGTTTCCTTGGACCTCGATCTGCATGATCAAGAGACTGATGAATACATAATAATAATCTACACAAACATATATGTATTGGACTAGGAAATGCATGTGCACAATTTTAAAAGGGAACTTAGAGGAGGTCTCTAAACCCAAGACCAATTAAAAGTATGTAATATAATACTATTACCATGCATATATATATGGCATGCTAGATTTTGCAGGAAATTAACAAGGATAGGGCACATGCATGAAAGTGGTTTAAGAACTTGTATTTATATATATATATATTCACAAGCTAGCTAGATTCACTGGCTGAATATAGGACAAATTAAGAAATTAAACCCACCAATATTTGCCATGCATGTTCTAAGCAACAAATCTCTTAATTAGTTCAATCCTAATTAAAAATTTGTCCTACTTTTATGTTTTTCAAAATTCTCTAATATTTTAATCTTTATAGGCTCTTAGGCCTCATGTACGTACCACTGAAGGCGGATCGAATTCAAAGCAGTACTGCATGTTCAACTTCAGATGTAGTGTGCAGTAAATTTTTATACACTAGAGGTGACCGATTTATTCATCTGAAAAGTGAAATTAATGCATCTCCATCGATCATTAGCGACAATGAAAGCGTGATCTCAAAACGAGTTGCATGAAATTTTCTCCTTGTAGACTTGACAAAAATCCGATATATAGGAAATTAAAAGGACCTGTTAAGAATAATATATATATATATATATATAGTCTCATGATATTGCATATATTATCTCTCCATATATATATACAAGGAGTTGTAAAACGTACTTGAGGATAATATGTTAAATGGTCTCAAAGTAGGTCTAGGATATGTACAATATAAACTTAATTGGACCTCAATTCTATTTAGTCGAGAGACCAAATAGTTATTTGTACTAAGGTCTAGTTAATTTGGTAGTGCGCGATCATGCGTTGCGATGGGGCACAACAGCCCAATAAGCCCTTGAATCGATCTCCTTTGGATATATAGAGGTACAAATGCATGCAGTTCTGAAACTGCAATAAATTTGATCCAAAATTAATTAAGTTTACTGACAATAAAAATATTTACCTCGTCATTTTCTATAAAGACGATGAGAATTTTGGATTTTTTTTTTTTTTTTAATATGAAAGACGATTTTGGTGTTGCTTAAAAGATCGATCAGTTCTATATATATAGAAGAATGTATAAAAATAGTATTTACACTTCTTACGTGCATGGTGAAGATCGGTCGAGTGAATTATGTTGTCGACATTAATTGATGAGAGGAAGCTAGCCAACTTTTTTTTTTTTTTTTTTTTTTCATTTTTGGTAAATTTTGGTTCCAACCAAAAGTTACATTTATATCAATCCAATCATACAAAATAAATATTATTTGTCTCTAAAAATTTAAACTATATCAAATAAAAGTGTATTAAAATTTTATTTTCAACACTACTCTTTTGTGTCTAGGAAGAACACTTTTTAATATATATATAGGTTAAAGATACGAATTTGAATTAATTAAATAAGAACAAAATTGAACAAGACTGAGGACATACTATATATATATGGAACAACTGTTTATTGCTCAAAATTCAGACATTGCAGTTATACCAATTATAACAATATTTTAAGATCTTATAGGCTAGATTATGCTTTAATTTGGTCCTCAAACTATTACGCGTGCGATAGTTTGATTCTCAAAATTTAATTCTTTATAAGTTTTGATCTGAACTTTATAAATTATTACAATCAAATCTCACGATCTAATTTAGTTAAAAATATACATTAGCGACACATCAACATTAATTAAGTTAACTAAATTAAATTGAGAGACATATTTACAGTAATTTAAAAAATTATTAGAATAATTAAGAGATTATATTATAATAAAATTTGAATATAAAAATATATCATATATCTTTTCATTGACTTAGGAAAATCTCGAACCAAAATAAAGGAAGTGTTGTGGGAAATGGGGAGAGGGTTGGGTTTGGCTTTTCCACGAAAGAAAGCGTGTCACAAGAATTCATGAATAGGGTCATTGAGTCAATTCAAAGTCATATTCATACCATGCATGAGTACTTGAAGAAAAAAAAATCCTCTTCCCAAAAGTAAGTAAATGATAGAGAAAGAAAGAAAGAAAGAAAGAAAGAAACAAACACACACACACACACACACACCAAGGATGGGTGACATGAATTTAATTAGTTGTGGCATCTTAAGATTAGTTTAAAAATTCTATTTAAATCTGCTGTCCAATGTATTGTTAGTTTGTAAACTATTATTTTAATTTTGTTTTCCTAAAAGAAAGTGATATATATATATATATATATATATATATATATATATATATATATATATATATATATATATATATATATAACTCTCATTATAACACTATGAAATGTAACTTTTAGTTTTGGGGATTAAAGTTTCATACATTCATCATTCTAATAAAAGTGAAGTTTAAAATTTTTCAGTATATCCGTAAACAAAAGTGAAAATGAGTCTAAAAATATAACAAATGCCAAGTTTAAAATCCTTCAACTAGGCTCATTTAGTTAAGTTTGAGTGAGAGCGATTATGACAAATTAATTTAAGTCCAAATATATATCACAGTGTCATACACCTTAATTATATATAGTTTGAGAATCAAAACAGTAATTTAGCTAATTAACCTATTTTCCGCTTTGGCGAATGACCTTTTCCTTTTAAGCTAGCTTGTGCTATTATATATATAATAGTTTTACATATTATGTGTTAAGAGAAAAAAGAATAAAATTAATGTTAGGTTTTATATATCTTTACAGGAGTTTTGGAAGGTTCTTAGAGCACATTAATTAATTATTCATGTCCAACAATATAATTAAGAACTACTATATATTTAGTCCAATAAATTTTAACGTTGGGAGCTAGCGAGGTTTTGTTGAAGGCAAAAATTCGAGCTCAGCAGCATGTGTATATTTATGAAATTTGATCTTAATTCCCTCTTCCTAAATATTAATAATAGGATTTTAGAAGTGGGATTAATTTGAGTTATGGAGCAAAGATAAATAAATAAACATTTTTATTATTACGTGCCTTTTGCATGTTGTTCTACATAACCCACAACCTTTTCTTGTTAGTGTATCTCTCTACACACACACACAACACAAAAAAAAAAAAAAAAAAACCATTTTGTTTGTCTCAGGGTTGTTAATGGGTGTTGATTAATTAATCTTAAGATTAAGCATCTTAATCTACATTTGCAGTACTACAGGTCAAAGCAAATATATAAGTCTAAGTAGCTAGGCATCATGCATGATGATGAGGCATTAGTATATCATGATTCCATGTTAATTTCCTTGCAAGCAATGTTAGCTTTATATTCTGTACGTTCCAGTCAAATTAACAGACCCTAATAATTAACTAACCACTGCAAGTAATTATCATAAGTGGATTCTCTTCTTCTTTTTTTTTTCTTGCTCCTTAGTAATTATATATAGTACAAAAATGACATGATTAATGTGAACATGAGAAAATTTTGATAAATGGAGACAACACTATGCATGTTGTTTGGTACTAGTCCATGTCACACTTGGGAGAATTATTAATATTGGTGTCAGCCATATCTACATCCACCCATGTTACAAGGACAGAGGATCTTTGAAGGAAAAATTGGCTAAGTCTTTGGACAACTACACTCTATATTAAAGAGGAGCAAATATATATATATATATATATATATATATATAGAGAGAGAGAGAGAGAGAGAGAGAGAGAGAGAGAGAGAGAGAGAGAGAGAGAGAGAGAGAGAGAGTCCGGCTAGAATACTATCGATAGCACCAAATAATTAGTGCTATCAAGTTTTCAGCCGTTGGATGAAAAGATATGCGGTTGGAATTATAGTGGTCCCCTAAGATTTTTACTATTCAACCAACCACCTAGTAAACCCTAGGGGCCCGCTATAATCCCAACCGTATATTTTTTCATCCAACGACTAAAAACTTGATAGCACCAATGGCTTGATACTATCGATAGTATTCTAGCCTAATTCATATATATATATATATATATATATACTCTAATAATAATAATAATAATAATAATAATAATAATGAGGACAAAACAATTTAGCACTATCAATGGATGGCCACAATAATTGCTTCAACAGTGAGCTCATGCTTCATATTTTATTAATACATAGATCTAACTAGCTTGGGAGGATGCATCATGCATGTGAAGGGATATGTACACACACACACACACACACACATGTGAAGGGATATGTACACACACACACACACATGTGGAAGGATATGTACACACACACACGCACACGAGTAGGGCTACATATAATTAGCTCTACTCTATACGAGTAGGGCTTATATATTTTTAAAAGTACAAACAAAAATATATTTGTAAATTTTTTATTACTGAATTTATATTGAGATTTGTGTTATTTACTTTTAAAAGTATATAAGCTCTACTCTATATATACATATATCTATACATATTATAATAATAACCAAGAAGGGATATATATATTTTTGTTATTCTTAAAAATTACTGCACATAGTCTAGAAGGATAGGATCAATCGAACCCTGTATATGTATATGTATATTTACCTTTGGGAGTATCTAGAAGGATAGGATCAATCGAACCCTGTATATGTATATTTACGAGGTTTTGATCCTCATCCTTCTAGGATATTAGTAGTAGATTGTTTGGGATGCTGGAGCTAGGTTATGAACCTACAGGCAATACTCAAAAAAAAAAAAAAAAAAAAAAAAAAGGACAAAGGAGGAAGATGCATCAAATAATTAATGGTTGAAATCAGTGTTCTCTCATTAAAGCATAAGCATGTGATATAGAGCTTCCTACAATGCAAGAACATATATACAGTAATTAAGTGGGTAAGATAATAATTTAAAGACATTGGACAAGGCAAGCAAAACACACTACAAACCCATTTTTTAGCCATTTTTTAGCTAGTGTAGTTTTATATATATATATATATATATATATAATGCAATAGGATCAGATAATGAACTCTGACATGTTGATCAGTAATGATATGTTTAATTGCTTATGCTAATTATAATTAAGAAATAGGAATGATTGATCACAGTTGTGCAATCCATTTCATTCTAGGTAAGTGATCGACGCACATTTTCAATTTGAGAAAATAAAACTTAGTGTATGATAACGTATGATCAGATGTCACGTTAGTTTTTTATTAAAGATTTTTGAAGTTTTAGGATGGCTATTTAATTAGTTGTAGCTTTGATGCATAAATAAGTGACAAGTTAATCAGAAAAATATCAGGCAACTAAAATAAAATATATAAGTGTCCTTGATTCTAGATCATATATAGTTAGAAATTAATATTATATATTTAGCTTGCTTAATTCCTGAAGTTATCTAACTAGCCCGATCTATTGAATAAATTCTAGTAGAGCTTTAATTTAACAAAAGAGAATTTTAGAGTATTCGTTGCAGTAGAAAACAAAATGAGTGTCTGAGGAACAAATTAAATAGCTTAAAAAAATAATAATAATGCTATGAAGAAACTTTTTATTGGAAAACTTATTTGTCTTTTTTTTTATATATATATATAGTACACCGCAATTAAACAACAAAAAGATGGAGAGGTGAAAATAAAAAAAAAAGTGCTATTAAACTTTAATTGGTCATGATTACTTTTTCTTTCTTATGAACAAATAAATGTGCTTTAGTAATTAATTAGGATCTAGCTAGGACCACACAAAGGCCTAATCTCTATGATGGCACCAGGCAAGGTGTGCCCACATCATATATATGTAAATAGGTTTGGCTCATTAGGAAAATCAACCACTAAACTCTGCATAGACAAAGAAAAAGCTAATCTTTAAGATAACCATTTTCAAATTAGCTTTGAATGTGTCCCCAATCCTACTCACATTTATTACTATAAATATTATTATGGAAAAAATATAGCAAGTTATCTGCTTCATTCATTTATTATATATATTTTATGAACTAAGCTACTACAGTGAAGACGATACTCACATTTTTTTGCTGTTTGGGAAAGGAGACTTTGTTGTGAGCACCTCACCCCTCACATATATACACTTTTCTCATAACAAGTGTCATTTCGGTGCTTGTTAATTAAGATTAATTCGTCTCATATAATCAATACCATGCACTATGATTATCTTTTATATATATATATATATATATATATATATATATATATATATATAGTAAAAAATTCTATAGATATAGATTATAACTGTATGTAGATTATTAATTTGTAGTTAATTACGGCAGCACTTTCTACTGTATCCAAATGGTCTTCTTCTAAATAAAATATGTATGGAACTTTTAGAGTTATGTCAACAAACTCAATAAAAAAAAAAACCCTAAACAATTAATCTAGAAACTTGAAATTTTCGAGCCCTCAAAGCCTGCAAAATTAAAGGTGCATGTCTACTCCCTATATATACATTGTGGACCTATGTAGCAAGATGGTCCCCCAATTTCTATATATATATTGATCTAATAATTAAATGCTTTAACTTGCTTATTCTTTATTGACTCGACCAAGTCCCCCATCTTTGGACCATGTAATTTGGTCGAGTCCGGCAAGCCAGGGGTAATGAATGTGACAAGTACCCAATTTTCCACTTGACTTATGTGGGGGTGGAGTAATGAAGCCAAACAATAGCATTAATGCGAGTAATTCGATCTACACCCCCTAACATTAATATTTTTAAGTTATATTTCAGAAGTCAAGTCTTTGGCTTCTCAAGTAATACGCCAGCACCATCCAATGTAAGAGACTGTCATATAAAATTACATCCAATCAATTTGATCTTTTCATTAATCATATATAATATATATTTGAGATCCATGCATGCGTGGATGTGTCAAATTAAAAAATAAGTAAATTCAATTATTTTTTTATAAATTAATAATTTTCACATTCCCATATATATATATATATATATATATATATATATATTATATATATATATTATATATATAGAAAGCTTAATAGTATCAATTCATTAGTACTATCAAGTTTTTAACTCTTAGATTCAAAAATATGTTGTTGAGATGATAGTGGGCCCATTGGTGGGTCTATTGGGTTTAATAGGTGGTTGAAAAATAGTAAAATCTAACGCCTGAAAATGATTAAAAGAGTTGACATAAGAGTAAAAAACTTGATAGCATCAATAATTTGATACTATTAATAGTATATTAGCTGGACTCTATATATATAGATATATATAGAGCTAAGCTGGAATACTATTAATAGTACCAACTTATTGGTACTATTAAGTTTTTAACCGTTGAATTAAGAGATATGTGTTGAGATGACAGTAGGCTCCTTAGGTTTAATGGGTAGTTGAAAAAATAGTAAAATCTAACGGATGAAAATAATTAAAAGACTTGATCTAACGTTAAAAAATTTGATAGCATCAAATATTTGGTACTATCGATCGATCGTATACCAGACGGACTATATATATATATATATATATATATATATATATATATATATATATATATATATATATATATGGTGAAAAAGAATCGTGTCGAAGCCCTTTCTCATGCATGTTCATGCATGCATGTGTACTACTCCCAACGTAAAAATATATGTACCCATAATATTTATTTATTATATTATTTAATTATCATATTTTAAAAAAATAATAATTTAATTATCGGAGAATAAAGTTGAAATAACAGGTGAAGTACACAAATTTGCTTTACGGGTTTTGAGTATACGGTGTAGTGCATCGTATATCGTGTTAGTTGGATCATCATTAAATTAAATTAAAACGAAACAGTATATATATATATATATATATATATATATATATATATATATATATATATATATCTTTCCCCATAATTAATTAATTTATTTTTGTACACATATTAATTATTATATATATTATATTATATATTTATGTAGCTGTTATTTTGTCACTAGCTAGTTACAGTAATTTAACAATAAAAAGGGAGCATTAATTGCCGGGTCCAATTAATCGTTATTATATCTCTATAATAATAATAATGTAATCGTTACATGTCCACGTGATGCATGCATCATATCACATATCACGATTACAACCAAATAAAAATATTTATTTTTAAATTAATTTTTTTTTTTTCCTCTTATTTTTACGTTACTTAATTAGTTTAGTGGATCGCTTGGTCACGCTATTCCCATTGCATTAAATGCGGCCATATATACTACGTACGTGGTTAACTAATTAATGAATAATAATAATAATAATAATAATAATAATAAAAATTATGCATTTCGTGAAGAACACAATGAGTGGTTTGTATTATTATGTGCTTAGCGACAAAGGGAGATGCATTCACACGACACTACCATTAATAACTCTAATTAATATTTATCCACTGATTTTTTTCTTTTTTTTTTTTTTTCCCCCAGAATCTGAGAGAGCTTAATTGTTTTTCTACAATTCCACTCTCTAATTATGTGAAGCTCAAATTTTTTATTTTCTACACTGATCAAATTATGGTAAGATATTCATATTTTTATCTGTCAAATAATAGAATAATAATAAAAAAAACTTTAGCCATTAATAAATTTTATGTTAATTGTAACGTATGCGCGTATTAATTAAATCAATGTAACATTATTTCTAATATTTATTATAAATTTTGCTTTTTTTCTTTTAACTTTTCTCAATTGCATAAACAAAAAAAAAAATCAATAAAATAAAATATGTTGAATTTATCTGAACTATATATGAATCATTTAGATCCAAATACCTAATATTCAAAAATTCATTCAATTTGGGCCATTTAATATATTTTTTAAAAAAAATAAATGTGTCGTTCATTTTTACTTATTCGATGTACATATTTTATATAATTTATGCATTAATATTCATATCAAAATTAAGAGTCATCAAAATAGACCAAAATTAAGATATGGTCTAATACATTTTTAGCAATTAATAATGTTAAATCGAAACGGTAAAAAATAAATTTAAGAAATATCAAAATTTGCGTTCACCCTAACGATTTCTAAGAATTCAATCGTATGGACGCCTTCACCTTAGAGCTTCAATTTCTTAATTAATTGTCGGTTTCATTAGCAACATATGGCTCCTCCAATACGGCCTCTTTTCTCTTGGGTTGCTAAATTAGTTAGAGCATGACCTCTAATTAAAATTTCGGCTTCATTAATATGACCGTATGTACCAACACCAACAACACGTATTTTTCTTTGGTTGACCTAAATTAATTAGCGTTTTGACTAATTAAAAGTTGCGGCTTCATTAAAATGGCCGAGTATGCTATATATAATATATGCCTCCAAACTAAATCTAAAAAGATTTGTAGTCTAATTAAATTCCTAATTAAATTCTAGTTATACCCAACAATCTAAATCTCATATTATCCTAATTAGATTAGAATTTAACTTCAATTTAGATAAATACAAATCTAAACTAAATTATAACAAATAATTATGTATATAATTTTGAATTAAATTAGTTTAGAAGATAAATTAATAAAAATAATAAAAAATTTTAATTTACTGTGGCATATTAATTTTATCTTTCTATTCAAAAAATTTAATATTATATAATATTTACTAAAATTTTGAATAAAACATTTATCTGAGAAACGACGTTGGTATGCCAACGGTTCTTTCCTCTTCATTTGTTTGACCGTTTGTTCGTTGCACATAAATGCGTCCTCCTCCACCCCACTTAACAAATTCATTAATTAATTAAGGAATGAAAATAAGTAATTAAAAAAAGAACCCCCCGCCCCAAAAAAAGAGAGAGTCAAGTGAGAAATAATTAATTAATTAATTTAGTTAATAAATTACGACGAGGTGCATTAAATGATTTAATTTAAATTAGTCACCACCACCACCACCACCACCATCGCCAGGTTGTTTGTTTCCTGCAGAGCGCACCTGTTGCGTGCGTGTCCAACCCCTCCTTTTCCGTACAAGCACGCTTTTCGATGTGAAAATTTGCCCCTGCACCGAGTCCACCGCGTCATCCATAGACTGTTTATATATATTGTAGGTACGAGGATTAACCGCTTTTGAATTGTAGCATTTTTTTTTAATTAATATTAATTTAGTTTAGATTAAAATATTTATATAGGATAAAAATTAGATTGAATTATATTAAAGTGATAGATTGAATTCATATATATTTATTAATTTATATAGTAAAATAGGCTGATAGATCTGAATTATTATTATTATTATTATTACTATTATTACATTAAAAAATTTGTATTATTTAGCCGGTCTACGGAGGATGATGTGGTGGACCAGGTCTAACCTCAGCTGCCCCCAACACATTCACGGCACTTCCCACCCCTTTACTTTTTCTTCCTATATATATATATATATATATATACCCAGAGTCCCGCTCCTTTCTCTTTAACTCTCTCTCTCTCTCTCTCTCTCTCTCTCTATCTCTATTAATCACACTCTTTATATGTACGCATAAATCTCTCTCTCGCTTTTAATCTCCGTGATCGCATCGAGGGGGCTGCGTGCGTGATTGTGGTAACAGTAAATGGCCGTGCAAGCCCAATTCCCCTCCAACCCCCCCTTCCTCCTCTTCCCCCATTTCCGCCCCAGGTGAGCTCGCCTCTTTCTTCTTCTTCTTCTTCTTCTTCTTTTCTTCTTCTTCTTCCCTTCCCCCACCCCCCCCCCCCCCCCCTTCTCTCTCTCTCTCTCTCTCTCTCTCTCTCTCTCTCTCTCCGCATCCGCTGTAACCTCTTCTTTTTGTTGATCGATCGATCGATTGATGGATTGTAGGGCTCGCGACGATCATGTGTTGGTGGACGAGATCCACATGATCCACGACCGCGGCATCCTCCGCACCCACGCCCCCGCCCAATTCGGTGAGCGATTCGCACAATCTACGATCTCCGATCCTCCCCCGCTTTTTTTTTTTTTTTTTTTTTTTGTTTGGGTGGTTCTCAGCTTTCGGATTCGAACTGATCCCTTACTTTTCGATCGGCGTTTTGCAGACGCAGGGGCGGAGGAGAACGAGCTCGTGATGCCGCCCCAGAACGGCCCCGTCCCGATCCAGGCTAGGGTTATGGCTCCGGCGATCGAGGTCGTCGTCGTCGGCGGCGGCGGCGGCGGCGGGTGCGCATCCACCAGCGGCAGGCCCGCGGGAGAAGATTTGGTGTCGCATCTGCATCGGCAGAGCGCGGAGATCGACGCCTTCGTCCGCCTACAGGTGCCGATCCATTTCGATCATCCCCCCAATTCTCGTACTTGTTGTTTGCGCCTGATATTGTCGTTGGTAAAAAGTTGATATATGTTGATGCATTTATTTGGACGCGAGGATCAGAACGAGAAGCTGAGGTGGGGATTGGAGGAGGCTCGCCGGAGGCACAGCGCGGCGCTGGTGTCGGCGGCGGAGCGGGGGATTGAGCGGCGGCTGCGGGAGAAGGAGGCGGAGGTGGAGCGGGCGCGGCGGCGGAACGCGGAGCTGGAGGCCCGGGTGCGGGTGATGGCTGCCGAGAACGAGGCCTGGTTCGGCCTCGCCCGCTCCCACGAGGCCACCGCCGCCGCCCTCCGCTCCTCCCTCGACCGCCTCCTCCTCCCCCTCCCCCTCCGCCCCAATCCCCCTCCCCCTACCGAGGAGGAGGGCTTCGGCGACTCCTCCGCCGATCCTCCGCACCCGCACCCGCAGTGCAAGGCGTGCGGGCAGAGGGACGCGTGCGTGCTGCTGCTGCCCTGCCGCCACCTCTGCGCGTGCGAGGCCTGCGCCGCAGAAATCCCCGCCTGCCCCGTCTGCCGCGACGTCAAGAACGCCTGCCTCCAAGTTTTCTTGTCATAAATTTATTTTATATCATCATCACCCCCCCAATTTCCAGGTTTGGTTTTCGTGCTGATGCTGCTGGTAGCAGTCCTGAAATCGGTTTTTTTTTTTTTTTTTTTTTTTTTTTTTTTTTTGTGTTAATAATAGTTAAGTTTTGGTTTTGGGTAATTTGGTTCTAATCGATGATGTGCGATAGCGATTGGCCGAATTGGTGGTGTTGACACGGTTGAGAGTGGGGTGGGTTTAATTAGTTGGCTCGCTCAGTTCTGTCACTTGCCAACCCATGTCCATGTGGCCTTCATTTTCACTACTCATTAACATCCTTGCTTTCCCTTTTTTTTTTTTTTCTTTTTTTATCTTCTTCTGTTCTGCTGTGTGTGTGTGTGTGTTTTTTTTTTTTTTTTTTTTTTTTTGTGTGTGTGTGGCTTTTCTTATTAACGTACGTATGGTGCTTCATATTTATCAGCTAGATTTATGCAACTATTATTGAACAACGTAATGCATGATTGGTTAACCCCACATCATATTTAAATTTGATTTTTTGGATTTGATGAATTTAAATTCAACTGCTATACTTAGAATTTCACAATGTGGTTTAATTGCAGTAATTTTAATTATTATAACAGTAGGAGAAAGTAATCTTTAATAATTAAAAAAATATACTTATCTCCCTAATATACTCTAAAATAAAAAATATTTTTTATTTTTTTAATAAAATTAATTTTAATTTTTATCAAATATATAAAATAATAAAATTTTATAATTATTATATATTTAACTGTATGTTTGTATGTATTTATAATAATAAAATGAATTGGTGGGGGTAGGAGTAGTGGTACAAATCAAAAATTGCCGTGCCGGTATCAGCAGAGCGTAAAGCACCGGCGGTGGTGTGCAGACGATAAACGGTACGCAAGCACATCTGGACGTTTGGACACACATCTTATTTTAATGTCGGCACGGTTTGCACGGCCGGCAGGAGGCAACCTTCGGTGCGAATAGTCATGTGTCATGTTTCGTCTTTTTTCACTACCCAGGAGGAGTTGTGAGGAAGGAGAGAGAGAGAGAGAGAGAGAGAGAGAGAGAGAGAGATAGAGGATCGAACAAATTAATGAACTGTTTGAAAT
Organism: Tillandsia fasciculata; assembly: GCA_029168755.2. Lineage (NCBI taxonomy): Eukaryota > Viridiplantae > Streptophyta > Magnoliopsida > Poales > Bromeliaceae > Tillandsia > Tillandsia fasciculata. The sequence goes on from CM054954.1 coordinate 123,204, forward strand.
TACGAGAGCTAGTGAGAAGTCGTATCGTGTGGCGAATTAATGTGCTTTGTACTGGACAAATTAAGCCTATGAGAGTTGGAGGGGATAGAGCAATTCGATTATTATCCCATGCTAATTAAACACCATTCATCCTCCATATATATTAACTCGCATATACACATACGCCCATTGATGCCGAATTAACCTTTTATATATATATATATATATATATATATATATATATATATATATATATTCTTAGTCATTAATGTGCTGTTACACAATAATAACACATAACAAAAAGACGCTAAGTGGAAAAATAATAAAAATTATATATATGTTGCTGTAATAACTAAACTAAACACTCTTGTTGTTATTACAGTGATTAAACCGTACGTAATATCTGAATAGCATAGAAATTATAGCCATACTTTAACCCCAAAACCAAAGTGAAATAAATAAGGAGGGGAGGAAAATGATTCTCAGCTCAGTCTCTCTCTCTCTCTCATCTCTTTCTATATATCCCTGGCAAGTTGAGTCTACGCCAAGGCACAGATTCAAGCGCGTGCTCTCTTTTTTCTACCAAGCTGGGACGAGAATCCTCTGCGATTAATTTCTAACTTGTTCTCGAGGGTTACGAAGTACTTTGCACTGTTCAAATTGACCACTTTTAATTTATTTATTATTTACAGTGTATGACTCAATATATATAATTACAACTAGATATATATATATATATACGACCAGATATTAATAGGGGTTTCGATAAGATGATCTTATAATTAACTAACGAACGACTTCGATTTCATCATATTTGGATTCGGAATGCGTGGAAGCCACTCCAGCATTCTCTCCTTATTAATGTCTCCTCTTCACACTTGGGAAATTCTACGGAACGTTGGGGGGTAAAAAAAATTAAATTAAATTTAAATTAAATTTAAATTAAAGCAGGTACGTAGGAGATAGAAGCATATATGCGCTTTCTCCATCTGCATCTCACGGACTACGACGTTTGAATTTCGTGAAATTTAAGCGATCGAGGGGAAGTCGTTTAAAGCAAGCACAGCTCTTTGGCTCTATTAACTCTTTGCCTGTGAATTGTCTTGGGTCAAGTTTGGCTTTTATCAATTATATATATCAATTTCTTTGGAAATTAATGTTTTATTATTATTTATATATATATATATATATATATATATATATATATATATGGTAAATGCTATGTGTATATTTTATTTGGAGTGCACATCCTATACCCTACCCATGAATTCTACTCATCATTTTGAAATGATGGGTAAAAAAATTTCCACTCTTGAATGGGTGGGGTGTAGAATATACACCCATTTTTGGATGTATATGTAGCACTTCTCATATATATATATATATATATATATATATATATATATATATATATATATATATATATATATATATATTTGTCTATTAGTTTTGGATTGGTTTATCCGAAAAAGTATGAAAAAAAAAAAAAAAAAATATTAGTGACTCAACTTAATTAAATCTACTGAGTTACTTTTTTATCCTTCTAAGTTTTTATTCTTTAAAAAAATTATTCGTTTTACATTAGATTAGATTACATATAATATGAATTGTTCTACTACATAAGTTAAAGCCAATCAAACCCCCGAAAAAAAAAAAAAAAAAAAGAAAAAAAAAAATGTTGACTTCGGTCCACCAGATGACGTGGTGCACCGGGTTCAGGAATATATAATTTGGATGCGATGGCGGGAATTTGGTTTATTTTTATTTTTATTTTTAATTTTATTTTTTTTTTTCAGTTACCCGCCCCAACTCCCTTCGTAGCATATGTCATCGTGCTCGTGCTTCGCTCTTCAATTTCTCTTCCCCATTAATTAATTATTTTTTTTCTTAATATTTTTTTTATTCGATATTAATTTTTATTCTCGTATTAATTTCCACATCCTTTGATCCAAAAAATTTCTCGTATTCTCGTTTTTTTCAGTTTTTTCTCCTCAAATTTTTTTTTTCTTTTTCATGGAAATTCGATGCCCTAGCAAACGAAGAAGAAGCGAAGAAGAGGAACCCCCTCGATCCCCTTCCCCCTCCTCCTCCTCCTCCTCCGGGATCCGATTTTGGGCAAACCCTAGCTTGGGCTTCTTCCACCTTCGCCTCCTCCTCCGCGGCGGCGATGGCGATGGCGATGAGCGTGAGCGTGAGCTTCTCTTCCTGAGATCCGACCGGGTCTACACCCTCGGCCGCGATCGGCGGCGCTGCGACATCGTCCTCGGCGGGCGCCGCGTCAGCAGGCGCCATTGCCGCGTCCTCCTCGATGGCTCCGATCGCAAGCTCCGATTGTTCGACGGCTGCGATCGGTCGGGGAGGCGACGGGCTAGGGTTTCTTCGAACGGGGTGTTTGTTAACGGCCGAAGACTCCGAGGAGGGGTGGCGGCGGAGTTGGGGGTTGGGGATGAGGTGCTGCTCGGATCGAGACGCGGCTGTAGGGTTATGTGCGGGTTCCTGGTGGAGAAAGTTGCCTTCTTTGATCCATATGATTCCTCTTTATCGAAGATGAATGTTGTTTCAGAATCACTGCTTGATGATCCGGTGAGCAGGGCGAAGTCGCTGTTGAGCCAATTGCGAAGCATATTGAAAAGTTCGGATCCTGTTTCGTATTTGAGAAGTTCATTGCATTTGTTTCGTGGGAAGAGAGGTGCAAGCATTTTGGGCTCTCAAACTAGTTGGTCTAATTCCAAGTGTTCAAATCTGAAAGCTGTTGGTTTGCACGAGCCAAATCAAAATCCGGCCGTGAATAATGCAGATGGGAAGCACAGTTTTAGCCCGAGCATAGAAATTGGGCAAAATGTTCACCAAGCGCCTCCAGTTGTGTGTGTGGGTGAACCAAATCAAAATCTTATTGCAAATAGTGATGTTGGTAATCAATCTTTGCACCAAATTGTACAAATTGAATGCAGTATTCGCCAAGTCCCTCCAATTGACGCTGCGGTCGAACCAAATCATAGTCTTATTGCAAGTAACGTAGTCGCTAATCAGTCGTTGCGCCAAATTGCAGAAATGGAGCAAAAAGCACATCAAAATGAAGATTTGGGTGTTTGTTGTTCTTCGGATGGTAGGACTTTCTTTTTGAATCGTCTTAAAAATATTAAAACTGGTGCACCAGATCAGTGTGCCGGTGTTACTTTGCCACAGCTTCTCCATCCGATCGAAGGCCTTTTGCGAGTGTTCATTGCGACATTTACCTGTGATGTTTCATGGTATTCACACCTCTCTTTGTTCGTTGATGTAATTTGCTGAGATTAGCTCACCATGTTAGATGATACTTAAATGGGTATATCATGATTTGCAAAGCTATGTTATTGTATGTCCTCGTGTTTTCAGGTTTCTGTCTTGTTGTAAAATTCCTAACCATCTGCCGGTGACGATTGCATGCCATAGTGGCGCAAGATGTTGGAGTGCTAGCAGTGAAAGCAGAACATCTGCACCATATTTCAGTCACCCAAACTTATTGTTGGTGTATGTAGGGCTTATTCTAGTTTAGGCTTTTATGCGCTGCAGTATCTTCAAATGTCTTATGGCTCTTATTTACCTTTTGACAAAATTTTCTTTTGGATTTTGTAGTTACCCCCAATTTCCTGAGGTGATTGCTTTTGGGAAAGATCGCAAGAAGCAAGGTGTTGCTTGCCATCATCCTAAGCTCATTGTCTTGCAACGGGAGGATAGTATTCGTGTTGTGGTTACTTCAGCTAACTTAGTTTCAAAACAGGTGGTTACACTTTCATCGTTTTTTAGATTATGCCTTATCTTTGTACCTTTCAAATAGTAATTGCTAAGACCTTTTTTATTATGCAAAGCCGGTCTCTATTTTGTTGCTATAGTTGATTATTTTATCGCCATCCCTACTCTCTTGCTGTGGTATAAGTAGATGCCTTCTTTTACTATCTTCAGTAAATAACTAAACATCATGCTGTGAGTCTGATGCAATTATTGTTCTCTTAAATGATATTTTGAAAAGACAAACTAGTGCCATTTCATGTCGGCACTCCTTTTGATCTCTTTTTTATTTGCATTCTCGATAACTAGCCGTACCTTGATCAGGCTTTCTAGGGATCCTTGACTCTAGTTAAGTACTCGATTTTTTTCTAATTGTATCTAAATTTGGTGCTTAGTGTTTATAAAAAGTTCCAAAAAAGCTGTTATAAATTTGTTGGTTCGCAGGCAGGATGACTTACTAGTTCAGCTTAGCACGATTTTCTGTAAGATTTCAGGACCTATTTTTATATTGATTTCTTTCCTGTCGCTCTTGTATAATTTCTAGTTTCCTGTTAGACTATCTGTTTTCCTTTGATATTATGCTATTGTAGAAGCATCCCTTGTACACTATCATTACATTGTGTACTGATTTACTTTACACTCTGTGCATTCACTCTCTTATATGTAATAGGCCTGTTTGACAGTGGAATCATGTAACAAACACAGTCTGGTGGCAAGACTTCCCTCGGAGAACTTCTCCAAATTATTCAACTCTTTTTGGCATGACAGAAGAATCAGAATCCGATTTTGCTGCTCAACTAGCTGGGTTTGTAGCATCTCTTGTTACTGATGTGCCCAACCAAGCGCACTGGATTGAGGTGTTAACTAAATATGATTTTGGAGGAGCAACAGGTCATCTGGTTGCTTCAGTACCTGGAATTCATGCAAAGAGCCCTCCTTACTGGGAGACTAATTATTGCTTGTCAGTAAGTAGTTCTATTACCTATCTGTAATAGACTGATAGCACAATTCACTTCCTTTTGTAGGATGTCTTACAGAGATGTAAGTTTTACAGCTTAGAATTAGCAAAGTTCCTCAACTGAATGGTCACAACAAAAATCATGACCCAAGTAAGAATGTAAATGCCTTTAGGAGGATAGAGAGTAATGCTGCTTTCCACTCACATGGATTGACATCTATACTGTTCTATTAGAGTTTCTTTTAAATTATTTCTGAGGGATTATATTAGTGTATTTAGTGTATTTAATGGGGTGAAAGGGTATAGTAGTTTGTAAGGAGTTCTAGAACCAGATGTCTGAACTTTTGCTGATCTCATACAGAAGTCAGTTGACAAGTCACAGCTTAGAACAGGTACATACATGTTTACACCGGTTATTCATTTAAAGTAATACACAAAATAGATATATAAGAGTATATGTAAACATTCAACAGATTATATGGTATGCTTTTAAGTACGAAGATACAGGCGGATAATTTAATTAAGTAGCGAGAAATGAGAGATAAAGCCACAGGTTCTATGCTAGACTGCTGAAGGTTTTTCCTGTTGAATAAGGTGAAATAGAATGTCTGCTATGCTTAATAGGATTATTACTGCTCAGCTGGTTTTTGGATATTTGGTTGGGCCTATCAAAACATATGATTGGCATGTCATTCTAATACAATCCTCATGATCCATGGAAGTGCTTGAAGTGTGCTTAGAACCTCGACAACTTTTAACAGCATTATATTATCTATTTATGTTGTGCTTCCTTGCCAAACCTTTTTTTAACTTTCCTTTATCATTATATTTTGGGTCTCATTTGACCTTTGTACTTCAAGCCCTACGGGATTCTCGTGTGAACTTTTATTTATCTTCTTCTCTCTCTAATAGCTAATATGTGATGCAGGATAAGCAAATTCTGCATTCGAAGTCAGTTTCTTCATTATATCTTGGTTCTGTTCAAGCATCTGTTGTTGGTTTAAGCCATCGCTTTCGCGCTTCAACTGACTCTACTGGCGCTCAAGTTAAGACACTGTTTTCAATTCTTGGGAAATGTCAAGAGAACACGAATGGGACTATGGAAGTTCTGTTGAAAAGAAACATGAATATACCTGCAGATGCTAATGCCGTTAGTGTCCTTGTAGCTGGCTTAGATGATTTTTCTGAGGAAGGTATGCATAATTCAACATGTGCCCTTATATTTTTGGTCTTGTACTATATTCTCATATAAATAGAATACGTCTCAATAATGAACTTTTTAGTTGCCAGAGCATATGCAATGTTTTATTCCGTTCTAAAAACACAGAGTAAGCCATTTAATTGATGAACACATTGTACATCTTAAATAGAATGTCAAAATTAACAAACGGTAAAATTTGACCTCATTATCAAGGACTTTTCAAAATATTAATACACTCTGTAATCATGCTCTGTAAAATCCTATAGTTTTAATCACAGCATCTTTGACTGAATGATTTCTTAGGATCTGTCTAATTAGGAGACGAGTAGAGCTTGATTATTCAATATTTGTCGATAAGCTTTCTTCCACCGTTCATATTGTTGTTGTACTGAAGCAGGTTCCGTCCAACTTGGTTTCTTGCCTAGAGAGGTTGCTAAGTGGGTATCTCCTCTCAGTGACGCAGGGTTCTTCAACTTTTCTGCATTAATTTTTCCCAAGGAAGCTCTCGCAGCTGCATTCGGTGGAACGAATCCAAAAGTACAACTGATACTCTATGTGTCAAAGGCATGTTAGTATACTCCCGTCAAAACTCTGTTGCTACTCTATCGTAGCTTGCTGCGGCGAGAATTTTGGACTGTATATCTTATAATTCTGTCTGTGATGCTATTCAGGGGCCGAAATTTTCTGATATAGCCAAGTTGATCCAAGAAGAGCATTTTGCATCCTTATGCTATCTTCTCGCATCCTTGAAGAGGCGCCTCGGTCTTTGGCGCCTACAAGAGGTAACTGATTTTTGCACTGTCTCTATGTACTAGTGAGTTCCTTAACAAAGAAATCTACTTCATTATATTTGTTTTGCTGTTTTAACTAGGTCTTGTCTCGGTACAAGTGGCCGGAGTCATTAGAGACAGATTTTTTGTATGGTGAGACCAATTTCAGAGCAAGCTATATTTCTTTTACTCTAATAGATAAATATTTCAGCATGAATTTTTTTTGCCCTTTGATTTTGGTGCTGTAAAGGTTCTTCCTCCATTGGAACTTCAATGAGTCCACAATTTCTGGCTGCCTTCTCTGCAGCAGCTGGGAAAAAATCGTTCCAGTACCCTGACTCTGACGAGTCTGATCCAGAGGTAAATTCTTTCTTAGCTAAACTCATTTCTCATCAACTAAATTATCTTTCTTTGTATCTTGAGAGACGACTAGAATATATTTATATATTTTTCCTCTCAGTGGGGTTGCTGGACTGTTGACCATGAGATAAGAAATCCGTCAATTAACCTCTTGTTTCCCACAATTGAGAGAGTGAAAAATGGGGCTTGTGGAATCCAGCTATCCAGATATTTGCTCTCCCTCTCCGAGGTAATCAATTCTCTACCCACGCAAGGCAAAGCATGGTGCGCATAGGAAAGATAGTTTATCTAATTAGATTGTTATTCTGTTGAATTCAACAGAAAACATGGCAAAGGTTGAGAACCACAGGTATATTCCATGATGCAATTCCTTATCCGTGTGATAGAGTGGGATATCCGATGCATGTAAAGGTATCTTCTTCCTGAGATAACGAATGACTTATTAAAAGTATTCCTACTCTTCAGTTATCGTGATAGAAATTCTATGCAACTAGGTGGCGCGGAGACGGTTCAAATCCAATTTAGGTGCGCATTCATTTGGGTGGACATACTGTGGGTCCCACAATTTCAGCCCAGCTGCTTGGGGACAGATTGTTTTCCCTTCGTCTGAATCAAATGCCATCGGAGCGGCTGCTAACACTGCTTCTGCAGAGCCAAAACTTCATATTTGCAATTATGAGCTTGGAATTATTCTAATAGCTCACCCATCAGATAAATTAAAAGAAACAGGTGGCAAGATGTTGGATTTAGATGATATCACACTACCATTTGTAATTCCCGCACCAAAATACCAAATTGGTGATAGGCCAGCAACGGCACTGGCTATGCGAGAGGCATGGGCTGAGACTGCTGTTCTACAGAGAGAGGCTTCTTTAGCAGTATCCTCGGAAGAGATGAATGAGGATATTCCGGACGAAGAGGAGGAAGTGTTTGAGGCATCTGACCATGTTGACGAAGAGAGAGAGGAAGAGAAAATTTATGCTGAGATGCTTTGGAGCCAGGTTGATTCTTCTGAGAACTAATTAATATTGCAGACAGGAAGATTCGAAAAATATAAATTATGAGATTGATTGCCAGTTTTATCAGGCTAAGAGAAGGTTGGTTTTCTGTGAGATTCTTGAGGCCAACAGGCGGAAAGAGCTGTCTGTCTCATTGATTTCATCTCTCAGTCAAATTAAGGGTTGTGTTATAAACAGCATTTCTCTTCTTCCTTTGGCGAAATGCCGAAGTATCGATGGTAAGATCATACCCTACATCATTGTTAGATATTTGCAGCAGAAGTTGCTCTCATTCGACACATAAAGGGCTATGCTCATATCGTAGTACCATTATTACATGCTGCCACTGGCAAATGCTTTCTATATCCAAATGTGATGCTTGTAATTGCGTAAAACCACATAAATTTAGACAAAAAGGTCATTTATTCTGAATGCTGGTTTAAATTGCGTTCTTGATCAACTGTAGATGCTGTGTTGTCTGAAAGTTTCGCTTCGTTTCCTAATGTTTGTTGCAAATTATGGTGCTAATAAGATGATGTGATGAGACCTTTGATATAGTGTCTATTCAATTGCAGTTTACAGCAAGAACGTATCTCTGTTTTTTTAAAAAATTGTTTGTTATGTTGGCACCTCATATGGCTTATATAGTCACACCTTCCTATCTGCTGGCCTTCATTAATATCCATCTTTAAAGAGGTTCCTTATGAATGGTAAAAAAGCTGCGGCAATCCAAAGCTTGTCAATTACCCAGCAATGTGCTTGTCCAACTCACATTGTACATTGGCAATAGAACAAACTTTGAAGAAGCTACAGTGTAAGCATGAAGAATACTACCACTCTATCAGAATAGGTGATACGAATTTAAAAAACAGAGCAGCATAATTGTGAATGCTGCAGCGTAGTTGCATCTGCGGTATCTACAGCTGTGCATAGACAAACAAGACAAATACAGTTCTAAATGCTGCATCACCACAAGAGCATCGCTCAAACAAGTATCCTGATGAATATAATTAGCAAGCCAAACTTGCGAATTTCGGGATCATCATCAGTCTATTTTTCGTACCGAAAATGCCAACTAATTTTATGTGCGCGACACATCATATACATTGCACACAAACAAGATAACATAATGGTTCTGCTGAAAAAGAACAATCCTTCCTCTATCAGACAAGTTTGCAGTAAGGAATTGGGCAAAGGGAGGCAGTATACCTGCATACCAAAGTGTCCATAAACATGGCAAACTTATCATGTCCAGAAGCATCTCTGCTCTTTTCGCAAGGATTCAAGAAGCAAAATACATATATCCTGCCTTTCATGGGCATAATAATAATTCACTGTAAGCATTAGCATTATCTCAAATAATGCTGTAGTTTCTGATTAAATACACACACCAAAAGTCTTACACCTGATTTGAAATCAGTCAATCCAAAGGATTGTCCATTCAGTGGGTAACATGTAAGATTGGAACCCTGTGTAATAGTACACCAATTCTCAGCATGATCTAAAGCAAATTTGTTTTAGCTCTTGCCAAAAAAATAATAGTACATCAATCCTCAGCAAGATTCGTCATGCAAGAATGCAGGACTTCTTTGATCATTGGGAAGAAAGAAATGGAGACCAATAAAATACCATGAAACTACAAACAAAGGTAAGGTTTGACTACATAGTACATGTGAAAGCTTTCACAACCTGATTTAACAGTCTAAATCACGGTTAATGCACCCAAATTGGCAATGCACTCCATTGTTAAAGCTATCTACTGACAAAAACTCCAATCACTGGGAAGAAGAGCTATGAGAGACCAATTAAACACCAAGAAACAATTGACCATAAAAATATCAAGACAACACAAGACCATACCTGGAAAGACTTGACTACATGTTTCATGTTAAAGCATTTACAAATGATTCAACCGACTACATCATCAGCGAGCACTCCAATAGGCACGCCATTGCTAAAACTAACTAGTGACAGAAACTCCCGAAGTGTTTTCCTACCTCTCGCCCGTGCATAAAACCATTATATAAAAGAATGCAAAATAGTGGCAATCTGAACATATTACAAGCTTCTAAATTGAAAATTTACGTATATCATCACAGTCAACACAGTTACAAATCCCTAAAAGCTCCACGAAATTGAGCTACTTCTAGAGCATAGTACTTTCCTCGCATTAGTCCATTTGTCTTTTTTTTGTTATCCATTATTGTCCAAGAGACCGTGAAATTAACTGATGGCTAACTCATAGATAACTAAAAATGTTTTAGATCATAATGTAAGCATCGACTTTTATTGAGATGACCCAATTCATAGAGACAAAAATTCCTATGCTCGCATGCTTATATGCATCTATATGCTTGACCCAACTCATAGAGACAAAAATGCCTATGCATGCATGCCTAAATGCATCTATATGCTTAAAACTTTTTTTATGCACTGTACAAGCCTTAAAAACTACAACAGAAGAAAGATCACAGATATCTCCATGTAGTAGTCAACAAGATGCTTAGTTGTGTCACTCTCCTATTGTGCATCTCAACACCTTCGGCATTCACAAGATAAAAAAGCTACATTATTATGCATATTCTATAGATCATAAAAAGCTTGGTCCAGATATATTTTCATCAGGAAACATACCAGCTTTCTTCAAGCAATACATAAGAAAATAGCACTCAATAAGTTTCATAGAGACAATGGAATTAAGTTCAATATACAGTTAAACTCTAGTTTTCCTAGGTTAAAATTACATAACTAAGCATTGTAAATGAATGTAAAATAAGACGATCCTTCTTTTTGGGTACAGGAAATGATCAGCCTTCACTTTCAGAAGTCATGAGGCATAATTTCCATAAAACCCACCCAACCCACGCACCTTTTAGATTACCAGAACAGCATGAAGTGAAGGAGGCCAGTTAGCTTTAGATCACCATTCCTGAAATAAAGGTCTCGGTTAGTCCCACAACAAAATAAGCTCGACTGATATGAAACTATGCAGCTTCTCATTCTCTTGACAAGAATATCCCACTGAGGCTTCAAGCATGCGGAGTTACTGAATAACCTCCATTCTTTGCCTTGAGCTTTAGCTTTATGTTTGAGCTTTTCAAGTAAAGACCATGATTTCCAAACACTTATACCATATGGAAAAAAAAAAAATCAGAGAATAAACCAGGAATAAAAGGTTCCTCTATAATTAACTTAAGAAGCAAGGAACGGATATGTAAATGGCGTAGAAATTTCCAGAATACCAGAGCAAATGTACAGATGTGATAGGAATATAAGCCGAAAGACGGTAGATAATACTAATTCTTTACTAAAAAAGCATTTCTCCGTGGGCAATCAAAGTATTCAAGTTTGAGTAAAAAAAAAAACTACAGAAGTAACTTTTCTCACATAATTTACTACTAATATATAATAAGGAAGAACTTATGTAGCTTTCATAATTTGCAAAGGTTCCAAATTATATTGAAAAAGCATGACACTCTGTTAATTAGGCTTCAGTGGTCAATCCATCAATTAGAGAAAATTTTACTAGTATGAAAAGGAGTTTCAACGAAATGACAGCAAATGCGATGCCGAGATGATAAAATGCTAGTACCTGTAGTTTTCACAGATGAAAAAATCTTTTAAATCCATTGATGGAAGCCAAAGCTATGATCATCTACTTACCATTTAAAACTTCTGAGATATATATTAGTTATAGATCAATGTTTGGCAAGTGAAAACAATAACAGCACCGCAATCGATTACAGGATCAAAGAAGCTTACCTTTTATCTTTTGGCGGCGGCGAAGGCGATAACGCAAATTTGATTTTGATGGAGGGCCGGACGGTCAGACCCGGAGGATCTGGAGCTTGTTGGCGAAGGCGATGGCGACCCAGTCGGGCTGGGTGGAGGACCACTGGAGCTGCTCGATCTCGGCACCGGCGGTGTAGGCGAGGATGGGGTCGAGGCCGGCCTCATTGGTCGGAGGGTGGGGGTGCTGGAGGTGGTGGTGGGTGCCCATGGAGGAGAGGTCCCAGATGAGGGCCTGGGAGTCGTCGCCGGCGGTGCAGATGTGGCAGGAGCTGTGGGGGGCCCAGGCGATGGCGTTGACGGCGGCCTGGTGGCGGTGGAGCTCGACGACGGGGAGGGTGGGGAAGCGGATGTCGAGGACGACGACCTTGGGGCTGTCCATGATGACGGTGGCCATGTAGCGCGGGTCCTGCTTGTTCCAGCCGAGGCGCACCAGCGGGGCGTCGGGGGGAGCCGGGTCGGCGGACTCGTAGATGATGGTCGAGTGCTCCTTGTCGCGCAGGTCGAACACGCGCACCGACCCGTCCGCCGACACCGACGCGAACACCCCGACACCCCCCCACGCGATGTCGTACACCTCCTTGTCGTGGGCGATCAGCTGCGTGTCCACCGCCTCCCGCTCTATGTCCCAGATCGTGCACGTCGTGTCGATGGACGATGTCCCCACCCGCCGCGGCTCCGCCTCGTTCCAGTCGAACGAAGTCAGCGGCCCGCAGAACTCCGAGTTCCGGTTCCCGTTCAGCAGCGCCCGCATCTCCACTCGCCTCCCACCCGAAGACCCTCCCCCTCCCCCTCCCCCGCTCCTCGTGCTCCTTTTCCTGCTCTTATTGTTCTTGCTCCTCTTCTTACTCTTATTCTTGCTGCTGCTCTGCTGCCTGTGCTTCTGCTGCTGCTTCTTGCTACTACTATTATTACTAGTACTATTATCGGCGGCGGAGGCGGCAGCACCGCTGCCTTCGTCGTCGTCGTCGTCGTCGTCGTCGCCGCCTCCGCCTCCGCCGTCGTCGTCTTCGTCTTCGGCGTCGTCGTCATGATGGTCGGCAAGGGCGGCGTCGTCGTCGTCGTGGATCTGCCAGATGCGGAGGAAGTCGGCAGAGGTGGCGAGGAGGTCGGGGCGGAGGCAGTCGCGGTCGGGGACGAACATGGACTTGCTGGGCGGGTAGGGGTGGTCGAAGGCGAGGGCGGGGTCGGAGCGGATGTCGCCCGTGGCGTCGTCCAGCTGCACGATCTCCACTCGGTTCTGGTACTGCTCCAGCAAGCTGGCGATCGACAGCCGGTACCGCTTGTCCCGCCGCACGCTCCAGTTCATCGCGTAGATGTGCCACCCGGCCTCGTACGTGTAGATCTCCGACCGCCTCTGCTGCTCCTCCTCACCACCACCACCCCCATCCCTCTCCCTCTCTCTCTCTCCTCCCCCCATCGATTAAGATCGGAGGATTACAGGTTGCAGAGGAGAGCAGCCACAGAGACTGGAGAGGTAGGCTACGAATTCAATGGAAAACCATTTTTTCTTCTACTACTTACTGTCTATTATTAATATTAATTTAAGATGGGGTTTAGGGTGTGCGGATGAGGGGATTCGTTTTTGCCGAGAACAGACCCTAAATAGTAGTCGCGTGTGGCTCTATCTATTCTGTCACTGTTCGTCATTGTTGGGCCGCAAACCTTAATTTGGCCCAAAAATAAAAAGCCTATAAAAAATAATTAACAAATAAATAAATAAAATGGGGGTAATCTCACGAGTTAATTCCGATATATATATATATTTTTTTGTTTTCAGTTCCTCTTATATATGCTTTTAAATAATTTCGCAAAAGAACATGCAACACGCCACAGATGCACCGTACGCATCAGTCCAGGTACCCTCAAGAGAGACAGGTTACTCGTTGGTGGTCCAATGCCACAGATACCTGTTTAAGCTTTTGCCCCATCAAGCGCACCAAAGTAAAACATCCATTGGTAATACGTCTTCGAGTATGTAATCAGCCAGAATCTTCTCTTGATACATATTTGTAGGGATGATTATTACTTTCCAAATGCAACTGCACATTCGAACAGCAATAGGTAGTCACCAAATCATTAATAGTTTAATACATCTACAGCAGAACACTTTGCACATAATTAATTACACGCACAATGCTGCAGGGCAAGCAAATTCTACCTCTTTATCTCCCCCTTTTCCCGGAAACAACAACTGTTGCTTGTGCAACAGCAGCATAACTCTTCTCGACTGGAGCAACAATAATTTTTTCACAAATTTACCTTGTAGTTTACACAAATGGAAGACACAATACGCCACCAAGCAAAATCCAAAATTCTCCAATGTGAGCCAACCATTCGATACTAGGTTTGACTCATCAGATTATCATGTAATCTAATGCATATACACATGGGCGAACTAGAGTATTTACACATTAACCACAGGCAAATGGTTCTAAATGTCTAATATTGCCATCACAGCCAAAACTCGAGTGCCGTTCCACACAATCTTCAATCAGGGAGGCATTGCTGCATGAGTACAGCCAGAGTAATTGGTCGGATCATCATGAAAGAAGCTCTGAACCCTGAAACACAGAGGCAGAAATCCTGTCATTTAGGCGATTAAACCCAAGGACAACAATAAAACTCAATGAATAATGCACCGCCTGAAATCTAACGAGATTTTTAAACTTCTGAAGAAAAAATGAAGCACTTACTCAACGTCAATTAGCAGCTAAACATGATGCAGCAGCATAGCACTTACAAGTTCTCTTCCAGGAGCATAAAATCTCTAGACCAAAATGACACAGGACTTACAGAGCTTAACTAACAACTCTTCATTGGAAGAGAAACAAATAAATTGCTATGCAGCCTAGCTTTCCATAGCACTGTAACGAGTATTTCTCTGCCAACATCATAGCTGTGCATGAAGGATGAGACTCAATTACCAAATAGAGTTTCTGATGCAAACTTGACAATCACCAACACGCCCCTATATCAAAACTTTAATCATAATGCAGGATGTATTATGGTTTTCTTTAATTATGGTTTTCTTTAATAATTGAAAAAACTGATAGAATAAATCATTTAAATCATATCATTTACTACTGCCACAACTTTTCCCCTTATTTCGGACCTCCTTTACCTTCTAGATCCACACATAGCAACGGATGCTGGAAGGCACCATAACAGCCAATTCATCTAATTGTCTTTTGAAAAATTGAACATAAACAAGGGAGAACTAACTAGTGGTGGTGGCTCTGATTGTGATAAGCACTAATGCAGAGACACTTACATTTGCTATGCAGTTGAATGATGCCTACATACCTAATTACGTATTGATCCATCACCTAAAAGAAATAACATTACTGATGAGGATAAAAAGTACAGGTCAGACTAATGATACTGCAAATGTAGATGAATGTTAGGTTAATTGTAATACTGCACATGTCCTAGACTCTATGCTCAAACTTGTAGCCGATATAAAGTTCAAAGTAAGTTATATCAACATAACACAATAATATCCTCACAAAGTACTAACAAAGCCCAAAAAGAACAAAACAAAAAGGAACCTAATTCCATGATACCCTCATGGAGTTCGCTGATGCCTACTAATACTCATAGTATAACCAATTATCAATGCAGTAAACTAATAGAAAAAAATTTATTTTTATGCAGGAGCTAAGCTCATACTGACTAGTTTCCACAAAAAACCACCAAATTATATTTCAACAAACAGAGACCGATATTTATGTCAAACATAGTTTATGCTAAGAATTAAAACAACATTTGAACTTTTTACTTGCATAAAAAAGGGTTTGTCACCACCAGGTTTATACCTATGTTCATCAGTTGTTGATCCAAGACCAAGTAAGCTACTAGTGATGTGATTTTTTGCATTAATTGTAGTATATTCAATATCGGTTTGTAACATGCAGAGACAACATGACCCAACTCCTTCAGATTTTAATGAGGCAAAGGCAACTTTGGCCTGTGACGTCGGGAACCAACAGTACAAGTTGACCTGGATGGCTCAAAGCATACATCATGCCATGTTACGCGGACCATCCAAAAATAAAAACCTACATGGATAATTTATGGCCAGTCGACGACCCTATTTTGAACTATACTCTCCTATCCTTGCTAACTCTGACAATTTCACTTGAGATTCCTGTATCGCTTTTAGCATCACCAGTTTTGTCACTCTTATGTACCAGAGCATTTGAATTTCTACGTCGAATTTGAAGGAACATCTTTAACTACCCTCTCATTTTGTCCTCAATAGCAAAAGTTATTTCCTTCTCTTTAAATTGTTCTATGTTAGCCATTGCTTTCTCCTAGTGAAGTATGCATTTGGAAGTTTGAGTATGCATTTTGAATAATCTTTGTAACCAAACGAATCAAAATGAAAAGAAGCATGCATATAGCTCTTAATTTACAAAATTCTACATTTTTAAATAAAATTAACTGTTTATGCCTGGAATATTGTCGACTGATTCCCCTGATAAGGGGCAATTTGATTTGAGCCCTTCGTCTCCTGAGAACTGTATAACGTAAAAACCAAGGAACCTACTACCAACAAAAAGAGATGATACTTTCCATTTTCCTTTGCTTTTTCTTTTTGGTTTTGTGTTGTCCAGTCCAATATAATCTAGTAAGATGAAATTACTTTAATATCAACTCTTTGTTGCCTAGATAAAGAAAAATCAAAAAAATCATGGAAGACCAACAGCTAACTTGTTAGCTAGGACTGAGGAACTACTAGCATAAACTTAAGGTGATATAGACAATCATCAGGAAACTAACTCAAAGAGAGAGAGAGAGAGAGAGAGAGAGAGAGAGAGAGAGAGATTAAATGAAGCCAACTTCCCCAAGTCAAAGGTTATGCAGCAATGATTAGAAATTTCTACATTCAAGACCAGGCGTAGACCTAGAAAACATGACAACAATATATAGGGACATGAGCCCAAAAATGAACAAAAATTCTTTGGCCAACTAAAAATCTTCAAATAACGATTTTTAGCGCATTTAATTGATTTCAATGAAGATCCAATAGACCACCAAATGCAAGCCAGAGTGAGTATGAATAACAAGAAACCGAATACATCATAAAGAGTCACTATATTAGCGAAGTAACGTGCTATTAAATTAAATGCTTAAGAGGACCCATAGTGTGCCATTTATTGATGCTGGAAACTGATGCTTGGAAAAAATCTTACTTACATCCAACTGCATGACAGCTGATAGAGAAACAGGTGAAAAAAATTCAATCTTTCCCATAATATGCCTTCCAGATTCTTGAAACATCATACATGGACAACCTGGAACAAGCAAGATACACCAAAGTATCAATAAGCAATCATCCACCAAATCCACATTAACACACAGACACACACGCACACACAAAAAAACAGTAGACCAAATCTACATAAAAGGAACAAATTTAATAGAAAAATAAAAAACTCATCACATAGCAATGTCACAGATATATTGCGATTATGAGAACAAATCTACATGAAAGGAACTGTTTAACACACAAAAAGGAAACTCATCACATAGCAATGCCCCAGATATAATCCTCTCTAATGGCGATTACGAGAACAAATCTACATGAGGAACAGTTTAAAACAAAGAAACTCATCACATATGAATGCCACAGAGATACTCATTTCCAATTACAATTATCAAAATTCTCATTTACCAAGATCCTATTGACACATCAAATTGACCGCAAACAAGACCACCACAAATCTCCGATTGCAAATCAGATCGCATCACTCAGCATAAACAAAACACATGTGAAAGATCCAATTACTGCAGTAATATTGGTTAAAAGCACTAGAATGAGCATCTCGATCTATTAAAGCTCTTCAACGAGACATTGATTTAATCATCATCATATCCCATATACTCGATTACACCACAGGCCGTAACTCGGCCCTTTCCATTTCCATACATCCAATACAATAAAAAAGAGAGGAGGTAAGGTAGGGTTTGGGCGGAAGCAAATTAGTGATACCAAGTAAACAACTCTCCATCACATGGCCGAGATTACAAATCGTTCCCTTCATCACCTCCTAATTCTTCTTGTTGATCTTAGGGCTTCGAGGACGTCGATTACCGATCGATCGGATCACTGCGCCTCGACGGTGCGGCTGGCGGAGGAGGAGACAGCGGGGGGCGGGGGAGGGATCGAGGGGGCGGGGGCGGCGGCAACGGGGGAGGGAGGAGACTGGTGGGAGGGGCCGTGGGAGGTGGCGCGGTGGAGGCGGCATTTGAAGGACCCGGCGTGGGTCGCCGGAGCGCAGACGCACTTCGGCGGCGCCGCCGCCGCGGCGGCGGCGCCATCGCCGCAGATGGAGGAGTTGGAGGAGAGGGTGCGGCGGAAGGAGCGCGGCGACGAGACCTGGGCATGGTGGTGGGGGTGGTGGTGTTGGTTGTGGTGGTGTTCGAATTTGATCTCCTCCGCCGCGTCGACGTAGTTGGACGCCATTTGTTAAAAAAACTTGCTAGGGTTTCGAAATCTGCAGCAACAACAAAGCAAAAACAAAAACGACGATCTTATCTCTCAGATCCAAAACATTAATGAACAACAAAAAATAAAAAAATAAAAAAATAAAAAAATAATAATAAAGAAACCGAAACGGTTACAACAATTCCGACAATAATTTATTTAATTTTATATTATATTTATTAACCAAAAATAAGGGAAAGGGATGAACGGATCTGAATTCGCCTGATCCAGCAACAAGTACCTCGATCTAAAAATAAAGGCTAAATAAAATTTTAAAAAAAAACTAAACAAATTTGGTAAAAAAAAAAAAAAAAAAAAAAATTGTCCCCAGAAAAAAAGGAAAAAAAAATTACAAGTAACAACAAAAAAAAAACAAAAACAAAAACAAAAACCGAGAGAGAAAATGGATCTAAAAAGCTAAAAAAAAACACACAAAAATTAAAATTATTTTGATAGCATTAATCATTATTTACTGGGATAAATTTATGCTCCGTCCTGAGGAGATGTCCACAACAATCAAGAATAACAATTGATTACTTTTAATTAGCAAAAATAAAATAAAAAAAAAATCGAATATTTTTTTCTAAAAAAAAATGAAAAGAAAAAATGAAAAAATATATACCTGAAAATAAGTTTGGGTGCCAGAGCGGCAAACTGCTTTCCACTAGTCGGAAGTTGCATTTATAGCCCCGGCCTTGCCCGCGGGCATAACGGGCAGCGCAGCGGCCGTGCCCGAGATTCCCCACCCAATTTGTGTGGGTCCCACCACTTCCACCCAAGACTAAGCTAACATAATATATGCACGTATACGCATAATATATATATATATATATATATATATATATATATATATATATATATATATATATATAAAGATGGTTGGTGTTATTAAATTTTTTATTTTTTAATTAATAAATATATGGTTAAGATAATAATGGTTCTTTAAATTTAATAAATGATTAAAAAAATAGTAAAATGTAAAATAAAAATGATCAAAAAAATTAATCTAAGAATAAAAAATATGATAACACAAATAACTTAATACTATTAATAATATAGTAACCGTAATATCTATATATATATAATTAGCACAGAATTAATATTTTTTTTAAATTATATATTTTATTTTTATATCAAAGAAAAAATTTATAAATTAATAACTAATATATATTTAAAATATTAAAAAAAATTACAGTTTGAAGGGTATATATAACTAATATATATTGTACGATATACCCTTCAAAAAAAATATACATCTAGCATTACCTAATTAAAATATTATATATATATATATATATGCTTTTAAATTTTTAAATATTATATATCATATTCTCTTTATCGTTTTTATTGCAACGGTTACCTAAAATATAGATAAAGCATCTGAAACAAAATAAATATTTATCAATTAAAATATCGATAGTTTGATATTGTTATCGTGATTAAGCTCCATATCACGATATAGGTAAAATAATCATTCCAGTAAAATATAATGAGTTTTTTAACTAACTTACGAATATATTATTTTTTCTCATATATATTACTAAATTATTTTTTTCTCATCAATTCCTACATTATTGTTAATAAATTTATTATTTTAAATAAAATCTAATAATTTGATTAAAAGATATTGATTAAACTAGAAAAATATATATATAATACATTAACAAAAGTTATCAAATTATTTTTAATTATTTTTTATGTTATTTTTAGATTTTTTATTATTTTTATGTCAAAATAAGTTAATTATTCTATAATAATTTTTATATAAAATTAAAATGTAGTAATTGAAAAAATAACAATAATTGAAAGATGCATCTTAAAAAAAAAAAAAACACAATAAAGAAAGTATAGCAATATAACATAATGTACTCCAAAAGAAAAAAGAAAAAAGAAAAAAAAAGGCATGTAAAATGACGCCAATAGGCCCCTCTCGAATCGCCCCGCAACTACCGCCGCAGGGATAGTTCGGTAATTTCACAGATTGCGTCCTTTTGCTAGGTAAAATGGATTTGTCACGGAGCACGTTAGGCGCGAATGGGATTTCACGGCTACCGGTGGGGCCCACTGGACACGTGTATTGCAAGGAATGGGTCCGCATCTGCTCGGGAGCACTAATAAATGCCGGTTCTCGGGATGCGCACCTAGGATTTATTACGATAATAATAATAATAATAAATAAATAATAAATAAATTGCAAGAAACGTTGCCCATAGGACCCACCCGGCCCATAGACCCAAAGCCCACCGGATTCGTATTGCGGTTGGCGTGGCCACGTATTTTAAATTTTAAAATATAAATTATTCTCAATTAGTTATATAATTTTTAAAATTTTAATTTTACTATCTAATTTTTCATTGAATTCAACAATAATTAAAACTATATAAAATTAAATAATTTTCTTTAAAAAAAAATTTTGAATTACAAATTGAATATATATTGAGATATAGAATAATATAATATATTAACTAAACTCATTTTTAGTATAATTTTTATTTTTTTTGAGAGAAAAATAATATGCTATTTATTTCGTTTAATTTTTAAATAAATTTAGCTAAAAATGTAAAGCAATTAAGCTTCGAATTCGGATCACAAATATCAACCATCAAATTCTTTGTCACTTATACTAAATACAATTAATTTATTTTAATATAATTTTATAGTATAATTTATTAAATTTTTAAAATTTATTTGAGATGATCACAGGAGCATATGATGATGGTTGATATAATTTTTAATTTAGCGGAAAAAAAAAAAAAACACGCACGTACACCTCCAGCGTAACTGTAAGCGGACGTGTCCGGGGAGGGGGAGGGAGAGAGAGGCACGTAGAGGGGGCACGTACGAGCGCACGTGTCGCAGTGGGACGCGCGTGCGAGAGAGCGTGTGTGAGTGTGAGTGCGCGTGTGAGGAGGGAGAGAGCGACACGTGGGCGGAGGAGGAGGATAAGGTGCGTGGGGGTGGGAGAGCTGGGACGGGATTTGGGGTTTGTCGCGGCTCGCGCGCGGTGCGGTGCGGTGTGGTGCGGTGGTGACGGAGTCTCTCACCAAAATCCAAAATAAGAGGTCCGAAGTTCCAAGCAATTGCTTTATAATTTTCAACCAAATTTATTTATTTTAAAAAATATATATATAAGCAGGAGAAATATTATATGTACAATTATATATTTTATTTATTTAATAGATGGAGTAATTTTAGAAGTCACTTGAAGTGATCCTTATCACATCTTCATTTATTGAATAGGTAGAGGTATAGAATGTACATCTCATAAAGAGTGTACTTAGCATTTTGCTATAAAGAGAATGAGAGGCAGTTTGGATTTGCATACGGGACTCGTCGTCCGAAGTCTCGTGGGGTCGGAGGGAGGAGCGAAGCCGATGGTTGATGGTTGATGGCCGATGGATGAGTGGCGGCCGGATCTATCGGGTCCATACTCTCCTCACGAAATCGGGTTCGAAGACGTTTCGTTCAGTTCACTGATGGAGACGGACAAAAATTTGGCAGCTAAGGACTATTTTCAAAATAAAGACTATTTTATTCACTATTTTATCAAGTGAATCCACACGAATCTCAAAGATAGTAAACGGTGCATGTGATCCTCTCGCCAAATATTAAATTTTACAGCATTTTTTTTTTTTTTTTTTTACTCATTAAATATCTAAATTTAATTATTCTAAATATTTTCTTAGGGGGCCATTCCTGAATGGTCTGTGTGGTCGCCACACAATTTCACCATATTAACACAGTAAATAATAAACTTTTGGAGAAAAAAAAAAAAAAAAATTACTTAGTCAGTGTGACGTGTCGGAGCGCCCACATCTTGCGTCCTTTTATTTATTTACTTTCTCGCTTTTATCTGAGCTGGCCAGATAAGATGCTTTCGGGAGGTGGGCTCCATTTTAATTTAGATAAAAATAGAGGGTTTATATCCATCCAAATATTAAACCCAAATAATAAATATTTTCTGTATATTTTATTTGAAGTGTATATTTTATATCTCATTTATTGTATAATAAAATAAATTTTATTTATCATTCCGAAATGATGAGAGAATGGAAAGATGTAAAATGTATACACCAAATGGGGTATACAGATAGTATTGCTCCCAAAATATATTATTATTATTTTGTAACAAATAAAAAAGTATATATATATATATATCGTAGGATTGCTGTACTCTTATGAATATAAATTTCTTTATATTCATAATTTTTTCGTATGAAAAGATATGCGGTTAGGATGATAGTGGTCCCCGTAAGATTTAGCAGATTGTTGGTGAAATAATATAAATCTTAAGGACTATTATAATCTTAACCGCACATTCCGACTATTGGATTTGTATTGAAATTTGTGTTTTTACTTTATTTTTCTCTCTCTTTAGTTGACTTTACAAAAGTACAAATTTCAATACAAATTCAATGGTAAAAAATTCACAAACATAAATGGACTTGTACTTTTAAAAGCATATAAGCTCTTTTCTCTCTCTCTCTCTATATATATATATATATAGAGAGAGAGAGAGTAGAGCTTATACACTTTTAAAAGCACAAACCTAACTATGCTTGTAAATTTTTTATCATTGAATTTGCATTGAGATTTGTGCTATTGTAAAGTCAGCTAAAGAGAGAGAAAACAAAAATAAATAATACAAATCTCAATGCAAATTTAATGATAAAAAATTTATAAGTATATTTGGACTTGTATTTTTGAAAGTATATAAGTCCTCGTCATATATATATATATATATATATATATATATATATATATATATATATATATATATATATATATATATATATATATATATGGGGAGTTTGGCTAATATACTCTTATGAGTAAAATTCTTTCTTACTCATACATTTTCGTTCCTGGGATGAAGAAATGTGCGGTTAGGATAATAGTAATCCCTAGGGTTTGTACTATTTTACCAACAACTCACTAAACCCTAAGGAGACCACTATCATCCTACCCGCACATCTTTTCATCCAAGGACGAAAAGTTATGAGTATAAAGAAGTTTATACTCATAAGAGTATAGTAGCCATACGATATATATATATATATATATATATATATATATATATATATATATCAATAACAAACGAGTTTTATTATTATCAATTTGATTTCATTTATATATAGAGAGAGATTAACTGGAATACTATCGATAATAAACGGGCTTTATTGCTACCAATTTAATTTCGATGATGAAACTTTTAAATTATTTAAATCAACGATCGATATCGTTAAGTATGATTTAAATTATTTAAACTATTTAAAAATTAAATTTTGTCAGTATTGTTCTTTTGTCCATACTTCAAAAAGTGATGATAAAATATTTATAATTAAGATCAAGAATAAATCATCTTTTAAATAATGTAAAAAAAATTATTATCAAAATTTAATTAATTTAGATTTTTTTATACCATCAAACGAGAAAATACTATTAAATTACAATTTTTTTTTATCTTTTGATCATTAAGTTAATGATGTTGAAAAGATTTGAAATTTAATTTATAAATATTTCAAATCGTATAAATCATATTCAACGGTGTTGGTCAATGATTTAAAAGCTTCATCATAAAAGTAACAACGAAACTAGTTTGCTATAAACAGTATTTCACCACAACTATATATATACAGAGTATGGCTTATATATTTTTAAAAATACAAACCAAATTATACTTGTAATTTTTTTACCATTAAATTTGTATTGGGATTTGTGCTATTATATATAAAGTAAACTAAAAAGAGAGAAAGAAAAAATAAAAAACACAAATTCCAATACAAATTTAATGATAAAAAATTTACAAGCATAAATGAGCTTATACTTTTAAAAGCATATAAGCTCTACTCTCTCTATATATAGAGAGAGAGTCCGACTACTATGTTATCGATAGCACTAAGCATTTTGTGCTATTAAGTTTTCTACCCTTAGATCAACCCCTTTGATCATTTTTACCAGTTAGATTTTATTATTTTTCCAACCACCCATTAAATCCAAGGGACCAATTATCATATCAACCATATATCTTTTAATCTAAAATTTAAAAACTTAATAGCATAAATAATTTTATACTGTTAATAACATTCCAGCCTAATGCTCTCTCTCTCTCTCTCCCTCTCTCTCTCTCTCTCTATATATATATAGTATGTGTTAATGTTATCAATCTAGAAGCTTTAATTTAAAAAAAAAAAAAAAAAAGTCTTTAGTGGGGAAACAACTAATGCCTAAGGAAAATACTTGTTGTACATCTTAAATGGATGTATATTTTATATCTTATTTATTTTAGAATAAGATGAATTTTACTCGTCACTTTGAAGTGACTAGTGGATGAGTATCTGTCTTAGAATGAACAGAATGAATAAATCTTTGTCTTAGAATGGACGGAGTGTATATCGTATATCCCAAATGAGATGTACGGATAAAAATAGTATTGCTCTCTCCATAAATAGGCCATTTGGAGCATTGAAATGTATTGCAACAAAAAGTTCATATTCATCGAGTTTGCAGTACATTTACAACACTGATAGCAGCAACATAATTTACAAAACCTGTAGTTTATTACTGTATACAAAAAAAAAAAAAAAAAAAAAAAAAAAAAAAATTCTACAGTTATATTATGAAAGTTAAAATAACAACAATTGATCACAAAATTTTACCTTATTTGAATTTGGCCAATTACAGTCACATCCTTATTATTATATACAAAATTTTATTTGACATATTTGTTATATAATTAAAAGACTTTCCAATTTATCGGTGAGAGTGCCTGCTACCTAACCCTATCTCTTCCCATTCTTCTTGGCGCTGAAAGGTGCAGATGGGCCCGCTAGCTAGCACTAGTCCACTCTGTTTGATCGCGAAAGGCGTCCACATACATGATTGTAGTGATTAAGATTTTGATCTAGGGTTTGATCATCTTGTGACGAGATACTTAATCAATCGATCATTATCCTATAGTTTTATGAATTAAATTACGCAAGCACATGTATATATAACAGTTGCGTACTCGTTTGCATTTCTGTATATGTACTAATCATGATCACGTACGATATTATAAGTTGCAGTAAATTAACTATGAAACTTTCACGAGACGGCTCTTCCTTCTTTTCCTTTTTCTTATCTCTATACATGTATGTTTGTTTCATTCACGTCTAACTCGTGACTTAAAGTCGAGATTCATTGCTCGCAAAAAAAATTCGATAAGATCAAAGAGAAGACAGAAAAGATATATAGATACACGTAAGACACATAGCAATCAATATCATAAGCATAAATTTTGATAATACAACTCTTTACATTGACTTTGTAGGGCACATTATCAATAGAGTCAACTATATATATGGTTATGGTGCCTATAACAAATCTTATATATCACTTTATTAAAAAACATTAATTATTATCTGTATCATATAATTTTCTTTCATAATTTCAGCAGTTCTTCGCTTAATTAGCATGCATAGTGGTTGGCACGATATATAGCAAACTTATCATATTATAATGCTTCATCCTTTTTTTTGAATCCTGTTATGCAATCGATATTAATATATGAAAAATACTAATTATACATTTTATTTGAAGTATATATTTTACATTCTATCCATTTAAGTGTAGAATAAATTTTATCCATCATTTTAAAATAATAGATAAAAAAATTTTTACTCTTGAATGAATGAGATGTAAAATATACACTCTCTTTTAGATATATATCTAGCATTTCTCTTAATATATTCGTACATGTATATATAAAAGAGAAAAAATAACACTTGTCACATTGACTTTTGAATAATTATAAGGAAGCTGGAACCTTAACGTCCAATCAGTGGCCTCTATTTCCCTCTAGCTAGGATAATGCAAAATAAATGGATGGTTTATTTATTAGAGTTCCCAAAATATGTGGACCATGATGTGATTCAAGGGTCGCAGAGCTAGGATTCAGCTAAAGGATAAGATGAGATATGTGATAGGACGACATATGTGGTCTAGGCCTCAGCAACCACAATTTTTTACTGGTGGAAATGCATGCCTGTCGTTTGCTATTTTGGCAGCAAACAAATTAAAAATTTACTATTTTCTTTTAATTTTTTATATTTGTTAAAAATATATCACCTATCAAAATATAATATAATAATAACAATATTATAAAAGTCTACTCGCTGATCTATCCATTCTATAATTTTTTTTTCTTTTATATGTAAAAATAAAATGACCACAATATATATATTGTTGTAATATTTTATTAATTAATATTTTAATTACTTATGCAATGAAGTTGCAAGTGTGAGGTTACAACATTTATAACGTGCATTCATTGTGTAATTGCTTTTGCGTTTCAACTTGATAGAAAATTTTACAAATTTATGCTCTAATTGCAAGCCAACTCCTAGCATTTATTTTTTAATTTAATTAATTGAAACCTATAGGCATATGAAGCCTATAAATAGTGATCTTGTTCTACATTGAAAAGATAACAAAAAAATAAATCATATATTATTTTTTCTATATCTATATTTTACTATAATAGAGAAAGGTCAAAAAAATGTGTTCATTTTAGTGGAGCTTTGGGCTCATCTATTTGTGCAGAGTTGGTGAAGCCATACGACGAGGGTCGAGCCGTTGTATCCTGGAGAGGGCAAGCCAGTGTTCTGCTGCATCGGTTCGAAGGCTTTGCCTACCGCAGAGGGCTTGAATCTCCTTAAAGAGAGCGAGATATCCGTGACTCGGCTTGATCGACTCGTTGACACTTTTCATATTTTATTGTAGTCTAACCTCTATTTTGTGTATTTACACCAATAATTTTAAGGAGATTCAACAGATGGAGACTACACATGAAAAGTCCAACGATACTACCGGGGATCTTAATAAGCCCTTCCGCTTCAAAGAAGCCCACTTCAAGAGGTGGAAAGAAAAAGTGCTATTTTATCTCAATCTATTTAAAGTGGCATATGTCCTTACGGAGAAAAATTCAAAGAAGACTAACACCGATAATATGACGGAGGATGATCTTTACGAACACTACGAAAAAACTGAAAAATACGAGAAGGATGAGTATAACTGTCTGTATTATCTTCTCAACTGCCTTTCAGACCAATTGTATGATTATTATGAAAATACATACTCCTCTGCAAAGAAGATTTGGAAGGCATTGCAGCTTAAGTATGATACAGAACAAGCTGGTGTAAAGAAGTACGCTGCTACTTTCGCTACCAAATGATCGAAGGAAAATCCGTGGTGGAACAAGTTCAAGATTTTTAGATGATCGCCCATGAAGTTTAATCCGAAGGAGTTAAGTTCGGAGACAACTGGATCGTGCTAAGGATCATTGACAAGTTACCACCATCATGGAGGAAATTCCAAAAGACCCTTCGACATAAACAAAAAGAGATATCTCTCGAGACATTAATTGCACGCATTCGCATGGAAGAGGAGGCAAGAGGTCAAGATGCACTTGAAGCAAAAGAAAATAATGCTAGCGACACTAAGGTAAACTTAGTATCATCTCATTCTTTACCTAATAACAATCATTCTAGAAATATATATTTGAAGCCTAAGAAGAAAATTGGAAAGAATAGTGGTAGACCTCAATTTTTAGAAAACTTCAAATAACCAAATACCTCATTCTCAAGAGAAAAATTTTATAGTTTACTGCGTCTGTGGCAAAAGTGGACATATTGCTCGAATTTGCAAATTTTGAAAACGTAAAGCTTTACCTCAAGCTAACGTTACCGAGGAACCACTTGTGGCAATGATTACAGACATATACATGGTTGAAAATGCTAAAGGATAGTGGGCAGACTCTGGTGCCAATAGGCATGTCTGTCATGATAAGATTTGGTTTAAAGTTTATACTCCCTATGAACAATCAAGAAATATCATGCTTAGTGATTCACATACTTCTGAAGTTTTAGGGAGTGGTGAGGTCGAGTTAAAATTTTCTTCTGGAAAGGTGCTCATCTTAAAAGATGTGTTGTATACACCTTTGATTAGGAAGAACTTGATGTCAAGTTTTCTTCTTAATAAAGCTGGCCTTAAACAGACCATTGAGTCTGATCAGTATGTTATTTTCAAGAATGGAAAGTTTGTGTGTAAATGTTATGCATGCGATGGAATGTTTAAATTAAACATTGCGAATAAAGCATCATCTACTTCTGCTTATATGCTTTCTTCGGTGAATTTTTGGCATGCTCGTTTGTGTCATATTAATAGCAGATATGTTAGCTTGATGAGTAGTTTAGGATTAATTCCCAGACTGAGTAGTGATTTTGACAAATGTGAAACATGTAGTTAGTCAAAAATCACTAAACGATCTCATAAGAGTGTTGATCGAAGTACCGAATTACTTGAGTTAATTCACAGTGATATTTGTGAATTTGAAGTTACTCTAACTCGTGGAGGAAATGGATATTTTATTATTTTTATAGATGAATTTTCTAAATATACTTATGTATATTTACTAAAAAATAAAAGTGATGCTTTTGACAGATTTAAAGATTTCCTTCATGAAGTAGAAAATCAATTCGGTAAAAAGATTAAAAAAATTAGAAGTGATCGAGGTCGTGAGTATGAATCTACGGGATTCAATTCTTTTGTTCAGTCTTTAGGAATTATCCATGAGATTACAGCTCTATATTCGCCTGCTTCTAATGGAGTGGCTGAGAGAAAAAATAGAACACTTATTGAACTAACAAATGCTATGATAGTTGACACTGGTGTATCCTTAAATCTTTGGGGTGAGGCCATTTTAACTGCAAGTTATGTCTTGAATCGCGTGCCACATAAGAAGTCTAAAATGACAACTTTTGAGTTGTGGAAAGGGTATAAGCCAAATTTGGGATATCTTAAAGTGTGGGGCTGTCTAGCTTATGTGAGACTATCAGATCCTAAAAGATCCAAATTGGGTGTTAGAGCTGCCACTTGTATTTTTCTTGGATATGTTTTGAATAGTTCAGCCTATAGATTTTTAAATATTGAAAATAATGTAATTTTTAAATCAAGAGATGCTATTTTTTTCATGAAGATAAGTTTCTTTAAAATCGAAAAATAGTGGGGTTCAAGAATTTAAAAGTGTTTCGAACAAAGCAACCTCTTCAAACTCTCTTTCGCAAAATCAAGAACAATATGTTTTTGAACCTAGAAAGAGTAAAAGAAATAGGATAGAAAAATATTTTGGCCCTGATTATTTTGTTCTTAATATTGAAGAAAACTCATTTTCTTTACAAGAAGTTTTATCTTCAAATGACGCAATTTTTTGGAATGAGGCTATAACTGATGAGATGGAATCTCTAATTTCTAATAAAACTTAAAAATTAGTGGATTTACCTCCATGCTGTACAACAATTGGTTGTAAATGGGTCCTCAGAAAGAAATTGAAACCGGATGAGAGTGTAGACAAGTATAAAGCGAGATTTGTCGTAAAAGGTTATAAACAAAAAGAATGTCTAGACTTCTTTGATACATTTTCTCCGGTTACTAGAGTGATATCCATCAGAGTTCTAATTGCTATTGCAGCAATATATGATTTACATATTTATCAGATGGATGTAAAAATCGCCTTTCTGAATGGTGACCTAGATGAGAACGGGCTTTTTTTTTTTTCAAAAAATACTCATGAAAACCAGGATAAGCACAAGGCTCTAACGTGCTAGCTAGTAAAGCTCATGTCAACACCTGGATTGTTATATGTGAGCAGTGACACTCTATGTCCCTTAAGCAGCCAAAGTTCAAGTTTGAGACCACTCTGACTCTGGAGTAGAGATTATTGTTTCATTAAGTGAAGGTTCAATGCAAAGCACATATTCTTTATGTATAACGATCCCTTTTTGACCGTCAAACTCTCTTAATAATAATAAAATGAGTGGAAAAATATTATAACATTTTATTAATTAATATTTTAATTACTTATGCAATGAAGTTGCAAGTGTGAGGTTACAACATTTATAACGTGCATTCATTGTATAATTGCTTTTGTATTTCAACTCGTTAGAAAATTTTACAAACTTATGCTCTAATTGCAAGCTAACTCCTAGCATTTATTTTTTAATTTAATTAATTGAAACCTATAGGCATATGAAGCCTATAAATAGTGACCTTATTCTACATTGAAAAGATAACAAAAAAGTAATTTATATATTATTTCTTCTATATCTATATTTTACTATAATAGAGAAAGGTCAAAGAAAAATGTTTTTTTTTTGTGGAGCTTTGGGCTCATCTACTTGTGTAGAGTTGGTGAAGCCATACGACGAGGATTGAGCCGTTGTATCCTGGAGGGGGCAAGCCAGTGTTCTGCTGCATCGGTTCGAAGGTTTTGCCTACCGCACAGGGCTTGAATCTCCTTAAAAAGAGCGAGATATCCGTGCTTCGGCTTGATCGACTCGTTGACACTTTTCATATTTTATTACAGTCTAACCTCTATTTTGTGTATTTACACCAATAAATAAATAAATAAATATATATATATATATATATATATATATATATATATATATATATATATATATATATATATATATATATATATATATATATATATATATGAATCTAAATTCTTCTATAATAATAATAATATAATTAATACTTGATTAGGCTATAGTTTTAAGCTATATATTTATAATAGGGTTAATTACATACGGTTCCATGTAAACATATCGAATAGCAGATATATTTCTATAAAGTTCAACTTTTTATATTTATTCCTTCAAAAATCCAACGTTATTTATATATATCCCTACCGTCTATCTCTGTTAGAAAAATCTAGTTAACCATAGATTAAATACTTAATCTTGGTTAGTTAGTAAGGTAAAATTATTTTTTTACCCTTCTAGATATTTCTGCATTATTTTTTGGAAGGATATTTTTGAAAGAGCAAAACTGTCATTTCATATATAATCTGTTTAAAAAAAAACAGTGAACTAACGATAATAAACCGGAGGGATATATATGAATAACTTTAGACTTTTGAATGAATAAATATGAAAAGTTGAACTTTGTATGGATATATCTGCTATTCGATATGTTTACAGGGAGCTGTATGCAATTAATCCTTTATAATAATTGTTGTGTCCAAATTGTAGCTCAAAATACTTAAGTCTGGTTATTGTTAATAGCGTATTTAATTAGATTTGTCCAGTTATTATTAATAACTTGTTTAGAGTTGTTCAGTTATTATTATTAATAGCGTGTTTAGTTTTTGATGTGTTTAGATTTTAACGTTTTCATCATATTCAAACCAAATCATCACAAATATAGATTAGAATTATAAAAAATTTATAATATAGTATTTTATTTCATATAGCACTTAGTTCTCACACTTCGGCTAATATTCGTCTATGATACCATTTGTGATGATTCGATTCGCTAGCAATAAAACTGGTTAGACCCAAATTACAGCTCAAATTTTCTAAGCACATGATTATAATTAATAATGTGTTTTATCTCTTATATTTTCAATCAAAGTTTTTTTTCATCCGATGTTGAACTATTAAGGCATTGCAATATCATAGTCCAATTAATTAACGGGCAACAAGCTTGCGAAATTAATTAAGAAGAGTTAATGGATCGAGATCGGGCTTAAATAAATTGTGGTGGTGATAAATTGTAAATAAATTTTGATTGCAGTGGCGTCTCAAAATGAAGCATCTGGGAACAAGTTATAACAATTAGTCAGATTAATTAGTATGCGTCACTATCAAACATTCGTGATCATGAGCAACCTTATCCTCGACGTCGATGAATTTCTTTGCGTGGGGACGCTTTTGGTGGTTGAGGTTGTTGCTTGCTCCTTTCTCTCATTAAAATAATAATAATAATCACCATGTGAGAGAGAGAGAGAGAGAGAGATTGGGTACGTTACTCAGTAGATACAAATTAATTAGCTGTAAATAATAACAGTTTATAACACATATATAGAACGTCGATATGTGCTATTAAACTCAAACTTATATGATCGATCGAGTGCCTGTTTGGTCTCTTGGTACCTACTATAATAGATGAAACTAGTAATTAAATAGCGGGCGCGCACCTGTTTGTAACATTTATCCATACACACACACACACATATGTAACTGCTTGATATGGATAGTTTTGAGTAAGCTCCAATTCTTTCAGCAATCCATAATTTTGAACTGATCTTCGTTTCTTTGAACACCGAGAAGCTCATTTAGGCCTCGTTTGGTAACGAGAACTAGGGGGATAAGGGCTTATCCCCCTAGTTATACCCAAACACAATTAAGATCGGATTGGAACAGTTGTTCTCGTCTTTCTGGAATAAGCTGGTATAAAACTGGAATTACTATTCTAGTCTTTTTCTGAAACAAGATTTGTTCCCATTTGAGAATAAGCTTAATTAAATTAATATAATTTTAATTATTATTTTAACTCTTTAATTAATCCAATATTTTAATTAATTTAATTATTTTATTAACTAATTATTTAAGTATTTAGATAATTAACTAATTATTTAAGATAATTAAAATTAAAATTTTTAACATTTATAAATTTTTAAATTTTAAATTTTAAATTTTATAGCTTTTAAAATTTTTAACTTTAATTTTTAATAAATTTATCATATAATTTTAATAAATTATATGATAAATTTTTTTAATAATTTTTTTTTATATATAAGTAAAATATAAATTTTAATAATTTTTTTAATAAATATTTTAAATTAAATATTTAAAATCATAGCAGTAAAATTTTAATCATAAATTAAAATTTTAGTCCTCTTTATTCTTCTTATTCCTCTTTAACTTACCAAACACAAATTTTTTTATACCCGGTATAACTCTTAAACCCAACCAAATCAAAATTTATACTAGTTCCTGCTAATACCATAACTTATACCTATCCCCGATAAAACTAAATTTTTCTTATCTCCGAACCAAACGCAGCCTTAAGATTTGTATTAGAGCTAGAAAAAAAAAAGAAAAAAACACGTTCAGATATTTGTATTTACCAATCGCTCATTGTTGCTAAACTATGAACAAAAATGTAGGGACAAAAGGATATAAAAGCAACATTCAATTAGGTTTATATACACTTATTGTGGCTGCGTGAAAAGTGGATGAAGATGAGCTCGACGGTGCACCGGATCTTATACAACCCATGTGGTATGTCGAGATTAATTCGTGTAGCTCGGTACCAGTTGGTTAGTGCTCGTTTTCCTTGGTGCATGGTCCAAGTATATATATATCTAAGGGATTTATATATATGTTTCTAAAAATAAGTATATATATAAGGAATTTATCTATTGCGCCATTCTTTTCTTATTTTTGTCCATTTTATCTTAACATAATAATATATATTATTATTCTGTAAAACTTGCAATTAAGTTTGCGCACCAACTTAATTTCTGCATTAATTAATCATATGTTAGCTCATCCAGTCACTACAACAAAATTAGGTTATAGGGACACATGTTTGTGACACTTTTGTATAACTGTCCTATCTATATTCCATCTATATCCAAAATTAGGTTATAGGAACATATTTTTTGGACACATTATAAAAATGTGTCGCTATACACCCTAGCGACGGCACATATAGCAACACTTACAATAAGTGTCGGTATTTTTGTCAGCGATATTTTTTTAAAATTTTAAAAACACTTAAAAGTGTCGTTATAGCCTAATTTTGTTGTAGTGAGTACCTTTCTATCTGCACAATTAAGCACATAAATATATATATATATATCAAATATTTATAATAATGCATATGAGGACATATGGGTGTTAATTAGTACTATCCCTTAATTAGCCTTTTCTTATTGGGCTGATCATTTGAATAGATAAGATGGACTGAGTAATAAATAAATATATTTTACTACAAATGCAAAGAATAGGAAAATAGAGAGATAGAGACGAGAGAGAAAAGTGGCACCTCATCGTGCAACTAGTGCGCTAGTGATTATGATGTTGGGCCTTGCTGTGTTGATCTTTTGATTTGATTGGCCAATCTATGTGAAATTTTTGGGCCCAAGAGGATTCATATTGGGCCCAATATTTAATGGGCCAATCTTTCTGCAATCCCTTCCCTGACCTTCTTGTTCCTTCTAATTTCGGCAACGCTTATGAGCACTCAGATCAATCTGCTATCACATTTTAATACCATATTTTTTAAAAAAAATAACACGTGTCAGCGGATAAAAAATTTTCA
Source organism: Tillandsia fasciculata (assembly GCA_029168755.2). Taxonomy (NCBI): domain Eukaryota; kingdom Viridiplantae; phylum Streptophyta; class Magnoliopsida; order Poales; family Bromeliaceae; genus Tillandsia; species Tillandsia fasciculata. The sequence continues at coordinate 157,672 of CM054954.1, forward strand.
ATTAAGCGTAGTTAAAGAGCTTTTCACTCAAGTTTATTTTTTCTTCTCATTTGGGAGCCTTTGGATTAGCGTAATTATAGCTAGGCTAAAAGTTTTAACTAAAAATTAAATTCAGTGAGAGTAAAAGTATTAGTTTTACATATTACTAAAAAGATTTATTGCTTAATCATAAATTATATTTTAGATCTTTTTTAATTTCAAAGAGAGCTCATCTTCGAAAATTTATGATCATAATTATTTACTGGATCCTTTTGGTGTTTTCACAATAGATGACAATGCTTACTCATAATATTCCCAGAGTAAAAATATTTGTTTTGCATAAAATCTGAAATCTAGCTATTTTCTCATACTTTATTATTTGTTTCCATGTATATTTTAAATTCCATATCTTCCGAGATTTCAACGCTTTTCCCTAAAAATCTACTTTCGAAATATTATAAAAAGAGGGGGCTGGGTCAAGTCAAAGAATATGAACTATGTATCTGGCACCTCTCTCACAGATATTCCAAACAAGTAATTTCTGTAACCTTTTCTCTAATATCCAATGCACCGTACGTGTCCTTATGTGGGATTATTCCAAGCTCATATCGAAAAAAGAAAATAAAAAAAATCCCCCATGATGGCGACATTCGCACGCACGGGAACCGTGTGATAGGAATATTAAATAAAAAAAATGCTACTTTGTATAAATTTTATATTCATCCTTGCAAAAATTCAAAATCCTCTTTCGAATTTTTAATATTATCAATAAAAAACGGGGCTTATAAAATTAGCAAGAAAATATTAGTTTATGAAAAAGAATGATGTAAGATGCACAGTTATATTTTAGATGCACGCGTAGTTTTACTTGTATTAAAATACTTCTTTTAACTGCAAGTCCAATTCATATATATGTTTAATGATTCCTATATATATATATATATATATATATATATATAGAGAGAGAGAGAGAGAGAGAGAGAGAGAGAGAGAAAGAGAGAGAGAGAGAGAGAGAGAGTTGTGCTGGAATGCTATTGATAGCACCAGCCCAACTTTGCCATCCATTTTGTAGCCCTTGGATTGCATTGAGATTCGTAAAAGCTCTTTAATGAAAAAAAAGAGAAAAGAAAAAATAAAAAGTAAAAAGCTCTTCTTTTTAATTAAAGAGCTTGTACAAATCTCAATGCGATACAAGGGCTACAAAATGAATGGTAAAATTGGGCTGGTGCTATCAATAGCATTCCAACACAACTCTCTCTCTCTCTCTCTATATATATATACTTATTTAGTTTGTTTTTTTAAAAACTTGCCTAAGTCTTTAAGGGTAGCAAGTGTTGTTTGACTTTGACTATTGGTATTAGAAAATACTATGTTAAAGTGTTTTAAATAACTTTTTTTCTATAGCAAGCTAAACCACAAGTTACAAATTAAGAGTTTATTTTAATTTTTTTAAAAAATATCATTATTTGTATATATTTGTTTTAATTTAAATAATGTAAGATTTAAATGTTCTCACTTATTATCAAAGGAAATGTTACAGTCATATATAGAGGACAGCAGGCACTCCTCTAACCAGCCCGGCCCAATCATCTTAATTAATTAATTAATTAATTATTATAATTCGTCCGCTTCCGCTTCCTCACTGCTTCGCAGCCGTTACCACATAAATACAGTTGTAGAGAGAGAAAAGGGGAGAGTGGAGGAGAGAAAGAGAAAAAGGAGGGAGAGGGAGAGAGAGGAAGGTGTTGATATTGGATTGGATATATTGGACATAATATTGGATATATTTTCGTTGATTTGTTTTGAAATTATCATATATATTATTAAGATTGATGTTCGTATGGCGTTAGATCTAACGCTGATGATGGCCACTCATCATCATCAGCATCAGCATCATTTTCTTCATCTTCTCTATTTATATTGCTCACCTCGGACTCCCGCCACCTGTTCTCGTCTCCCGCGGTCTTCGTCGTCTTCGTCTTCGTCTCGCCTCCACTTCACGAGGAGGAGCTCCGCCGCCATGTCGGCGTCGGCCTCCGACCACAGCCTCCGTCTCCGCCTCCTCCGCCGCCGCGCCGATTTGGTGTCGCAGTTTCCATCGGCCGCGCGGAGGATCGCCCACCACCTCAACGCCGTCGTCCTCAGCGACTCCCTCGCCTCCGACGAGAGCGACCCCGTCGTCGTCCCCAGCCCCCTCTTCTCCCAGCACTCCCTCGTCTCCTCCCTCGATCAGGTTCTCTCTCTCTCTCTGTCTCTCTCTCTCTGTCTCTCCTTATTTGGTCATCGAGTAGGTAGGTAGATTCGATTACATGTGGACGGAATTACTGGAGATATATAAAAGGCATAAAACAGAAGAATTCTTATTTTTAATTTTATTTGCCTTTTCAATGAATATTACTTCCGTATTGAATACGAATTAGAATTCTAGCGTAAAGTACACTTTGAAATATGAAAAATCATCGGTCTCTCGCAACTTGAACTTTTATTAGAATAATCAGCTGTTTCACCGTTTTACTTATTTATTTGTTTTTTAAATAATAATAATGGATTGATTTTTCGTTGTGATCGTTTGTGTGTGTTACTCGGTGAATCAGTATCGAGAAATGTATAGGAGGTCGGTAGAGGATCCCGCAGGTTTCTGGTCGGAGATTGCGGCCCAATTCTATTGGAAAGAGACATGGGATCCGGAGGTCTATACAGAGAACATTGATGTAAGGAAGGGAGCTGTCGGCGTCGAGGTCGGTGCCGATTTATTGTTTTGAGTTAGTGATTCTGTACTTGTTGTTGTTATAGGATAAGAATTATCAACTTGTTTATTTGATTTGATTTGATTCTCGTGCTCTATAGTGGTTCAAAGGGGCCAAGACGAACATATGCTACAATGCAGTGGATCGAAACGTCGAACGAGGGGATGGGGAGAAGGTTGCTTTGTATTGGGAGGGCAACGAGCCCGGTCTCGACGGTCGACTCACTTATTCCGAGCTGTTGGACAGGGTTTGCCAGGTATATATTTAATTCAACTCATTCCCTTCTCTGTTTTTCCATTCAAACTAAGAAAAAGATGCGGGGATTCTAATAGTAGCGCAATTGCTTTGCGACAGCTTGCAAACTACTTGAAACATGTTGGTGTTGGAAAGGGGGATATGGTGGTCATCTACTTGCCTATGCTGATGGAGCTGCCCATCGCCATGTTGGCATGTGCTCGGATCGGTGCTGTCCACTCGGTAATGCCCGCTGTGGCGGCTCTCTTCTCTTAAGTGTTTTTTTTTCTATCTTGCAAAGTGATTATTATTATTATTATTATTATATGTCGGTTGCTCTTTCCAGGTAGTTTTTGCCGGCTTCTCTGCGGAGTCACTCGCTCAAAGGATAGCAGATTGCAGACCGAAAGTAGTTCTCACGTGCAATGCCGTCCAAAGGGGCTCCAAAACCATCTTTCTTAAAGATATAGTGGACACTGCTCTAGGTGAATGTGCCAGGGACGGCGTCCGCGTAGGTATGCATGTAGAAGCTAGCCATGTTTTAAGTGTTTGAATCCTCTGCCTGCTGGAGCATGCGTTCATCATTATAGCCCATGCATTTTCTTCCCGTAGGTATTCATGATCTGAAACCTTCTACATATGTAAATCATTTGCAGACGGAATGGACTTGTAACTTAGTTTCTCTTATTCAGTTTTTGGCGACGACTGGAAGAAGCATTTTTATTATACAGAAATTAATATTTTCTGATTCAGCTTTCACTAGAACATTTGTTAGTATCATTCATGGTGTCTCAGTACCAATTAATGCTGCCCAGTTACTTCATTCTTGCCCATCTTCCTTAACAGATTTTCTTTGATGTTCAAACTATGAAACTCATGGAAAAAGTAAATCTTTCTCACATCCAACTTTGCCATCAGGTCTTTGTCTGACATACGAAAACCAGTCATCCATAAAAAGAGAAGATACGAAGTGGCAGGAGGGAAGAGATGTTTGGTGGCAGGTTTGTGCACTCGTTTACTCAACAGTGGCATTTCAGAAAATTTTAAAGGATTCTTTTTCTTTCTTTTTGCTCGACAAGTTCATTTTGCTGAAGCTTTTCTTATTTTTTTGGACTTCGGAACCGCCGACTTGTTTATGTGTTGGATTACGTAAGTACGTATTCTTCTGCTTTGATACATTAATGGTGGCCATGCTCTCAGGATGTTGTTCCGAACTTCCCAACCAAGTGTGAAGTGGAATGGGTTGATGCAGAGGATCCGCTATTTCTCTTGTACACTAGTGGAAGCACTGGGAAGCCGAAGGTGCTTGTTTCAAGACATTTTCAATTATCCCAGCAATCATAGAGGCCTAGAATTGATTAATATATATGCAGGGTGTCTTGCATACAACTGGTGGATATATGGTCTACACTGCAACCACATTCAAATATGCATTTGACTACAAGCCAACAGATATATACTGGTATTATAGTTATTATAGTGATTTCCCTGGTGAAAGCTCTTCTTCTAAAGAACCATCTACCAAGGCTTGTCATGCTTTAACAACCTCACTTCCTTCTTCTTCCGAACATCAGGTGCACTGCCGATTGTGGCTGGATCACTGGACATAGCTACGTTACGTATGGCCCTCTTTTAAATGGAGCCACTGTCGTTGTTTATGAAGGGGTATGTCTATGAATCAGCTACCATCTTTTAGGATTTAGGGAATGAATAATATGATCTTGAGGAGCAAAAGAAATGGCATTGCGATGAGTGTTATGGCTTACAACCTTAAATGCATGACTCCAAATTCTTCCCATTGATTGATAAATTAACTAACCCAAAAGCACTGCAACTTTAAACAGCTACAATTTGCAAGATAGACTTGTTCCTTTCTCTGTTCTTTTTTAATTTTTCTTCACAATTTTAAAGCAGGAGCTTTTTTTTTTTTTTTTTTTTTTTTTTTTTTTTTTTTTTTTGCTTCTTGACAATACATTGTAGATATTATTCTTATAGGCTCCAAACTACCCAGACCCTGGTCGGTCTTGGGACATTGTCGATAAGTATAAGGTGACGATATTCTACACTGCTCCAACGCTTATTCGTTCTCTGATGCGAGATGGCGATGAGGTAGGCAGTTTCTGTGCCCTACAAGCTATATGATTTTTTTTGCAGTTCATTTTTTTTCTTGGTTATTAAGATAGAATCTGCACATTAAAACAAATCAATAGAAGAACAGATATATTATTATTTCTTCTTGTAGATCATTTTCTTGGCTTCTTAAGGTTGAAATTACACTATAAAACAAATCAACAGAAGCAATTAAGCATGCTAGGACTGATGCCATAAGATGGCATTCTTGTTTAATTATTGCTTCATGTATATCTGAGGATGCATACCACATTGCAAGGAGTTGTGAAGCTTTATGATGCTTTAGGATTGGCTATCGTTAATCAAGCATAAATAAGCTGCAAATTGTCAAACTACTCCACCTCTTCTTAATTGTAACTATTTGGGCCCTTAGTTATCTTATCCGTCTTTATATGTTCTGAATGGATACACTGATTCTTTGTGCTATATTCTTTGAATATTGACAGCAATGTTTACATGTGTGGATTGTTAACAGTTGTCTAACTTGAACTTTTGATCTTTGGGGCATTTCTTTTGCAGTTTGTCACTCGCTACTCCCGTAAATCTCTACGTGTTCTAGGAAGTGTAGGGGAGCCTATCAATCCTAGTACTTGGAGGTCCTTATATTTCTTCCTGAACTCCTCTTTACATGAGTAGATTTCAGATTTCTCCATCTTAAACTTTAAGGTTCCTTGCGTGTTTGGCTTTTATACCTTAGGTGGTTTTTTAGTGTTGTCGGGGACTCACGATGCCCCATATCAGACACCTGGTGGCAAACTGAGACTGGAGGCTTCATGGTAGGTGCCTGATGTGTTTATCATGAAAATTTTTACTGTTCTTTCTTTTTGTTTATATAATAAACTTAATCTAAGCAATCGTAGCATGCGTATTCCAATATTTGGATCTAAACACGTCGGCTGTTCTGCTCCTTTCTTTTCCTTTAATTATTAAACATTTAAATCTCTCTTAATTAATCATGTTTACTGCAGATTACACCTTTACCTGGTGCTTGGCCACAGAAGCCTGGTTCTGCAACCTTTCCCTTCTTTGGTGTTCAGGTCTGTTATGAGATGAAGAATGCAACAAAAAAATAAATTTTGAATATTACTTTTTTTTTTTTTTTTTCTTTTTGATACAAAAGGTGTATGAATTCTCCAGCCAGTCATTGTTGACGAGAAAGGGAATGAGCTGCAAGGCGAATGCAGTGGATATCTTTGCATCAAGAAGTCTTGGCCTGGGGCTTTTCGAACGCTTTATGGTGATCATGAGAGATATGAGACCACATACTTCAAACCATTCCCTGGCTATTATTTCTCCGGTGATGGCTGCAGGAGGTAATTTTCTTTGATCGAATCAAGCGACCAAGTCTTCTATTGTGTCCCTTTGGTATTTTGCTATTTGAGTTCTCATTCCATCTACAAGTGTATTAGATCCTCAGACATCTAAATTCAAAATCATGTGGGTGTTTACTCTCTTCTTTCCTCCAAAAACAAAAGGATTCACTTTTTCTAATAATCTCAATATGTCAGGGACAAGGATGGTTATCATTGGCTCACCGGAAGAGTTGATGATGTCATCAACGTTAGGTACTTTGAAGAGTACATCTTTGTGCAATGTCGAGCTTTAGTACTTTCGAGTGCACATATGTAATAATTGGATTTACTTTTCACTCTACTTTTGCTTGGTTGGTCCTCAGTGGGCACCGTATTGGCACAGCAGAGGTAGAATCGGCCCTTGTTTCACACCCGCAGTGTGCGGAGGCTGCTGTGGTTGGTGTGGAGCATGAGGTACCACTCCCTTCTTCCTGCTGTCATCCCAACTTCCTTTGAACTGTAGTCTTAATTAATGAGTGAAATATATAATGATTTGTATGTTTCAGGTTAAAGGGCAGGGCATATATGCTTTTGTTACTTTGGTGGAGGGTGTTCCTTACAGTGAAGAACTACGTAAAAGCCTCATATTAACAGTTCGCAATCAGGTATTCGTTAATTTCTTCTCTGTTTATTGCGATCAATGGTATATGTTGCTGCACTCATTTGATGAACATATCAAATGAACATCGAAATGGGGGATTCGTTCGCCAATAGATCTACTTCCTCCTTTTGGATGCTTCGTTGAAACCCAACTTGTTCTCCCATTGATTTAGTTACTCATGATACGACATCGCCCGGAGAGTGCGGCTTGAATAGATCTCTCTATGATTCAAATATGAGATTGTTCTTTTGTTTGTTTGTGTTTACATAATCTAAATCTTTTTTCTTTTTCCTCAATTGGCCAGATTGGTGCGTTTGCTGCTCCAGACAAGATCCACTGGGCTCCGGGACTACCTAAAACGAGGAGCGGGAAGATCATGCGGAGGATTTTGAGGAAAATCGCGTCCAGGCAATTAAATGAACTAGGAGATACCAGTACTCTTGCTGATCCCACTGTGGTGGACCAGCTAATTGCGCTTAGCGATCACTAGAGCTAGCATTAGAATTTTCTCTATCACCCTTTCTGCTCAAATTCGCTCTGTTTATAGGAGTTACTATAGAGCTTAAAATAAGCGGCTTCATCCCCCCTGCCTTCAGATGTCTGCAGGTGCCAGCAAACTTTTACAAGTACATTTTGTTTTAATGCTTGTGAGGCAGATATAGAATCTTCCAGTCAGGTGCTGTATTTGAAGAAGAATTGTCGGGTTACTATGTAAAATAAATAAGGATTACTGAGAAAACTCTGGAATGCGTATTTCATTATATGGTGGTTTCTGTTCATCGTTAAGTATATATATACCCCCGTAAGTTGTAAGAAAGAAAATGTAGTCCAGGCACAGAATTATTCCTGTCAACATATATATACGACTCCCTTCGAATGAAATGAAATGTTATGTCTCTTTTCTCATTTAAATATACCGTCACTTTTCCTTTCTCTCTTCATTGAATTGTTATATCCTTTTTCTAATTTTAAATTCTAAAAGTTTTAGAGAGTATATATTTATAAAGTCGTTAGAATCTGTTATCTGTAGAAAGATTAGAAAAAAAAAAAAAAAAAAGGATTAAAATATTATTATTTATTATATTTTGTACGAGCTCCACAGTAATAAGCATTTGTTATTGGGTGAAAGGAGTTTGGTTTGATACGACCCTTGCCGTTCCCTCCTTCCTTTCGTCCCTCTTCCCTTTTTTTCCCGCTTTTCCCGCTTTTCCCGCCCTCCGCTCCCTCCCTTCATTCCGAGTTCCGACCTTATTACCCCTTGCTTCCTACCATTAGCTTGCTCCGACTTGATCCCGAGGGAAAGCACAAAGTGAAAAAATATAGCAACGAAATAACGAGGAATAAATTCTCCAATAACAGAGGATAGAAAAGCAATGTAATGTATGTAATGTAGAAGGCAGATGATCACTGTCTCTTCTTCCTCTTCTTCTTCTTCTTCTTCTTCTTCTTCTTCTTCTTCTTCGATGGAGGCATGCTGTAGTCGCTCCTCCTCCTTCTCTTCTTCCATCCTCGCCGTCCATTCCAGCTGCTGCTGCTGCCGCATCCTCCTCCTCCAGCGCAGGCTTCGCCCCGCAGGCCTCCGCCTCCCTCCCTCCGCCCTCCGCCTCAGCAGCTCCTCCGTTATCGCCGGCCGCTTCCTCCCACTCCCCACTCCTCATACCGCTCGCCTTCATCCCCGTCGGCCGCCCGTCTCCGCCATCTTCGAGCGCTTCACGGAGCGCGCGCTGAAGGCCGTCGTCTCCTCCCAGCGCGAAGCCCGGGCCCTCGGCGACGACGCCGTCCGCACGCACCACCTCCTCCTCGGCCTCGTCGCCGTCGACCCATCCCCCCTCGGATTCCTCGACTCCGGCATCACCCTCGACCGCGCCAGGGACGCCGTCCGGGCCTTATGGGGGACCAAGCCATCACCATTTCCGCCGCCGCCCCTCCAGCCTGGCTCTGCGGCCGCCTACTTGCCCTTCTCCGCCAGCTGCAAGCGCACGTTCGAGGCCGCCGTCGACTTCTCCGTCGGCATGGCGTCTAATTTCGTATCCCCCGAGCACATTGCGGTCGGCCTCTTCGTCGCCGACGACGGCGGGGCCGCCCAGGTCCTCAGGAGGTACAATAAATTAATCTCCATTTCCGGTTGTTACTTGTTACTTAACGTTATTCGCCGTGTTGGCTGGATTGCGCTCATTACGGTGTCTACTTCAACATTTAGCTATCCTACGCTTGACTTTTTATTATTTTGCCCGTGTTTCCTTTGTGATTATGCTAAATAAAAATGTTTGACCTTGAACTAACTAAAGCCGCCCGTCTCATCCACAAGGTGATTTCCATTTTGCGGTATCCTTCCAAGTCGGCATCAGTTTCGTGCTCTTGATGTAGTCCTTGACTTATGTGATGATTTAGGCTGTCGTAATAAATGGTTGAAAATTGATACGCCTGTCGATAAATATGTTTCACTTCACTGCCGCTTCTTAACGGACAATTTCTCGATCGACGTCGGTGTCGGTTCTTCGGTTAATTACATCCGATACATGCCTATCTGGTATGTGTAGCATGTCGGTGCGCAGATTTGTCTCCTGCATATAATCAGCTCAACCAACTCTAAGGTCCGGAGAAACAGCAACCCATTAAGATCCTGATAATAACTGCTTATAGGGATCACCGGTCGCGCATGGTAGATTACACACTTTTCCTCTTGGCATCTTTATGCAGGGATCCAGATACTAGATGTGCAAGGCCGAGCCGGAAAGGTTACCAAAATAAGATGAATACAACATCTCGGACTTGTTTGCTGGGCGACTCTGACAGAGATGCCCATCTCTGCTGAATTTCTGATAAGGGGCTTGATCATTGTTCAGTATCTTTTCTGAAGGGATATGAAAACCTAATACTTTAGTGAGAAACATCCACGGTAGTTTAGCTCATTTAGTGCCGCTGAAAGTATGGCGTGAGTTTTCTTCTAATCATTTCCCATCGAGCTAATGAACTGGTGGCCTGATAATGGGATATTCCTTGTAGCTTAGGAGCAGACCCCAATCACCTCGCTTCCGTGGCTTTCTCTAGACTTCAAGGGGAACTAATGAAAGATGGTAGACAATCCGCAGCATCTTCTGAAATAATACATGTAAAACCTCCTCCTGGAATGGCTGCGCACTTAAAATCGTTCCAGAAAAGCCAAGGTCTGTGGTTCCGTATCTCATTTATAGATTGTTTCCTTGTACAATTTGTTAAGTTTACTTATTATAGATCTGGGAAAATATTGAGAATTTGTAATCGAGTTATTTTCCAGGGAAAGGCGCATTAGCTCAATTCTGTGTAGATCTAAATGCACGGGCTAGCAAAGGGCTCGTCGATCCTGTAATTGGCCGGAATACCGAGATCCAAAGAATTGTTCAAATCCTAGGCCGACGAAGGAAGAACAATCCAATCCTTTTGGGTGAACCAGGTGTTGGTAAAACAGCAATTGCCGAAGGCTTAGCGCTTCGCATCACGAATGGAGATGTTCCTATTTTTCTTCTGGTGGGATTTTGCTTATACTTCTGTGATTTGTCTCCTCCCTTCAAATTACAATTCTATCACAGTTTGATGACCTCTTATCAATATCCTAAATGCAGGAGAAGCGCATACTGTCACTGGATGTTGGTTTACTTATAGCAGGTTCAAAAGAGAGAGGAGACTTAGAAGCCAGGCTTACTGGTTTACTAAAAGAAGTTAAGAAAGCTGGTAATTTGGTACAACCCTGAAATTTGGGGGTATAGAAAAATGTTTCTTTGGCTGCTTATACTTGTGAAACTATTTGCAGGCAATGTTATTCTCTTCATTGACGAGGTTCATAATCTTATTGGAACTGGCGTGGTCGGGAGAGGAAATAAGGGGTCAGGTCTTGATATGGCTAACTTGTTGAAGCCTTCTCTTGGTAGAGGTGAATTGCAGGTAGCTCTCTAAACTAAGTGGGAAAAAGATACTTGCATGAAAATCAAGCTGGTACTAAAATAAGTCATATTTGGTATTACTAGAGAACTTCAGCTATATTATTGTGTACTGTAGTAATCACTTGTGCATGACCAGTGCATTGCATCTACGACAGTTGATGAGCACAGGACACATTTTGAAAACGATAAAGCTTTCGCTCGCCGCTTCCAGCCAGTGTTCATAAATGAGCCTAGTCGGGTAGTGCTACTGCTTTTGTCTGCAAACTTGCCGAGGTGGTTATTGTTCTTTGTAGCTTAGTTATCATTCGTCTTTCTTTAACATTTGACAGGAGGATGCTGTGAAAATATTGCTGGGCCTACGTGAAAAATATGAAATTTATCACAAGTGCAAATACACATTAGAAGCCATAAATGCTGCGGTATACTTGTCAGCTAGATATATTCCTGACAGACATCTCCCTGATAAAGCTATTGATCTCGTTGATGAAGCTGGTAGTAGAGCTCGTATGGATGCATTCAAGAGGAAAAAGGAAGAGCAGGCTTCTGTACTGTCCAAATCACCCAACGAATACTGGCAGGAGATTAGAGCTGTCCAGGCAATGCATTACACGGTAGTGGCTTAATTATCATGGTGCTATGGATGATTAATAGATTGGTTTTTGACCCATATGAACATAATTGAAATTCCAATACTTTATTATGATATTCAGGTACTGGCAAATAAATTTAAATATTCTCCAAATAAGAGCAACGATAAGAACAATAATGCAGTGCTTGACCGCAAGAAGGGCAAATCATCTATTTCATCAGCTTTTCATGATAAAGAGTAATATATTTGCTTCCTTTTCAATTGTGTTGTTTGAAGTTTTTTTTTTTTTTTTTTCCCTTCAAAACTTTTGTTACCTTTCTTTCAATTTGTGCTGTTTGTGTCCAGATCTGTTGTTGTTGGAACAGAGGAGATAGCCAAAGTTGCTTCTTTGTGGTCTGGAATACCTCTTCAGCAAATGACGGCAGATGAAACAAAGCTTCTTTTAGGCTTAGAGCAGGAACTTAGAAAACATGTTATTGGTCAAGATGATGCTGTTAGGACCATATCTCGAGCTGTGAAGAGATCATGTCTTGGCCTGAGTGATCCCGACCGACCAATTTCTGTATTGCTCTTCTGTGGTCCTACTGGAGTTGGTAAAACTGAGCTCGTTAAAGCATTTGCAAGGAGCTATTTCAGATCGGTATCTCTCTCTCTCTCTCTCTACATTCCTGAATCATTCTAAATGCACATGATACGGGAATATGTTTTATGTAGAATATATTAGTCAGATATCTTCTATTTTGCGGGCTAGTTGGAGCCATGCACCATACTATGGCACAAAAAACAACTGAACTGTAGGCATTTCTCTGTTAATGATGTTCCTATCAATTGTGCCAGTTCATCTCTTAGTCCAGAATTGCTGTATGTATTTTGCATAGAGTATATAGAAGCACCATTAGCTTCAGTTAATGAATGATGGTGAAGAACACATTATGATGCCATTGGGTTTTGAATTGTAGACATAGTTCATTGCCGGTAAACAGTAACAATGGTTCCTGTTTTCTAGTTTTCTGTGATACCAGCCCCCTACATACTAAACTAATTTTTGGCCATAAAATCATGGTAATATATTGATGGCAAAGAAATATCTCTTTTCAAGATATAAGCCTGTCATCCAGTCAAGAAAGTATGTTTATGGTTTTGAAAAACAAAAGCAAAAGGAACCAATTACTGTTTTCAGGTTCGAAAGGTTTAGTGAGATGAACATGATCCCATGGTCTTACTTGTTGGGTAAATGAGTCAGAAATGATGCCCTCCACATCAAATTTTCCGGTTTCTATCGTCTTCTCAGGATATTATTAGGGATAGTATTTAGCATTGGCACTTTGCAAATTTTTGACGGAGCAGGTATTTGTACTTTTATACTCTCTTTTATGAATATTCATAGTGAATCACCCTATTTTTAATTAAAAGAAAATATCTTCTATCTTGGCGTCCTGCCATCTTGGTCTAAAACACTCTTTTATGATTCATATTCTTGCTATCGTGCACTAATTCTCTGGAACTGAAGCTTCAATTACTGAGACTGAGAGATGCTTCTTCTTCTTGGTGTAATAGGAGGAAGCTGTGCTACGGTTGGATATGAGTGAATATATGGAACGGCATGCAATAAGCAAGCTGATAGGATCTCCTCCAGGGTACCTAGGCTATGAAGATGCTGGTACTTTGACGGAGCCAGTCCGGAGAAGACCATTCTCAGTAATATTGCTTAAGGAAATAGAGAAAGCTCACCCCAATATATTAAATATCCTCCTGCAAATATTTGAAGATGGACACCTGACTGACTCTAAGGTTGGTACTTTCAATATATTGAGTCATTCCCTTCAAAGACTGCGATTGCTCCATGAACTTAGTTTTTGGAACTTCACCATCATGTCACAAAATTATGCAGGTAGATTTACTATCTCGTTGGTCAATAAATTGTTGCTTAATTGAACCAATTGATAGATCAATGTAAGGGGAAAGATGAGTGTTATGCATATACTATCTATTGATTTAGGAAATAGCTCGTGATAGAGAAATGTCATGGTGAGCTATCATCTTCGCTTTAGAGAAGAAAGAAATGCCTAGCAAACATATTGTGACATCCCAAGATTTAGAATAGTCCTATATATAAGGTATAATATGACTAAACTTCTTAACCCACCTATAACATTTCGGATGATGATTAGACCCAAGAGGTTAAGAAGATTATGCGTGCTAGAGTTAAAGTAATTCTAGGATGGATGATCCCATTGGTAGCGAGCCGTCACACATATTGCGGCGCATAATTATATATATGATAAAGGAATTCCTAGATAGAGTAATTACAGGAGAAACAAGTGTCTTTTCCATAACTGTATGGTTCATCAAGCTTCGGCTTTAAGATCATAGTTGTTTGTATTGGTAACAGATAAATTAACTAAAAACTATCCAAACTGAAATTCTATATGCAAATCATTAAGGGACACCAAAATTTATGTATATAAATGTCAAAACTTAAAAAATAAGCCAATCATCTCATTGTCTCAATGGCCTCTGACCTTGCCATGCTATACATTAGCAGAGTTTCTAAAATATTGAAACAATTAAATGGATTGCCCAAGCTGAGAATATAATTTATTCCTCTACCCTCCTATGTTTTCAAGATTTTACTTTTTCTCCCCTGCTATACTGCTTTTTAACAGGGAAGGAGAGTTTCGTTCAAAAATACGCTGATTGTCATGACATCAAATGTTGGTTCTGCATCAATTATCAAGGGAATAGGTTTCTTTACCGCAGAAGATAAGAACTCGAGCTCATATGCTGCAATGAAATCCATAGTGATGGAGGAATTAAAATCATATTTCCGGCCTGAATTACTCAATCGAATAGACGAGGTGGTTGTGTTCCGACGTTTGGAAAAAATCCAGGTTTATTCTTCTGTTGATATTTTCTCATAGCTTTCTCTTTTCCTTGATCGAGCAGCCTAGATTCGGTTAAAAATAAAGTAAATTAGACAAGTACTTTGATTCTTTTCTACATCCCAATAATAGTTGTTGATAAACATATTATTTGTCACTAAAGCAACGCTGCTGACGGTCAGTAAGCATTATACTTGAACCTGTTTGTTTACAACTTCACAGTCATTCGATCATCACAATTAATTGCTTTATACGACTAGGATTGAGTTCATGGGTAATTTGCATTTTCTTCTGAAACTTTCAGATGCTGGAGATTTTCAGTATAATGGTGCAAGAAGTGAAGAGCAGGCTCTTATCCCTAGGGATTCGTCTAGAGGTGTCTGATGCGGTCGTGGATTTGGTGTGCGAGCGAGGATACGACAAGAACTACGGTGGTGCACGATCTCTGAGGAGGGCTGTCACCCATCTGATTGAGGACGTGATTAGTGAAGCTATTCTTTGCAGAGATTGTAAGCCTGGGGACACCATTATGTTGGATGTGAATACCTCGGGGAAGACTCACGTGAGACGGTGGCCTGATCAGACCATCCAGTTGTCTGACCCAACATCAACAGCCATTTAGTAGTCCACTTACAAGTGCACATACATTCCTAATTCTCTCTTGTGCAGGGTGCCAATTGAGTTCTTGTAAATGGTAGAATAGAAAAGCTTATAGATAAAAGAGTAAAAATTCTGTCGAATATATCCTGACTATTATTCGATGATGTTACTGGTATCAAATAGCTATCAAGTTAAAACCATGCTTTTATTGATGCTCCTCATGTTTCTGAAATTTCCCTTCAACATAAAACTATAATCAAATAGTTAAACTTAATTGAAATTCTAAACGCGATAATACTTGTTCCCAGGCCTCTCTTTGGCTTCAAGTAGATGCCACATATCCCTAAACGAAAACGCTAGCGCCGCAATGATTCTCTCTACAAATGAACAACAATCCAGGTTAGATTGCACAGCTGGAAGGGCCTTTATGACATTCTAGTAGGTGATTGTTAATGCCACAGCTCATAGAAACTCACGGGCTCCTGCAGAAAAGCTTGGAGACGTTGAGACTTTCCACTATTACTAACAAACAAGGTGAATGAATTATTATCAAGTAGAAATTGGCTAAAAAAAAAATCAAACAGAAATACAAAAAAAAAAAAAAGGAGCTTTAAAGTATATGCTTCAGTGTTAATAAACTCTCAAAAATCCAACTCAAATTATCAATTTTATAGAGAAAAGAAAGGCTACAGAAGCTCATTTGGCACATCATGATCTCTCTCTCTCTTAGGGATACATGTGGTGCCAGCAGGCAGTAGATTTCTTACTCAATTCTATAATCAATTGATAAAATAGAGAGAGTACTCGAGATCTGCAAACATAGATCATATTTATATATGACATCAATGGGCATCCCAATTAGATAATAGTGCATTTAAAAACAGTAATAAGACTTTAATCCAGAAACTCTCATCATAATTTACGAATGGAATGTTGAGGCTTCCTTCAGTCAATTAACCTGGTAAGATCCTCCAGCAACATCTCGGGGAGAGATACTTTTACCACACTGCGGCCGAAACGACCATCATGGTAACTTAATAATGTTACACAACATAAGTAGAGATAAACTAAGAATCTTTATGCAACTTGAATCCAAATACCCTAGGCACATATTTTTGGACCGCCTTTGCAGGTTTCACAGAAGGATAGGTCATCAAATACAGGTGTGGGAAGGTAGTACCTATGTATGCGCCATCCATATCTGAAAACAGTATATTAAGGAACAAAACATGCAAATATTCACTCCGCAAACACATTGACCAAATGAAGCTTAGAGCACCATATAGTACAATGTGACCCTCAGAGTGAAAAGAGATATAATAGGCAAATCGTAATAATCACTATCCTCTAGTATATGTTCTGACGTAAGTCATAGCCATATCGACGCTAGTCATAAATTTTAAAGTGTAACTAGCAGTTAGAAATCATGGATAAATACAGTTTAGTCAAAGCTTCAATTATTTTGCAGATCCCGTGCTTGACTTCACATGCATAATAGCATAAATGCCTCAAAAGCCGAAAAGAAATCACCAAAACTGTGTTATCAAAGTCCATTAAGAATCAATAGTATTCACGACTCACATAATTTATTGGGTTCAATATACCCAAAGCAGGATAAAAAGATAAAAAATAGTTACTATTAGTCCATATATAAGGTATCATAACCTTATGGTATATGACTAATTCTCTTCTCGTATACCAGAAAAATGAATATAGTTGTTCTCCACAAAAGAGTGAACTAGCAAGTGTTTTCGGTAATGTAAAATTTAAAATTTAAGCTGTGCAAAATAATATCAGTTGATTTTAGAGACGAATAAAAAGTGAAACAAATCCAGCATTATAAATAAGGATACTGCTCTGATATTTGCATCTTGGTAAGTAAATATCCTCACACTTTGGGCAGTAGATCTTTACTGAGCCATTCCGTGGGATATCCGATGTACCCACTGGCAAGCACGGTTGGCCCCCACAATATACTCTTGGGCAGCGCCCAAAATCTGCTCTCTTGTACTTCTCATGCTATAAGAGTTGTGTAAGCAGAAATTTTACTACATGCACTCAAAAGATTCGTATATGGGACAACATAGTGATTATAAGGCATTTACCATCGCATTCAGTCCTTTGCCGGTCAATATATAGCGGGCATGTATAAGGCCATATAATAATTCTGCAGCAGATTCGACTTCACTATGCTCTTCACCATCAACTTCATCTAAAAAAGAAAGCATGAAAAAAATGAAAACTTTAGACCACATTACACCTGTAATAACAACTTTGACAACACAAGAAGATAAATATAAAGTATATCAAATGTAGTATGACCAATATATCTATAATTTAAAGCTATAGGACAAGTAGGCTAATGAACAGTATTAAGAAATAATACAATGTACATACACAGTACTTTGATGGAGGATAATTCCAAGTAATGAATCAGCTCAAGCAAAGTGAAAGGCAAATAAATCAGAAGACAAACCATTCAATGAGTCATTGTCCAAAATCATGTCCAAAGCATAATCATAGTAGTTAACTTGTCCTTGAAGTCCACATAAATTGAAATCATCCTGTATATAGTCATCATCAACTTCACAAAGAAACTCATTTCCCCGTAAGCCACAAAACCAAGAAATCCAGGATGAATCATCCCCTTCTGAAGTACTAAGATCTGTCTCTCGCTGCCCGTGTCAGAGATCTCTATAAAGGAGCAAAAGAAAGATCAGATTCAATCCCCAAATCAGAAGCATAAATAGACTTTACGCAATAAAAACACTCAATTAATGATGACACTAGCAATTTAAAGACTTCCGACGCACCTCAACCACTTAACAGCTCTTGCAAAAAGAATTGTAAAACAAAAGAGATGCACTTAAACAAAAACTTAAACTTCCCAACAAGTCTTCCGAAAAATGTATTCACATCAACCAAATTATAATGCTGGAAGAAAGCAGGACACATACCACAGTTAGACATTTTTTAACATTAAACGTCAAATACCCTTTTTGATAGGGAAATATATATATATATATATATATATATATATATATATATATATAAGGTTTATTCAACATACGTTTGTAGCTACTTGGACCACCCTTGCAATATTTGAGATGTTGCGACAGTACTCTATTCTATAGAGTGCCAAAAGGCAATGGACGGACAAATTGCTATCTAATTCCTTCGTATGACCTATCACCTGTAGAAAATTCTGACTTCACAACCTTTGCAAGATAAACTAGAAAACCTTAGGATTGCAAGACGTATTTACATTGGTAAGCTATGTGTCTCTTTTCATGAGAAGAATCTCTCATGCATGGTTTGAACTGAAACAAGCCCATGAAGAAACTGTTTTTGTCATGCTAATTCAGTCCAATTTTTGAAGCAAGAGTCTTAACCAGTTGTCCCTATTGAGCCTTGATCCATTCACATAAGCAATTCGATGATTGAAAATATACCAAGTACTAGTCCAGTTCCGGAGTCGATTCCTGGCAGTATTCAAAATTCCAAGAACTAGCATTCAGTTTAATTCAATTTCATAATAAAAAACATGTACCCTGACATAGGTTTCCACTGCATGCTCTGTAAGTGTACTAACATTGATGAAAACCAAAAAAAAAACAAAAAAAAACAGGTAATTAGATTAAACCCCACTCTCAGGAGTCAGGATACACAACCGACCGTACCAGGCTAAGCCTCAAGGATTTAACATCAAATCCAAAAGTTGTTGCCTTTCCAATAAGTTTTAATCAGCACAACCTTGCAAACCATGCACGACGCAAAAGAGAAGGGTCGCTCAAGCAGAGTCAACAAAGCAGTAGAATGCACAAGCCTCTCTAAGAACTAATGATCAGCAATAAGGGCCTAGTAACAAAGACGTGAGGGAGGGTTTCACCTGGAGGCAACTTGGCGTCCTTGCTACCGCTCTTCTGCGCCGCCAAGGTCGAGGCCGCATCCGCTCGCTTTTTACCGCTGGCGCTTGCCACGGACGCCTTGGAAGAGGCCTTGAAGGGACCGGTACTCGGCGGCTTAGCGATCGCCGCCGCCGCCGCGTTGTAGTAGCTAGGGTTAGGGTTTGAAACCGTGGACCCGCCGCGGGACGCGGCAGCGTGGTTCGACATCTCCGGCACTCTTCAATCTGCTGCGGGTAGTACCGACTCCACCACCGGCGTACAAGTATGAGTTACTTGCGGAACCTTACGAAGCTCACGGCGACAAAGACGAAGGCGGGGAATGGAGGGGAAGAGGCCCCGCCGAGAGAGCCATGGATGCTCCTCTGTCTTCACTCCCCCCCTCCCTCCGGCCGAAGCCCTAACCCTAACCCTAACCCTAGCCCTACCCGCCGCGCCGAGAAGAGGGGGAGGGGGAGGGGAGTTGTGAAAATGGACGGCGGATGTTAGCGAAAGCAAAGTTTAGTTCCTCATTATCGGCTCCAACGCATCGTCACTCGCTCACAAGTCACAACCCAAAAAAAAAAAAAAAATAAAATTGGACGGTGTAAAATGCATTCCTAGTCCCTGGACTATCTCAGTATTGCAATTTGCTCCTCTAACTTCTATTTACACTTTTCGGTCTTTCGACTTCTCCGGACATAATATATTTTAGTCCCCGCCGGTGAACAAATCTTATTGGTACCGTAAGACCGTTGTTTTGTTGGTTTCTATGTGAAGTAATTAAATAATTATTTTGTTAAAAACACAAGTATTTTTTAAAAAATATTATAATTAAGTAAAATACAATATACGATGAACTTAATAAGTTCAGAGGGTAAAATATTTTGAGTTAAAGAGTACAAAGATTAGATGCAGGCATGCCACAAAAAAAAACGAAAAGATAGGGAAAGAGTTCGAGACACCACTAGTAACAGCCCCTCTTCCCCGGCAGGGAATTCCTACTCTCGAGTTATTTAGATAAAAAAAATGTAAGAACACCCCAGCATCAACTACTATTTATTTATTTATTTATTTTTTTTTTCTGTAAACAAAAATATAAGATAGCCTGACATCTTGCAAACAACTTTAAAAAAAAAAGAAAAAGAAAAGCTCCTACATTGTAAAATTCAAGAGAAAAAAAAAAAAAAAAAAAAAAGAGGAAAAAAAAAAAGAATAAATACAGTACAACCGGATAAGGTTCTCCCTTTCCTTATCAAAACCTGGGCCGTAAGTATGTAGACTTTGCCGTGAAGATTCCCACGGAAAATGACATTATGAGTAACAATAAGGCCACAAACAAACATATACAGTATATACTACAATAGAGAAAAAGCCTCTTATCTCCATTTTTCTCATAATAATCGAGACCTTCAACCTGCATATTACCCAGCTAGACAGTTAGTTCTAGGCATTCTCATTCTGAACAACAGTTACCAGGAGCCAAGAAAACCAGCTCTACATGTTTTCATGAGGATCTAGTTATTATTAATTAGATCAAAACCCAAAACTTCAGAAGAAAATGGTAACACTATTGTGAGTTACATAAAGAATCCAACAATATGCTCATGTCTTTTGCATCAAACAAAATAGTGATTACAAGTGATAGAGAATTTAAGTGTCCTAACGAACACGACAGAGTTATAAAATACTCAACAGCTTCACCTTTCTTTCATCAACTCAGGATCCCTGCAAAAACAAGAGAAGATAGGAAGCACTAAATCAAAAAAAAAAAAAAATAATAAAAAAGGGTGGAAAGCTGTGTAACATGTAGTTCTTGCCCTACCTATGGATGTGATCGAGTATGAGAAGTCTAGGCCCAGGCGGAATTTTCACATCTCTAAGAGCGCTGAAAAAGGGAAGAAAAAAAAAAAAAAGAAAAAAAAAAACGTGGAATCAAAATAACATACAAAACAGAAAACTTTTGCATCTCTAAGAGCAGTTAAGAAAATTACCTATCAGTCAACAGGGGCAAGGTACGATCAGTGAGTAGGCCTTTCTTGAAATTCTTTTCATAGTTTTGAAGGCCAAGATTTCTCAACAATTTTCTTGTACGAGAATAGTATATATCATCACTTTGTGGCTGAGAAAATTTCTGACCAAGCTGCAATATTCCATCACACATTCATATTGAAGTGAAAGTAAACCTAAAAGATGACCTTTATTAAGATTATTAACTCGATGTCAGTTAATATATGAAAACTCAAAACAAGCTTAGCAAAGTTCTCAAGGTTCATTGTCAATTGACAGACACATAAAACATCATATGTAATTAGTAGTAAGAACAAACGAGCACCAGACATGTACATTTAGGTGGCACCTAGTTAACAATGACTCATAACAAATTCAGGCTGGATGTTTATGCAACAATATAACAAAAGACAAACTGAATGACAAATTCACTTATGAACTAAACTAACACATAACCACATAGATATTTAACAAAAAGAATCTCAGCAGCACCCATATTTTTAATCAGATCATCACCACATGGAGTCCATAGATTCAAGCTAGCTTTATATAGTGTGAATGCGGGCATCCAGTAGGAATTTCACTCTACCAAGTGAAATACATTTTCTCAAAGACTGCTCATATTATAAAAAACCAGTATGAGATCAGTTCCACGCGATTAAATATTGCGTAATGAGTCTGATAACTACGTCCATGTAGTCTGTCTTTAGGTCCTTGTCATCAAGGGTCTGATATTTTATTCTATCCTATCCCTAAATTTGAACATCTGCCCATTACATGGCGGTATGCGAGCATCAACCAGCATTCATAACCATGGGGCACGTATGTGATAGTGCCTGGTTTCCACTGCGTGATGATCCAGACCCGTGCATAAGTTGTATGCCAGCCCTACATATACTTAGGTTTGTACAACATTTCTATTATGGAAGACATGCTAGTCCATGTACTTGACAACTGATGGGTATCTTACAATTACTAACTCGACAACCACCCCAATCTCATATATGTAAGATCTAGCAAATTTTCTGACGCGGGCCTAAATTAGCCGCATCATTTTCAATATATGTTTCATGAGTAAAAAAAACAAGCATAGCGAGCTAGATACCGGCACTCACTTACCATGAAAAAACCACCTTGGAAAACTGCGAAAGCCACCCCTGATGTAATTGCATTGACAGCTGGATTGGGGGTCCCCATTCCGCTGACTAACGAAAATAATGCTCCAGAACCAAATGCCGCCACCATACTGCACCAAACCATGTTTCATGTTATCAGACGATCAAATTATAAAGTAAATTGAAATGTACATACCAGGCTGCAAGGTACACTTATTATTTCAACTGTTGCAATTTTTAACTCGAAATGAGGCATGATTACAGTTCAATAGCAACAACAAGTAATTTAGAATCTTAGATGCTTGTAGTTTTCATCTTTCATTTTTCCCGCTCTGTAAAAGGCTTTGTCATGAACATTTAACTCCAGCCTTATAACTAAGGATTTAAGTATCCATCTGCGCCGTATCCAGAGTGTCGTATCATGCCAACAAGATACCGGTACGATACAGCTCCCGTGCCGATGACACAATTCAAAACTCTTTTTTCTTTATATTATTAAGTAATTTTCTCGATAAAGTTCAAAATATTTGATAAAAATACATAATAAGCAATTAGAAAATTTTGCTGCTTAAAAAAATAAATATTACATGCCATTATGTATCGGCACACATGTATTTTTTGTGACCGGCACTCATCGGCACGGCCCGGCACAAATCGTGCCGTACCGTGCCGGCAAATTTTCGGCACGACCCCGTGCCACGGCACTTAAATCCTTGCTTATAACATATCATCTACCTTACTGATGCAGCTATGAAGAGAAATAAATATGTGGCATGAATACCCAGTCGAAACTCAAAACAACAGATGTATGACAAAAAATGTTCTAAGATTTATCTAATGTCAGCACCAGAATTTTACCGCAAAATATAACTGACAATTATATTTAAGGAAACAAGATCTTCAACAACAGCTTACAGCAATACAACATGATGAAGGCAAAAACTGCAGCAAATAAAGCATATAACAGAATGAAATAGAGAAGAGAGAAAGCAGAGGAAAACTAAAAGAGATAAAGAAAGGAAGAAGTGAACTGGAGTGCCTTGAGATGGGAAGAGAAGCCTCCTTTTCATCTCCTTTTTCTGCCCCATCATTCCAAAAACATTAATACATAGACCCAATTAACCTCCTTATACAAAATCATATGCATAATAATCCCAAAAAACTAATACCCATATTCATGATCATTGTTAAACACAGTTGGATGTGGGAAATTTTTGGTATGATAAGCATGTATTATACCAATTCTTTATCGGCATAGGTGCAAGGGAATAGTTTAAATTTCCTGTACTAAAAAATAAAGCTATGCCGATTAATCATGCATCATCAAGTCAGTACGATTCTCCTGGCACAATTTCATGCCAGCATTTGACGAGCAGAATAAGGCTGTGTTTTAGAGTGTTTATTATATTTTATAAACTGAATCCAGAGAAAGATAATGTTATTGTGCAACCTTACCTACTCTGGACATCCTCAACACCCCTAATCCTTTTCATGATACAAGATATCCCTGCATTGGCACCGGTCATGACTGCAAAGTTACGGGCTTGAACTAAGGGTCCACCAGTCAAAGCCTGTGATTCATGAGTAATTCATATATAAGAAAAGAAACTTTGTAGCAGTAAATAATTTTTGTGAAACAAAAATGGCAGAAATGTACTCCACATATATTACAAAATACATGCTATAAGCTTGATATTTTACATTGAAATAAACACGTTATAAAGAAGTAAAAAGTATATAAGGTATAATCTATCTAAACTTGGTTTATCTTTTTAAGATTTCCGGTAATCCAACAAGAATAAAAAAATATGACAGTATTTGGCTAAATGCACTAAGTAATCTAGTAGATAATGTTAGATATATTTGGAAATGAGATTCATCACAAAGTACTAATCTCAATCCTTTGAGAGATGGTGGGTATCCTCACATTAATGGATTGAGATAATCATAAAATTTCTAATCCGACCCACTCTTTTTTTTCCTCCCCGTCCGCCGGCACTATTTTTCTTTACTTTTTAACCTCATATCTCTCTATTTCTTTAATTATACACTCTCGACTCTATATCTCGCACTATATTTTTTTAATAATAAATAAAAGTTTGCAGTATCAACCAAAGCAAAAGAAACTAGTAACGTACTGTACTTTTTCTTTAGTTCAGATCAAGATAAATTATGTGGACGTCCAAACAGTACCCCTGATATTATCAAAAACATCATGTTTATATTTGTCCATTTTCTGATGTTTGATGCACGGAAATGAAAGACCTTATTTTTGATTTGTGCATAGTTCCAGTAACATGGATCGAGATCCACTTACATGATCATCAAGTTAGAATTTAACTCCCGTTCTACAATCAACATGAAGATAATCAATATGAATATAAATGAAGGGACTGTTCCATTGAGCAACAAGCATGTTAATAGCAGCAAAAAGAATCTTTAGCTTCATTCTTTTAGATGAAATATCAAACATCGATTTCAAGTTATTGATAGGCATATGATGAATTCACAGAGAGAAAAATTAATTTCAAAGCTAAAAGGAATTCTCGAAGATGAATTTATAAGCAGGGCAAGCAGAGCCGTCTGAAGCTTTAGAACACACTGATACATGTCCGATAATAAGCCTGTATTTCAGGCTGCATTTCACAGCTCAAAAATAACAATCCTCTTCGGAAACTAAGCATCCTTATTGATTTCCAATCCCTGTAAAAATATATATATATATATATATATATATATATATATATATATATATATATATATATATATATATATATATATATCCAGCGTAAAATACGCTGAGCACGGGAGGAAGGGAGGAAGTAAGGCGCGAGAGGGCTATTATGACCTGGGCTTGCTTGAATGAGGCCATGGCCTGGGGGTTGAGGGCGGCGGCGGCCTGGGGCGGCGGAGTGGGGA
This sequence comes from Tillandsia fasciculata, assembly GCA_029168755.2. Taxonomy (NCBI): domain Eukaryota; kingdom Viridiplantae; phylum Streptophyta; class Magnoliopsida; order Poales; family Bromeliaceae; genus Tillandsia; species Tillandsia fasciculata. The sequence goes on from CM054954.1 coordinate 182,634, forward strand.
TGGCGGAGGAGGCCTCGGAGGCGAGGCTCCCCATGAGCGCGCCGATGGCCGCGCCCTGGGCGGCTCCAACGGCGGTCACCACGGCCGCCTCGACGGCCGTCGGCTGCCGCGCCAGCCACGAGCGGAAGCCGCTCTCCCACTCCTTGACGCGCTCCGACACCAGAGCTATCGGGTTCGGGTTCTCCGACGACGACGGTACCAGCAGCGCCCCCTTATCGCCTTCCAACCCCATCTCCACTGCGTCTGCGTGCGCGCCGCTCTACGCTTCTTCTGGCGAGACCTAGAGCGAGCCGGTTTTTTTTTATATATATATATATATATATATATATATTTTTTATTTTTGTTCGACTTCAAATGCTTATCGAAGATACCGACCGAGGCTGAAAGAGGGCCGGACCCCTCATTAGGCCTCAACGGTAGGGGGAGGGGGGCCGGGGGGTGAGCGGGGCGCCCCAATTTGCAGAATCAGGCCCCGGCTGGCCTAAAGTGCTCGCGGCCCGTTTAGCCAAGTAGGCCCGAGCCCGGTCTCAGCCCGTAGAAAAGTAAATAAAAATTTGCTCCCTCCATCCTAAGTACTGACTATAAAGTATAAACTAGCAGGGTAGCAGCAGCTGTAGTCGGCGGCTGGGATTAGACACGGGATGATTATGCAGCGGCAGCGAATGGCGTTGCCCCGCGCGTGGCGGCGGCGGGCGTTCATGGCGGAGCAGCGGGCGTTTTTGGTGAACGTGAGGCTGAAATGGGTGAAGGACCGCTTCCTCGACTCCGTCGTCGCCCGCGAGCGCTACCTCCGCCCCGCCCACCACCTGCTCGACCTCGTCTCTTCCGACCCGCGCGCCCGGATTCCCCTCCGCGACCTCTCCCGGCTCGCCTCCCCCAAGCTCCCCTTCGACGCCCTCGCATTCCTCCGCCGCTACCCCACCCTCTTCCGCGAGTCCACCGCCGACGGCTGCTTCTCCCTCACCGACGCCGCCTCCGCCCTCCGCCGCCGCGAGCTCGACCTCCTCCGCGACGCCGAGGCCGACCTCGTGGGGCGCCTGCGCCGCCTCCTGATGCTCACCGTCCCGCGCTCCCTCCCCCTCCACTCCGTCGACCTCCTCCGCTGGGACCTCGGCCTCCCCTGCGACTACCGCGTCTCCCTCCTCCCCCGCCACCCCGACCTCTTCGACCTCGTCCGGCCCCCGGGCGACGAGCGCGTCTGGATCCGCCTCCTCTCCTGGGACCACACCCTCGCCGTCTCCGAGCTCCAGAAGAGCTCCGCGGTCCAGATCGTGGTCGGAGACGAGGGCGAGGGCGAGGGCTTGGCCTTGGCCTTCCCCGTGAGCTTCGCGAGGGGCTTCGGCCTCAGCAACAAGTGCGCGGCGTGGCTCAAGGAGTGGCAGGCGCTGCCCTACACCAGCCCCTACGCCGATGCCTCCGCGCTGGACCCGCGCACCGACGTGTCCGAGAAGCGCATCGTGGGGGTCTTCCACGAGCTCCTCCACCTCACTGTTGGGAAGAAGACGGAGCGCAGGAACGTGAGCAACATGCGGAAGCTGCTCGGCATGCCCCACAAGTTCACCAAGGTGTTCGACCGCCATCCGGGCATCTTCTATCTCTCGCAGAAGCTGGCCACGCAGACGGTCGTGCTCAGAGAGGCCTACGGTCGTGGCAGTGGCAGTGGCGGCCGCCAGCTCCTTGCAAAGCTGAAGCACCCCTTGGCGGCTATTAGGGATGAGTATACGGCCTTGATGAGGGCCGCATTGCCGGTGAGAAGGAGAAGAGGCGCTTCACACCGAGGTGAGGAGGAGGAGGAGGAGGAGGAGGTGCCGCCGCCGCCGCCGCCGCTGTAGGAGATGACGGTTCTGATGGCTATGATACTTGATTTCGCAAGACGCAAAGAAGGATTGCAAATCTATGTAAATGCCTGGAGAGAACCCCGAATCGAAATTCATTCTTGGAATGAAAGGGTCCTTGACTCATTTGAGCTGCTGCAGCCAGCCAAACACGCCCCAATTCTCACTAGGTGCACAAACAGAACACAGCTACTACCAATTCGTCTCACCAAAAACAGAAATGATATTGACATATTTTTCTTCTTCTTCTTTTCTTTGATGAATGCAGTCAATCGGACTGTGTCTTCATCAACTATTATTTAGAGGTCCTCCTTGTTGATATCTTTAGGGCTGCATCCACATTAGGACGTGTGGAAAATATAATGATCAAATGAATGGTATGCCTCCAAGATGCTTCAAGAGTCCGAGTAAATACGACAAGAGGTTCTTTTTTGCATCTTCTAATTATGCTAGTCTATTTCCTTTAAAGTGTGCTGCCGCATAATTTCAAGCTTTAATTCACATATATTGTATATTTATTTATTTAGATGGTAACTTAGAGGGTCGAATTCTTTTCTGTGCCGAAATACAACTTTTCTAGCTAATTTTAATAGATTTTTTATTGTACATTCTATGATCAATTTAGGGCAAACGTGTATTATATCTATTGATTCAGATAGAATGGAATAAGACGCTTCTAAACTGATCCGTGCTTGAACTTGCTTGCAATTTCAGTAGCCATTTCCTTATGGTTCAATAAAAAATTGACACTTTTACATATTAACGTTGTTGTATAGGATTAATCTTAGAATTGTTTCTATATCAAAATTGGATTATTGTTATGTATATCAGTCTCAATATTTTGTTTGTCTTATTTATTTCCAATTTATATGCTCTTTTTCCCCCTCCTTTTCTTTGAATATCTATCTTGAAGAATATTTAGACCTATATGACACCTAGTAATAGATGATATCTGTGCCTCAGATGGATATTATGTAGAAACTGCTTAAATCTATGATGTCAATCTGGTCGCTGGAGGGTGGAGATACAGAGGAGTAATTTTTTTAGATTTAAATTGCTTGAGAGTTTCTCAGAATATTAACAGCAGTTAAATTTTTTTGATTTGAGCTTTAGAGTTGCACAGAATATTCACAGCTGGAACCTCAAATATTCAGAAAAAGAAAATGTAGCTGAAAGGAAGTTGAGAGTTTAAGAGGATCAAGGACGGGTTTACCTTTCAACTGGCTTAAATAAAACATCTCTTTTGCCCCAGAACCTGCTTTTTTTTGTCAATGGGGATCCTTCCTCTGTGGAGGTCTATTGATCTGTTATTTATTGACCAGTTGGATGTAAAGATTTCTTTAACAAAGTCTCTGATTTTCGATTCAGATGCATGTACTTGTAGGTTGATTAGCCTTATGAGGAAGGAACCTATAGGTGTGCATGAAGCAGAAGCATTACAGTTGGTCTATGATCTTTAATTAGGGTAAAATCTTATGCAGATTACAAAAACTATCCCTCTCCTTGACATGACTTTAGTTGCAGGCTCAACGGCTCAATGCTATATTGGCTGTGATTAATCCAGGAAAAGTATTTATTTGGAGTCAACTATAATACCATGCAATACATCATAATTACTTTCATTATCATATGAGCTTGTGGTTTGCTCTTCACATTTTTCCCATTTTAACATAGGTCCCTATCTGCTAATGAATCTTTTTCCTTTGTATAGTTTAACATTTGGAATATTCTCAGGTGTTAAAAAGGCTTTCTCACTTTTTCCCTTTGTTTCCATTTGAGTTCTGCAGTCTTGTCCCACTTGTGGTGCTTCTAACCATAATTTAACTCTCTGCTCTATTTAGACGAATCATGTACTAGTATCTCATTTCAACTATATGTTTTTAAAATTTGCTGTTTCATGCTTTGTTATCTTCATAACTAATCCTGTTATAAAGAATTCTTTATCTTCTTGTCACTCTATAGAGATTTGTTGCTTTAATCATAGGTGATACTTCCTGGAAATAACAGTAGTACTTCCCCACGGCAACCATGTTCTTTGTGTCTGTAGATTGCCGTCAATATCTCCTTCTAATTGACTATCCGGTGTAATAACAAACCATTACTTCTGGTTATTTCATTGCATACGTGCAATCTCTAATTGATTCCTCATAGTTGCATTTCTCATTCTCGTTTTTTGTATATATAAAGCTACAGCTGGCTACTTAGGTGCCCAAAAAGATGCCCAAACTAAGCCCATAGGGTTGGTCCTGACACCAATAGTTGGTGCAGATCTTAGTGCAACTTTATATTGTACTATCTTAATGTATTCTTAATGTGATATAGGGTCCTGTTGGTATTTTGTGTAGTCCTACAGTGCACATCTTCTTCTCAACTGACTGAACATAAGTGAAACCTATGACTCAAACATCCTTCAGATCATCCACTCAATATCTGAGTAAAACTGCAATATAAAGAGCAAAAATAATGGCGTAATCATCATCCCATTCTAGCTTTGGTTTGTAGATAGCATGGTATATAATAACGACGCAGTTCTGCCTAAAGTGTTGACTATGCTATGGAGATACTTTGATAGCTGGCAAAATGGCAGTTTAATAGGAATATAAAAGGTTATCAAGGAACTGACTATTATCTTTATGAGATTCGCAGTTGGTTAAGATGGTTTTCTTGCCCCAGATTTTTTGCTTACATTTTAGTACGGCGTCATACAGGCTGGTGATAGTAGATTCTGAGGCGGCGCGGCTAAAGATTAAGCAGCTATGTTTGGTCGCGCAAGCATAGCTGATTTGCACAAGGCATCCATGGTGATAGGAAAAGCTCTCTCCCTACACAAATGGCTGCTGATTTCTCTCTCAGCATTCATAAAGGTAATCACCTGAATCTCAGCAGAGATTCACTTCTACGGCCATGGTCTGCTAGCTAGAGAATAATGAAGAGGGATGTGCTATTCTGTTCGAATATTGTTTTTAAGTCATGAAAGCATTTCAAAAAGCAAGTAGAATACTATGGACAAGAGATTCATGGCATCTCAAAGGTGATATATTGGTAATGACGTGGACCAGAATTACTTTGTGACTACCCCAGAAAGAGTTAATTCTGTCACTCAATAAGTGGCTCGTGCGGAAGAATATGGAAGTAAAGAAGGAAGGGTGTTTACAATGGTGAAAAATGAGCCGCTCTAATCTGATGTTTATGTAGCATTGTAAATTCTGATAATTCCTCTGGTTCCATGCTCTTGGGCTGTCAAGTGTATTCGTGTGACATGAATAATGCATGGTTGAATCTATGATACTTCTGATTTGTCCCACAATTGTTTGACAATTGGCATACACCTATGTCCAATATTTATGTTTGAACCTTCTATATTTATTGTTGGTTGCATTGTATGAGTGGATCTACAACTAGGCTAGTCGTTCTAGCAGGACAAAACCACCAGCAAGGGCATTTCTGTTTTCGAAAGTATGCATGTCTTTTCCTTTGCCCTGCCAGCAAAGAGATTAATGGTTTGCACAAGCTGTGGCTGTCTTTAGCCTCCTGGTGGAGCTACTTATGCCGTCTTCTTTGGGGAGATTGGGAGCCACAGAAAAAAAAAAAAAAATAAAGAACTTGTGAAAAACGTCCTATTTTTAAATCCCAGTATCATTTTAAGGGATCAGATGGGAAAAAAGCCAAGATGGTTCATGATCTCGTGTGATGGTCAACCAATAGAGAGATGGTTTTTCACAAAGTTGGTAGATATTTGCTCCTTCTTTTAGTTGCTGGTTGTTGTTTTTACTTGTTTCCACTCCTATTTTGGCACCTTTTGATGCCCATATATTTAGCATTTTTTGATGCCTATTTTGGCACGTTTTGAGCAATTTCTCGATCGCCAAGTAGTCTGTAGGGCGTTTAGTAAACAATGATAAAAATAATTCTCGTTGTGCCAAAAGCTATTTTGGCAATCAATATAGTACTAGGAACTTTTATTGTGTGTAAAATTAAGTAAATAAATTTGCTCTTCAGTTGTAATGGTAAAGCCTACCAGGGAAGTCGCAACAAGAATCTCCCCCAGATGCTTTAATGAAAAGTGATTTGCCACATTTCCAATCAGTTCTATTCAAATAAACATCATTTCAGGAAGCGGCAGCTGGGCCCGAGCAGATGTTTAATTATTTTGTCCTCCTATATATTGTAGAAAAATCTGGCCCATAAGCTCATTCAATCCATTCATTCTATTTCTTTTTGTCTAATCCTATTCAGCATAAGTTGTTTTACTATTCAATATATGTTCTTTTACGGTCGATAAAAAATAATAATAATAATAATAATAAAATCCTATATTCATCTCTTGTAGCTACCATTAATTCTCAGGTCCGAAAGGGCCACATGACATGAATAGTGAGTGAACCAACGCAAAGCATCCATCCACAGTTTACATAATAATAACTCATACACTCTCCATGTAGTAGTAGCTTGTCCATTTACAAGGTAGCAGCTAGTAGGGGTTGGGATGTGGGTGTGCTCTTAAATACGTGCCATGTGACTTTACTGGCGAATCCTCCTAAAAGGTTATAATTTATTACTTGTGTTTTAATAATCTGAGGCTTCCTCTTTCCATGTTTCCCTTGCTCGGCAAGCGAGGTTTCTTTTTTATTTATTTATTTTCTCGATTCGTCCCTTCCAGAGGATAACGATTAACGCATTCGATCTTCTCCGTAACAGTCATATATATATATATATATATATATATATAACAGTAATTGAGCATTGCATATATAAATAAGAGACCCGTTCATTCATCGTAAAATTTCTGCATTTCAATTTTGCATTATAAAAAAGAAAATTGAAATTAATATTAATATTATACAACGCTTCTTTTAATTGATAATGTTCTAACAATATATCAGCTGTACGTACTTACGATGCCTGGACGAAGAGCGCAAACAAAATGTGAACAATAAAGATAAAGATTTTAGCTGTAATTTTTCACCGTCTACATGTATGTGAAGCTTCCAGTTGAGGTTTTGCATGTAAATGGATTGATTAGGCGAAGATAGGGTCGGTGTATAGTTGGAGTGCTAGGACTGCTGTACTAATTAGACCAACTAATAGACTCAGATTATTCCATCCGGGCATGTTAATATATAATTAATGCCTGTGTACAGATCGAGACGAAACGCACACCCAAGAAGAGATTAGCATATATAGTAGCAACTGTAAGACTGTTGGGTCGATCGTACGTAACATGTTGTTTGTTATTAATTAGGTTATTATGCTAATTTAAAAATGGCGACTCTGCTCTTAGACCTTAGCTCTAGAGTCTAGACTAGGGAACGTGGCCACTCTGCCCCGCCCCGGTCAAACAAACTTAATTTGCCTCTCTGTATATACTATATATATATATATATATATATATATATAGTGGTGGTGTGGTGGGAGCTTTGCTGTGAGCGCTAGCGAGGGAGGGACTCGCCATTAATTAACTCCAAAAGAACCTGCATAATGTACATCGTATCATGTTTATGGGCACCAGATTAATGCGGTGGGAGTGGGATGATGCTACATTGCTCCTACCCATGCATTGCTGTCTATATATATTCCGGATAGTAGTGTTCGCATTCCGGCGCATAGGATTGACCATATATCATCCGGTCAACGTAACAGGTGGTTGAATGAACGTGGAGTTGCTTTTTGTCTGCTGAGATGATGAAAAAGAGAACTGAGGTCCCAGGCTAAAACGCTGACCTTACTACCACCGACCATTAAATGGTAAAACTCTGAGGTACAAGTGTTATTGTTTTGCACTTGGGATTTGGTTTTTCTCCGTTCCTTTTTTGCTTTTCTTTTTTTTTTTTTTTTTTTTTTTTCTGGTTAACTTAATTAGAGTATTATTTATAGTGTATTATTGTGGGGGCACATCCGCACATACGAACAATGGGGTAAAGAGGTAGACGGAATCTCGAAGCGACGGGGTTGGAAAGCGGACCAACTTTTGTCTCCTTCTGCGTGCGTTTAAAATCACTGCATAACAACAATTATTACATTTTTGGCACCCCCAATTGTTCTGAGTGAAATACTTACTAATGAATATTTTCAAATTTTAATTGAAAACTTAATAATTTTATATTTCTGAGTTGAGTTGAGAGAAGTGAGAAGGAATAGAAAATGATGGATGGAGCTGAAGAAATGGAATAGGACGGAGCCACCCGCAGGACACAGTGGAAACCAAAAGGACAGATGGATTAATGTGCTAATATTTTCAGCTGGGGCCCAGCCCAAGCTAAATTGGTGCTCAGCTGGGGAAGAGTCGCGAGAAGAGCTTGCAAGAGGACAAGACTGATGGGTTGGCTCGACCCAGACGTGTCATGCATGTGCCTATGCCAGTCCTCTATCTAGTATCTCCTCCTCTTCCTCCTCTTCCCGCCCCCTCCCCCCTCCTCTCTCTCTCTCCCTCTCCCTCTCCCTCTCCCTCTCCTGCTGCCGCTCCAGCTAAAGGCATGCATCTGCCCCCGGTATTTCTTCAAGAGGGTAAAAGAGAACAAGCTTTTGGAAAGGGCGGAGCTTTCAAACCCCCACGCCCCCCCTCTCCCCCACAAAAAAAAAAAAAAAAAAAAAAAAAAACTATTTAATAGAGAAAGGATCACACCGTTGGCTGCTCCGCCGTTGGAGAGTGAGACAAGATCCGCAAAAAGAGTAATGATGGAGCAAAGGGAAACGCCCCCTCTCCTTGTCCTCCTTCCTCCCATGCCACCTCCCCTCCTCTGCCTTCTCCCTTCCCTTTCAATTAGTAAGGTCTCCATCACCTTTACTGCTCATAGTTGGGCCGAAGACTGATGAAGCATTGATTTGCGATATATACATATGTCGCTTTCGTCTATTGAACTACAGCAACCTCTTCAGCCCCAAATTGAAAGCGTCATGCCATGCCAGCCTTCAGATGATGGGTCAGCCCAGGATTATTAAACCAAAAGAATAAAAAAGAAAAGAATTGCCGGCATTAATTTGCTCTGTAAACAAACTCACTAAATCGACTACTAACTGTAAACGAACATCAGAAATTTCTCGAAACACTTAATTAATTAACATCCGAAACCAGCAGCAGAAAAACTAGGAGTATCTTCAGATTGACGCCAAGTATTACATACAACACAAGATCAAAAATCATACAAATTAAACAAATTAATTAGCAATTTAGATCGCTGTGGAGCTAGCTGAGAAGTAAACAATAACAACTCAAAAGACCCCAACAAAGAAAATTAGGCTCCCCCCTCCCCTTCCCCGCACCCCCCACCCCCCGGCAACCCCACACCCCTCAAAAAAAAAAAAAAAAAAAAAAAAAACAAAACTAACACACCAAGGAAGAGAGATTCTTTACCGGTAAAACTAGCGAATTTTCGGAGGCAAACTTAATAATTAACTAGGCAGAGCTGCTACAGCCGTCGAGAATGCAGTAGTGGTGCTATTGTTGCTGTTGAGGCTGTGTAGGTTTGCGGCGGGGGCGGCGGTGATGGTCTTGGTAGAAGAGGGAGCAGCAGAAGCAGGCCTGAATGCTCTCATGGGGCTGGCGAAGGCCCAACCCCAGCTCCGATGCCGCCCTCCTCCTCCTCCTCCGGCGCCGCCGCCGCCGCCGCCGCCGCCCCTCCTACTAGAAGAGCCGCTGCCGCCATCGAAGTCGGCGGCGGCGGCGGAGAGCCAGTAGGAAGACGCCGACGACGACATGACGCCGAGACCCCCGAAGAAGCCGCCGCATTTGACCCGCTCCTTGATCCTCCGCTGCTGCTCATCATCTTCGCCGCCGTCTCCATGATGATGATGATGGCCGCGGTCCAAATGCAGCACCGCCTTGCCGGGCTTGGCTTCTCGGTGGGACTCCACGCGCCGAAGGGTGCAGTCGCCCAAGCCCGTGGAGATGCGCTCCAGGAAGTCGCCCGAGAAGCTCCGGCTCCCGCAGCCCACCGATCTCGACCTCGCCACCTTCCTCCCGAACGACGACGCCGCCTGCAGGCTCCCCCTCGGGCTCTCCGCCTCCTCCCCTGCTCCCCCTCCTCCCTGCTCGCTCTTACCTACTTCTGCCTCCAACGCCGTAGCCACGCTCTGCTGCTGCGCCTGCTCAGCGTAGAAGGAGGTCGAGGAGACGGACCTCCTGCGGTTGACGGATGGGTTACCGCCGTTGGCAATGCTGCTGCTGCTGCTGTAAGCAGCCGAGGAGGAAGAGTACGCGGCAGCGGCCGCGGCTGCGGAAGCGGAGGAGGATGGCGAAGAGAAGTAGAGGAAGGACCAGAAGCTCTTCTTGCGGGGGCTCTCGGCGGCGACGCGAACGGGAGGATCGTCGCCGCCGAGGGCTACGACGGGCCTCGGCGTCACCGATTTGCTCTTGTTCAGACCGGCGAGGCCGCCAGTGTTTGGGGCGGAGGAGGGATAGGAGGCAGCGATACCCGAAGAGGACATCACCTTTCTGGTGCCGCTGCCGCCTCCGCCTCCGCCTCCGCCTCCGCCGCCGCCGCCGCCGATAAGATTGATGCTGCCGGTGCCGCTCTTTTTCTTCTTCTTCTTCTTGTTTTTGTGGTGGTGGCTGCTGCTGCCGCCGCTGAGGAAGCTGGGGATCTTTCCGATCCGGCTGGAGGAGGAGGCAGCGTCGTGGGAGCGGAAGGAGGGAGGGGAGGAATTGGACGAGGAAGAGCAGTTGTTATTGACGCTGTCGTTGGGATGGGGAGGGGGAGGAGGAGGAGGAGGAGGAGGAGGAGGAGGGGGGTGAACGAGGGGGAAGAAAGGGGTGGTCTTGGAGGAGGAGACGAGCTTGCCCAGCTTCTCCTGCAGGCAGAAAGCGCATATCCCTCCCGCCGGGCTGCTCCTGTACGGGTGCTCGCTGCAGTACTGCATCATTCCGTCTCCTCCCACATCCCCGTGATCCGCTCCTCCTACCACTCCCACCACCTGCACCCCTTTGATCTCTCCCCCCATATTAATTCCTATCTCTCTATCTCTTCCTCCCAGCCTCTACCAGCAACACCCGATCTCTTCAATGCTTGCTAGCTAGCTTGTATATATAGCTCTAGCTCCTCCCTCCTTCTCCTTCCTCTTTTCCTGAGCTGAGCTGAGGTGAGGTGAGAATAAGGAGGATGGAAAAGAGAAAAAGATGAAAGGGATCGAGAGGGAGCAGTCAGGAAAAACGATGGGAGAAAAAGAGAGAGAGAGAGAGAGAGAAAGAGCGAGCGAGCAAGGGAGAGGGCGAGCAGATCCAGGGTGGAGAGAGACGAGCAGCGGAGAGGGGAAAGGAGAGAGACGGGGTGAGAATTGTTTGTTTGTTTGTACTTTGAAGTTTGGAGCTGTTTAATTTAGTGCGGAAAAAGAAAATAAATTAAAAAAGAAAAAGAGAGAGAGAGAGAGAGAGAGAGAGAGATGGGTTTCTTTTATAATCACTGCTCTCGAGTCTCGATGCTGCATTGCTGCAGAATAAAAAAAAAGAAGAAAAAATTTATTATTTATGCGGAGAAGGAATGGACCTGCGGTGGAAAACGCTCCGTTCAGATGTCCTGTCAAGTTTGGACGGTTCTGATTGCACGATGGATATCCGACCGCGTCGACTGACTCCAGCCGTTTTCCTTTTATTAAACGTGCCATCTGATCACATGTCGGCGTAATGGTTCGATTATAAAGCTCTAGCAAAATTAGCGCACTCTAGTTCCAAATTTGATCGAGGACCACCGTGTCTATTCCGATCTTATTATTATCTAATAACTCTCGACAGTAAATTATGATAACTAATCCCAACTTTTTACAACTCTCGTCAGATTTTGAGTGAGTGAAACAGATCGTTGAAAAGAAAAATTGGGAATTTGGTTGGCCAGATGCACGGGGGTCATATGCGTTTGTGCTTTGTTTGGTTGAGGAAAGATATTTGTCAATTGCTACACTTCTGCTTAGTGGGAAATTTTTTGTCTTGTACAGTTGAACAAAAAATTCTTAGCGCTTGACACGAACAAAGAATTCCTACAAATAAATTTAAAGCAATCCTACTTATACATAAGAGGAGTATGAATGTGTGTATGAATTTATATATATATATATATTTATTGGAGCTCAAGACTCTGTGCCAAGTGGCCACACACACACAAGAGATGCTGGAATGAATAAATAAATAAATAAATAAATAAATAAATAGTATGAGATGAGAGCACACACTTCCTTTCCAGATGTGCACTGGGTGACTATGCACCCACGCAGCACACATTAGAGCCTGGAATTCTAGGGCAGCGTTTGTTTCCGAATAAAATTTAGAATAAAATTTATAAGTTGGTATAAAACTGCTAATACTTTTTTCTAAAACAAATTTAAAGGCAATTTGGTTTAAGGTTTGACTTTTATTTTATTTTATTTTTTCGTACAGTTATTTTCATACTATTTTTAATTATTTATTAAATTTGTATATATTTATTAAATTTGTATACGTAATTTAACAGCTGAATTTTTCTTTTTCATCAAATCGGCGACTGCTAATCTCATTTTAAGGTTTAACTTTTATTTTATTTTATTTTTTCGTACCATTTTTTTTTCTGTAAATTAGTAATATTGGGAATCGAAACAAATCAAATATAACAAATTTTAAAAATAAATTAATTTAAATATATATTCATGTCACTAAAAAATATTTAAACCAACAATAAAAACAATCAAATTTATAAAAAAAATAAAAAAAAAAATTTTTTTAAAAAATAAAGGAATATACCAAAATATATCTACGTAGGAAAACTAAATTTCACATTTTTTTAATTAAATATCTATATATTATTTTATATCATTTTAATATTTTTAAATTATCTCATAGAAAAAAATAATCCGAAACAAATCAAAATAAATTACAAATCAAAAAAAAATCTAAACAAATCAAATATAACCAAATTAAAAATAAATTAATTTAAATATATATTCATGTCACTAATAACTATTTAAACCAATAATCAAAAAAATCAAATTTAGACGAAATTCTAAAAGAAAAAATATGCCATAAAATAACTACCTAGAAAAATTAAATTTTACATTATTTATTTCTTTATTAAATATTTATATATTATTTTATGTTTTTTCTATATTTTCAAATTATCTCAAATAAAAAGTAAATGGAAACAAATCAAATTTATAAAGTAAATTACATATAAAAAAAATCGAATCAAATTAAATTTAAAATTAAAAACAAATCAAAACTAATCAAATCTTAAAAATAAATTAATTAAAAATATACTCATACCACTAATAACTAATTAAACCAACAATCGATTGAAAAAAAAAAATCAGAAGAAATGAAATACATTAAATAATCAAATTTGAATTTAATTTCAAAATATTATTTTCTATAAAAACTAAATTTTACATTCCTATTTTTACTTTTTTATTATTAAATATTTATATATTATTTCATATTTCGTTTTTTTTTTTTTTTTATATTTTCAAATTATCACAAAGCATAAACATATCACCATCCAATTTTTAAAAATATTTTTTTGATTGGATTGATTGATTTCTTGATGAATCGTAAGAGAATTTTATTTTTTTTCCAATTTGTTGTTGATTTTTTTTTCAGTCAAATTTAAAAAGTAAATTGCAAGTAAAAAAAAAAAAAAAATCAAATTTAGAATTCAAAACAAATCAAATTAAAAAAATAAATTAATTAAAAAATAGATTGATACCACTCATGACTATTTAAACTAACAATCAAATTTAAATTAAAATAAATCAAAATAAATAGAATAATTTAAACAATCAAATTTTAATTTAATTAATTTTAAAATATTCTTCTCTATACTATATATAAAAATGAATAGGAGTTGGTTGATGAAATTAAACAAATCAAATTTTTTTACAAAAAATATTTTTAAAATAAACTCAAGTCACTAATAACTATTTAAACTAACAATCAAATTTAAATTTAATTTCAAAATATTTTTTAAAAATTAAAGCTATATAATTATTGTTAGTAATAATTATATATTTAAATTTGAGTTAAAATATGATAGATATTCTGTAATAAAATATAATATATAAATTTACTTTTTTAAAAAATAATTTTTGATTATAAATTTTTTGATTAATTTGATGCGTAAAAATTTGTATTCACCGAACGCAACCTTCCAAAACAATTTGTTTGTAGCTGCCTCTGTAAGAATATTTTTTTCTTCTCTGTCCCGTTCTTTCATCCGTAGAATCAATGATTACATGATCCCCATCAGATCAGTTTTTGATCAATGATTACATGATCCAATCTGATCAGTCCAAAAACTGATCAAAGACGAATTCTACACGATGCAAACTTATTTATCTGCGTCTAAGACCTCATCGCAGTCAGCTCTATTGAGATCCAAAATTGATAATCCAGGACCGTACGATACAGTTGTGATCTCTTGACAACAAGGCTACATCTTGGATCGACCTAATTAGGTTGTTGTGTGGCCTAACATTACTAGTATGGACGTTTGATACAAAATATCGAGCAAGCATCAGCGCACCGATAAAAATATGATATAATTATGTTGTATATAGCCCAACATATTGAGCAGTTAAAAGACTTGAACTTATTAATTTTAGATGGATTAGATTGATGAACCAATTTATATGGAGTGGATTGATAAATGGGGATCAAATTGGTGTTATAGATTTGATCGAAGCCCATTTCTTGACTTAGCTTTTGTCACTTTAACTGGCCTGCCTGGCCATTGGGCCCTTAAAAAGTAAAACAAACTCTTTTGACTGGGCCCTTTCCCACAGCTCAGAGATTCTCTCTCATTGGCGACATGAGACGAAAATCAGATAAGCATAGTTCGTTGGTTATTTCATCCTACGTTTGGGCCGTTCGTAGGTCCATTTGTGCCTGTCTCACTGCCTGAGCCCAATTAGCTCTGTCGGATCTTTTACAAAGATTCTGCCTATATATTCAGCCCAACTATTTTGTAGAGGGGAATGAAGCTAAAATTGTATTGCAACTGGGTCGGGGCTTATTTTTTACTGGGCCTTACTTTTACTTTAAGAATACTGGTGATATTACCGAAAACGAGAACATTAACCCCATTTTGTTTTCCCCATCTCTCCGGGTAAGTTCTGTCAAAGCGCATTTCCCTTACATCAGCACTTATCAAAGCGCATTGTATTGGGCACTCAGACCGTTCACCATCCCGTTTGCCAGGCCCATTGACGGTACAAGTTAAATTACACTTATCTGAATTGAGATCCATTAAAAATTAAACTTTCATTCAAATGCAGAAAAATTAGACTGAATAGAATAGGTGCACAGAAACAACAAGCGTAGTTAACAAATACGAGCATTTAACAAAGTTAGTCTGCATCCCTAGTGCAAGTGGCAAAGGACTTGGTGGTTGATATTCGAGACCCGAGTTCGAAGCCTAGTTGCTTCACATTTTCAGCTAAGTTTATTTAAAAAATAAACGAAGCGGATAGCATGGTACCTTTCTCTTTCTCTCAAAAAAAAAAAAAAAAAAAAAAAAAAAAAAAGAAGAAGTTAATCAGCATAATACTGAATACGAAAGTGGGGAAGGGCGAGAGAGAGAGAGAGAGAGAGAGAGAGGGGGAATTGCGGCAGCCGCTTGAATAAAAGTTTTTTTTAAATTTTGGACAGAACTTAAAACAATTTAATTTAAAATTTATATGAATAAAAAAAAATAATTTAGGTGCTAATTTTTTTGTACCTTAATATTTTTATTAATTGGAACATTAGAAAGTAATGAAAATTTAGATGATAAATTAAGAATTTTAAATTGTAAGTATTCCACTCTCAAGTCTCAACCTCCCATAATAATCAGACTAACCCCTCTAAATGAATTTATATAATGTTGCAGAACGATGATTCTAAACAGATGGCTTTTATGATTGGACTCCGAATTACATTTAAATTCAGGTTACACTAATTTTTGTTAATTCATTGAACAGCTGTGAGCGGACGGAACCGAAAGGGATGAGTGGAACTTGGGATCTAAACCTATAAATCTAAAACTGCAATTAATGGATGGGGATGAGGAAAACGAAGAAAGTGAAGGGAGAGGCGTACCGAAGGCGATGGTGGCAGCAGTGACGGCGTCGCGGAAGAGGCGAAGAGGAACGATGGTCCAGATTTTAACGGAGGTCGATGGATCGTCCGACGCGGCGATGGCGGCTGCTCCACCCCCGGCCCCGAGGAGAGCAGCTCCTACTGCCCACTTCGCCCCTGAGCGCCACATCCCGCGACCGCACTTTTTTCCGGAGAGATGGGGCCACGATAACAGTCCAGGGTTTTGCTTCTACCGCTCTACCGGTCTAGGGATATATGGATACCATCGGTCTATTATGATTACTCGACTATCTGGGTCTTCGTGCCTACTGGTTAGCAGGTTCATTGTAATGTGGTCCACTAGTCTCGTGGTCTATAACTATTAAATTAAATCTTCTCGAAATTTAAAATTCTAGATATAACAACACTATGGAAGTTTGGGCCATAACCGGGGTTCGAACAACTCATAATCGGTCTCGATCTAGGGTTTAGGGTTTTAGAGTTTTCGGTTTTGGATTTAGGGTTTAGAATTTTAATAAGGATTTAGGGTTTTGGGTTTAGGGTATAGGATTTAGGGTTTTAGGGTTTGGGGTTTGGGGTTTAGAGTTTTTTTTTTTTTTTTTTTTTTTTGAGAGAAAGGTAGCATGCTATCCGCTTCGTTTATTTTTTTAAATAAACTTAGCTGAAAATGTGAAGCAACTAGGTTTCGAACTCGGGTCACGGGTATCAACCACCAAGCCTTTTGCCACTTGAACTAGGGACGGTTGATAGGGTTTTAGGGTTTTTTGCTGCGATTGGTTCGGGGATAACAAAAATTTAGTTATACCTGGGATAGGTATAAGTTATGGTATTAGCAGGAATTAATGTAAATTTCTGTTTGGTTGGGTTTAAGAGTTATACCGGGTTTAAAGAAAATTGTGTTTGGTAAATTATATAGGAATAAAAAGAATAAGAGTAATAAGAGAAAATTATGTTTGGTTGGGTATAGAGGAATAAGAAGAATTGAGGGGATAAATATTTTTATTTACTATTTTGCCCTTTATGATATAATTTAAAATTAAATAAATTTATGATATTAATCAACCTTATATTTAATTTAGATAAATATTAAAAAATTCAAATAATATTTACAATTAAATATTAATTTCTAATATTAATATTAAATATTAAATATTAAATATTAATATTTAATATTTATCTAAATATTATATATTAATATTTAGATAAATATTAATATTTAATATTATTATTAAATATTAATATTTAATATATTTAATATTTAATCCCTATTCCGCTATTTCGCTATTCCGCCTGGGGATGGGAATTGCTAAACCCACCCCTTAGCGGGTTATCCCAGGATAACCCGCTAAGGGATGGGTTAGTAATTCCCACCCCACAAAATCTCGTTTGGGTATAATAATGGAGATAAGGAGGATATCCCCTCCTATCTTCGTTATCAAACGGGGTTAGGGTTTAGGGTTTAGGTTTAGGGTTTATGGTGTAGGGTTTAAGGTATTAAGGTTTAGGGTTTAGGGTTTAGGGTTTAGGTTTCGTAGACACTCCACATGCTCAAATTTATTAGAGGCTTAAGAAAATCAGCCTTCAAATAGGCAGAATTTCAGCACCAGAGCTACAACAGAAATAGCAAAGAATTGCGTATAGCATGTATGTCCTAACGAATTCTAGAGTAAAATTGGCTAGCAAGCACGCCAGCAGGAAGCCAGACCAGGAGAGATTCGCCAGGGGACAATCGGCTGGTCATGAAGATGGTGGACCAGACGGTGCAGGCCACCTCGGGGAAGCTCGCGGCGTCCCTCAAGGAGACACCTTCCGGAACGGGGAGGACCTGCCCCGCCGGTACCACCACTTTCTCCGCGTACCCTCCGCCGCTCAGAAGTGCGCACACCTGCACGCATCCGATTACTTCCGTTTCAGCTACCAGCACAGATCATCGGAGTACCTACTAATTAACTAATTAAATAAATATATATGCTCCGAAGATGGACGGATGGATTGGTACGCGGTCTCCGATCTTCCAGCGGGAGCCGACGAGGGAGCGGCCGAGCGCGAGGATGGTGCCGGAGCACTCCAGGCTGGGGTAGGTACTGGCGCCCGCGGGCGGGGGGTACAACCCCATCCGCTGCACGGTATCGGCCCGGTTCAGTGCAGCCGCATCCACCTTGATCAGCACCTCGTCGTCGCCCACCGCCGGATCCTCCATCTCCCGCACCTCCCGCACCTCCGCCCCGCCGGGCCTCGCGATAACCACCGCCTTCATCTCCCTCTTTCCGCCGCCGCCCGCGGGATATGCTACAACCCGCACCAAATCCGATGCGCATATCTATCTGTCTACGATTTTTTTTTTTTTTATAAATAATCTTATAAAATATTATTATTTTTTTAAAAAAATTCTTATTATTATTATTATTATTTTTTATAAAAATAATCTTACAAATACCATAAACCATTCACCACATTCAAAAATTTTAAAATTTTATAAAATTCTAAAAAAGCTCGGATTTGGCCCCAAAAATACATGTCATTTTCTTGCTAGGCTAAAAATAGTTTGGGTTTGGCCCGAAACAGACATCCTAGGGAATAAGGGAAGCCGCTTCTTCCTGCGGGCAAATTGTTGCTCGCACTAGTGCGTGACAGCAGGCCCAAAATGAACTTATGGATCAGAAGGTCGGGTTTGGCTTAAAAGTATCTGCCCTGTTCTAGCTGGGTTAAAGATAGCAGGGCTTGGACCAAAATAGTTTTGGGAAGTGTATAACGATAAGTATAGGCCCATTAATATGTTTTTAAGCTTTTGCGTTCCGTTTAATTAGTTAGCCCAAAATTTGGGAGGGAGAAAATGGTATTATGGACGTCGCGGAAACTGTTCACAAATTGGGCCATGCAGTTACTATTAGTCCAGGCTTGATATACTAATCGACCAATATATTTTTGCATTTGATGTAAGATGCAAAACTCACTGTTTGCTTTATTGCTTTGCGAAATAGTCATAAGTTTCCTAAGTAAACTACATCTAATCAACCTCAAGAATTTGTGAGGATAAGAATGATCACGGGACTTTGCCTGGACCGATAACAATTTCTATTGTTCAAAATTCAAAGTGTTTGTTTCCCTAAGAAAATCTTGAAAATCTATTGATTGAGTGGGTTTTAGGGTTTAGGGTTTTGAGTTTTAGAATTTTTTTAAAAAAATATTAATGTAAATTAATGACTAAATTATAACTCTAATATAATTTAAATTAATGTTTAAATTATAAAAAATTTTAAATTAATGCCTAAATTGTAATTCTAAAATATTTTAAATTAAATTTTTTAAATTAATGACTAAATTGTAATTATAAAACTCTATAAATTAATATCTAAATTCTAATTCTAAATTTTTTTAAATTATTATGTAAATTGTAATTCAATTTTTTTTAAAAATTAAACTCCTTAAATTATTGCAAAATTAATGGCTAAATTAATAAAAGGTACGAAAATATCCTTTTTATGAAGTTATCTGTTAACCTGGTAATAAATAAAATTATATTTTTATTCTTTGTGAATCAATGGTTAAGAATATTTTTATTATTTATAAAAAAAATATCAGATATTTCTCATATCTTAAATGCTTGTCCATAAATAATGGGTTAGACTATGAAAATAAAAATTATATTTATTCCTACACAAATATACAAAAGAGAAATAGTTCCTTAGTATTCCTTTCTTTCAATTATGTTGTTAAAATCTTTGGATATTCATCTTATGGAAATCTCTATTCCAAATGCATTGCGAGGGAATCAAAAAGAAAAGGAAATAGTGAGCGACTAATTGAAATATATATATATATATATATATATATATATATATATATATAGAGTTGGGCTGGAATGCTGCCCAACTTTGCCACCTATTTTATACCCTTTGGATTGCGTTGAGATTTGTGAAAGCTATTTAATTTTTACTTTTTTTTTTTTTTCTTTTTTTTTTCTTTTTTTCATTAAATAGCTTTCACAAATCTCAACGCAATCCAAAGGGTATAAAATGGGTGGCAAAGTTGGGCTGGTGCTATCAATAGCATTCCAGCCCAACTCTCTCTCTCTCTCTCTCTCTCTCTCTCTCTCTCTCTCTCTCTCTCTCTCTCTCTCTCTATATATATATATATATATATATATATATATATATATATTTGAGAGAAAAAGATAGCATATTATCCGTTTTGTTTATTTTGAAATAAACTTAGCTGAAAATATGAAACAACTAGATTTCGTACTCAGATATCAATCACCAAACTTTTTACCATTTGTATTAGAAACGGTCGATGAAAACAAAATATATTCTTACCTTTGAAAATCGAAACAAATCAATTTTAGTGACATTCTTTTTATATGAAAGAGCCTGTGAGTCCAGCCACCCATTTGCACGTTGGATGAAAGCGAGGCTGCGGGATAGGTCGCCCCGGACAGGATCCACGAACATGAGGCCTCAATTCTTTACAGGCGGTTGTGCGATTCGGGCTTGCAGTAGACTAATATGACTAAAACTGACTCAAAGTGATTTCTTCAGTTTGCGGTCCAGGATCAGATGCGCCTCCCCATGGCTTGCACGTGAACAGTGTGTGTCTTCAGTAATAAAAGCAGTCCACATAAGTTTAAGCAGGGTCCAACCTCCCCTAAGCCTATTTCACTGACAACACTGCCCACGTCCAAATTGTCAACGCGTGGGCCGTCGATGAGCTTATTCGTCTCTAGGCACCGTTGACAAGTTTTTTTTTTTTTTTCTTGTTTTGTGCTCCTTAAACTTTCTATAAGGAAAGCAAAGAGTTGAAAAAAAACTGAGACATCAGTATGTCATATTCAAGTGGGCTCTTTCAATTTTGATTATTTTCCAGTGAATCATTCTTGACTTTTGATTTTTAAGAATTGAGTAATTTTGGTGAAATAAAATTTAATTTTACCAAATTCATAGCTATTTATATTAAACTTAATAACTATAATTATTTTTGAATAATTAAAACTAAACTAATTAATAATTAATAGATAATAAAGTTATTATGTTTAATAAATATTTTAACTAAAATTTAAAATATCTCAGACCCTAGACTAGATTGTAACAAAAAGCAGAGTTTATTTCAATTTTTTAAAATGGGCTATAGACGTTCTTGTATTAAAAAAAAAAAAAAAAACCAAAAAAGGGAAAGGCTGGGCCGAAATGGTAGTTCCGACTAATGGTTGCATGACGAAGTTTCACCACAAGGCCCAATCTGGTTAACCTTCTACGAAAGTGTCGGGCCCAATTGATGCAACGGTATATATATCACTAAATGGGCCATACAGCGACGCTGGGATCCAATTGGCCTAGGAACGGCCATCTCATCCAAGTAGCAGGCCCTCCGTGCGGTAAAATTTAAATTTCCCGCAAATTTGGGTTTCATTTCAAATCACCAGTCTTCTTGTCAAACCGAAGACCCAGCGGCCGCCCGCAGATATGCTCATTTTTCAAATAACTGAAAGGGGATGGCTTTGGGCTGCACAGCTCCTCCGTTCTATACATTATTGATATCATATATACAAGATTAATTAAGAGACGACGGGATGAGATGATCAGTCATCCTAAAAAAGTTGTAAAAATAAATTTTATATATATATAGGAAATGTATAAGTGTACACCCCCTTGGGGGTGTACATCTCACACCCCCACCCATCTAGCATAGGGCTACTATACTCTTATGCCACCGTTTGGAAAGGATACAAAGGGTAGATATTCCCCCTTTGTACCCAAACGATTTTAGAATAAGGGGGGATGGGATATCCCCCCAAACCCGTTTGGGGGAGGGATATCCCATCCCCCCCTATATATAGGAAATGTATAAGTGTACACCCCCTTGGGGGTGTACATCTCACACCCCCACCCATCTAGCGTAGGGCTACTATACTCTTATGCCACCGTTTGGAAAGGATACAAAGGGTAGATATTCCCCCTTTGTACCCAAACGATTTTAGAATAAGGGGGGATGGGAAATCCCCCCAAACCCGTTTGGGGGAGGGATATCCCCTCCCCCCCTCCCCGAATTGGGCCCTTCCCAAGGCGCTGCCTTGGAAAGGGGCATTTGGTTTATTTATTTATTTATTTATTTATTTATTTTTTTCTTTTCTTTTATACTCTTTTGAATTTTTTTTTTTTAAAATTAGAATGTTTAAATTTTAAAAAATATTTAAATTATAAAATTATAATTTTATAAATTTTAATTTTTTATATTTTATATTTTAATAAATCATAAGTATAATTTTTTTTATTTTTTAATAAATAATATTAATTTTAAAATTGTAAAATTAATATAATTTTTTTATAATTTTTTTAAAATTTATATAAATTTAAAAATTAAAATTTTTACTCCCACTTAAAATTTAAAAATTACTTTTTTTTCCCACTTAAAATTTTTATAAAAATTAAAATTAATAAATATTAAAATTTGAATAAAATTTGAAATTTTAATTTTGAAAAAATTATTAAAAAGAAAAGAATATTTTAATCTTTTAATACAAAAGTTAACTCTCTAGTCAGCTTGTTAAATAGTTTATTTTGTTTATATGTAATGTTAATTGGACTGTTAATTGAAAACTCGTGTTTTTCGGATATGATGTAATTTGAATTATTATTGTGAGATCGTTATTGTTTGATGGTAATTTATTATTGTGAGTTCGTTATTGGTAATTAAAAACTCGTCGTTTTACTGAATGATTTTATAAAACTATTTAATTTAAGAATGTATTGAGCAACAGATTTTTTTTAAATAAAATTTTTTATCATGAGTATGTATAAATTATTTATAAAATAATATTATTGAATTTTTTTATAATATTATTGATTTTATAAAAATTGGAGCTGGGCCAAATTCGGCCCTTTAAGGTACTTTCCTATTTAGGTAAAGTCAAAAATAATAACTCTCATCAACAACCCCAAATTGGAAATTTAAATTTAAATCATACAAGATTAAATTCGTGAATTTCTACAAATTTAAATTCACAAATTTGAATTAAAAAAACAAATTAACCTGCTATATTTTATTAAAATATATAAATCATATCCTAATTTAAATTTACATTATTGTTGATATATATTGAATATTTTGGTGTGATTTTTGAATTCATATTTGGATTTTATTTTAAATATATATTTAATTTTAATTTTAGTTGATCTTAAATTTGTATTCCACTTGAAATTCAAAGGTGAAATTTATTTACAAAATTTAAATTAAATTTGAAATTAAAATCGTAGCTTAAATTGTGAGTTGAATATAGTTTTGGATATTAAATTTGAATTAACAATTAACAAATTTTAATTAAAGTGGGTTGAAATTAAATTATAAATTATATTTAAATTTATGAATCAAAATTAAAATATAAATTTAATTTTTTATTTACCATTTGAATTTCTACGGTTGTTGATTTGAGATATCTATTTTTAAATCATCTTATTATTCAAGCGTAATTTTTATTAATTTATTTAGAATATATTTTTTTTATTTTGAATTTAATGTGACTCAGAACTTTTTAAATTGAAAATTTTAATTTTTTGTATCTAAATAATCAAAAGTTTAAAAATTTTAGATTTTTTTTATACTTTTGAAGATAAAAATTTTTAAAACCAAAAAAAAAAAAATTAAATATATCATAGGCCTTTACGGGCCCGACGCAGGACCTACCGGGGTTGGACCGGAGTCGAACCAGATTTGGACCGCAGTCGGACCGATATTGGACAGAAATCGGGCAGTATTTGGGCCGGGTTTGGACCGGAATCGGACCTTGCAGTAAACTAGGTCCGATCCGGGATCCAAAACAGGCCAGGATCGAAGCAGGCCTGGATTGGAACTTGACTGGGAACGGGTTCTCGGACCACAGGCCATGATATTTGGAAGGATTATTTAGTTCTTGGACCACAGGCTAGGATATAGTCCGGCCCAATTAATCAACTTTTAAAATTTAAATTTAAATTTTCAATTTCAAACTTGAAATATAAATTTAAATTTAGATATTTTATTTTTAAAATTTTAAATTAAAATTTGAAATGTCCAAATATTCAAATTTAAAATTTAAAATTTTTAATTTTAATTTTAAATTTCAAATTTGAGAGTTAAAATTTCATATATTTATTTAAAAATTGCACTATGTAGCTTACATGTTTAATACAATATTATATAATTTAAATTTAAATCATAAAAGAGTAAATTCATAAATTTGAATAGAAAATAAACAATTTCATCTGCTTAAATCATATCTTATTTATTAGAACATATAAATCATATCTTATTTTAAATTTACATTATTGTTGATATGTATTGAATATTTTGGCATAATTTTTCAATTCAGATTTGAATTTAATTTTAAATAACTATTTAATTTTAATTTTCTTTGATTTTAAATTTTTATTTCAATTAAAATTCAAAGTTGAAATCTAGTTATATAATTTAAATTAAAATTAATAATTTTGTAATTAAGACTTTAGTTTAATTTGTGAGTTAAATTTAATTTTTGATATTAAGTTTGAATTAACAATTAACAAATTTTAATTAAAGGTGGGTTAAAATTAAAATAGAAATTATTTTAAATTTTTTGAATCAAAACTAAAATATAAATTTTATTTTCAATTTACTTTTTGAATTTGAACAATTGTTGAATTGATATATCTAATTTTAAATCATTTTATCCATCAATCGTAATATTTATTTATTTTTGTAATTTATTTATACTATTTTATTATTTTATTTGGAATTTCATGCGACTCAAAAAAATTTAAATTGTAAATTTTAATTTTTTGTACATAAATAAATAAAAGTTTAATTAGCTTTAAAGATAAACATTTATATTTAGACTATTCTTTTATGTTTTTTAAGATAAAAATTTTGAAACCAAAAATAAAAATACACTAGACCGGGACTGCACTAGTTAAATTATTTTATTGTTACTTTTTTACACTATTTGCTGTGGTGTTTTACTTTATTTTTTTTATTTTTTTGGAGGTTTTAGAAATTTTTATCTTTAATAATCGAAACTTTAACAACTAAAAAACTATTTTGGTTAGAAAAACTAAAATTTCAAAACTTTTTTCTTTACAAAACAAAAAAAATTAATTTAAAAAAGCATTTGAAAAAGAGTTTTAAAAATCGAAACTTTTTTCTTTTCAAAATCTTTTATATTTGTAAAGATAAAAATTTTTAAAACAAAAAATAAAAGAATTTGGTTTTAAAAATTTTTAAAACCAAAAATAAAAGAATTTAGTTCAATTTAAACCGGGATTGGACCGGAACCGGATTTAGTTGAATTAAGAAAAAAAGGGAGAACAACCTGCCCAAGTAACTTCAAGAAGGATAGGCAGTATAAATGGTCTTTACCGGGCAGGCCCAGGATGTAAGACAATTATCTTTCAAAATTGTTTCATATCGGCCGAAGTTCAGCACGACCTGGCCTGGATAAAAAATTAGGCCGGGCCGAGACGTGGAGACCAATCGAATCGCAGCGAGAGGGCACAGGCCGGGGCGCGGCCCGAGCAGAGCAGCGCCCTGTCGAGCTGAGCGGCGCCGCGCCAAGCCATGACGCGCCGACAAGCGCCGAGCCGCACCGAACAGCGCCGAGCCGCACCGACCATCGCCGAGCTGAAGCCTCGTTGTGCCGATCCGAGCCGCAACGCGGAGCCGCAGAGCCGGAGACGCGGACGAGCCGCGGCGAGCTGCACCGAGATGCACCGAGCTGCGCCGAGCCGAGCTGTGCCCAGGTGCGCCGAGCCGAACCGCGCCGAGCCGAGCCGTTTCGGGTGAAGGAGCTGTTATCGGATCCGATAATTTGGGCTGTTTTTGGATTATTGGGTTATCGGGTAAAATTAGGACTAGATATGTAAAAATTTCGGAAGGTGTTGACTAGATACGCCGAAGTTTCGGAAAGTGTTAACATAATATATAGGATAATAATTTGTGGAGAAAACAAAAAGAAAGAGCATAATACACAATTCCATGAATAATATATACAATGAAGTTTAAGAATGGTCATATGAAAAAAAAAAAATTATGTGAATAATTAATGATTTAGCAAATTAACATAATAATTTTGTCTGTGAATAACAAAATTATTTTCATCAATAATATTTGGGGGTACATCTTATGTTAGGTACATTTGAGCGAAAATTTATTATCTAATTTAGAAAACCTTGTTAGTTTCAAATATGTGGAAAGAGTACTTGTGACACCTCCGGAATTTGGATTAGTCCTCTATATAAATGATATAATAGGACTAAATCTCTAACTCGGCTATAGCATTTTGGATGGTAGCAAGATCCAAGAGGAACATGAGAGTTAAGCGTGCTAGAGCTAGAGTAGTTCTAGGATGGGTGACCCCCTGGGAAGTGGGGCGTCACAGTTGGTATCAGAGCCATTCACCAGCCGGAAATGTGAGATGAGTCTCGGCTGAGCAAGGGTTATATAGCGGGTAGAGCGAGGCTCCCCGGCTAATGATCGTTGTGAGTGGAGTGTAGCTCCTCACAAGGTCGGCTAAGGCTAGCGAGACGAGTCTCACTTCGCCTGGTGCTTGTGAGTGTGCTTGAGCCTGACGTGGACGTCAGGGCTTAAAGGGGGGAAGAATGTGACACCCCCGGAATTTGGATTAGTCCTCTATATAAATGATATAATAGGACTAAATCTCTAACTCGGCTATAGCATTTTGGATGGTAGCAAGATCCAAGAGGAACATGAGAGTTAAGTGTGCTAGAGCTAGAGTAGTTCTAGGATGGGTGACCCCCTGGGAAGTGGGGCGTCGAAGTGGGGCGTCACAGTACTGGTCCTTAATGGGCTTAATATGGTGCTCCGACGCGTCGCGCCGCGCATACCTAAATGTTAAATGTATATGGATCATAATTTTTAAAAAATATTTAAATTATTGGAAAATTAAATTTAAATTTTTTAATTAAAATAAAATTCAAATTTTGATACATTTATTTTTAAAATGCATACTTAATATGTATTTTATAAAATATATGAAATAAATGTAACTTAGTTTATTTGTATCTAATTTAAAAATATATTACTCATATCTTAATTTATTTATATAATTTAAAATATAATTTATAATGTTTAAATTAAAACTTGAGTTTAAATTGTATTGTATTTAAATTAAAACACATACTTACAATTTTGATTCATCCGAATTTGATGAAAATAACAGAATATATTTTTTACGCCCCATTTGTAAATTAAATTAAATTAGAATTTAATATTTAAATTTAAATAAAATTTTAATTTGGGTTTTAAATTTAAAACTTTAAATGATTTTTGATTCCATAAATCTATTTTTTAATTAATTTATTTACAAATTTGATTTGTTTCTAAATATATTTTAAATGGGTTCCATGACATACAAATTTTTATAGTAATGTAGATTCCAAAATATAAATTAAAAATTGAATTTATATTTATATTTTTTAATTAAATTTAGAACTAAAATTTAATTTTAAATTTATTATTTGAATTTAAAAATTACTTATTTTATATGTTTAAACCATTATATTTTTATTTAATTATAGTTATTTATTTATTTAAAGTTGTATCTATCTCAAATATATATATATATATATATATATATATATATATATATATATATATATATATATATATTATATATATAAAAGATTCAATCAATCTCAAACCATGCGGTACTCTCACTGCCGATTAATGATAACCCCGAATTTTTTAAGGCAACAACCAACGAAAAAAATATTTCCGAGCGAAATTTGAGGTTGTTGCGCACGTGGGTAAGTGCACCGCGAGTGACCAGACCCAAAGAATATAATTTTCCAATTTCGCTCGAAATTTTAGGCCCGTATAAAATTTTAGGCCGGGCCGGACAGGGCAACTGCGGGCCTAGTATTTTTTTTGATTTTAAAAATTATTATCTTGAAAAATTTATAAAAAATATATAAATATTTTTTTTAACTATTAATAATATATTATAGTTAAAAATAATTAAAGTTTAGACCTTTTAATTATTTATACCAAAAAATTAAATTTAAAATTTTAAAAAGTATTTGAATAAGAGTTAACAAAAAGTATATATTTTTTTATAATTGAATTGAATTTAAATTTCGGCCCGTAGTACAATTTGTAAATTATATATTTTTTTTACGGGCCGGGACGGGCTTGGTCTGGCTGGGCCGGGCCGGGTCTCCTATTTTTTGGAATTTAAAATTTGTTATCTTTAAAAATCTTTAAAAAATGTATAAATATTTTTAGAATTTTTAAAATTTGAATTGATTCAAAATTTTAAATTAAAGTTTTAAATTATATTCAAACTTACGAATCAGATTTAAAACTTAAATTTAATTTTAAATATATTATTTGAATTTAAACAATTGATTATTTGATAGGCCTATTTTTAAACCATTCAATTTTTCGAGCTCTTGGCAATGAGTAAAGAAATGAGTGAACAATTCTTGTTCAATGCTTCTCAAGCAAATCGCAATTTCATCTTTGGCCTTCAAAAATATAGACCTCATCCTAACAGATTCTTGGCCTTATCTTTTGGTTAAGTTAGACCCACCGTTCATCATGCAAAATAAAAAAAAGTCATTGAATCCTCATCCAGACAGATTCTTGGATTCAACCCCTTTCTTACCACATAGCATCTCATGCCAATAGAATGGTTGCGGCTCCCTAATGCAACTGACCCCTGTGTCCGGGTGCATCAATCAACACTAAAGAGACGCCCACACCCTACAACGATGGAAGGCCACTAATGGGTTCATAACACCACTAACTTAATATTTTATTTAGGGAGATTTATTATCTCATCAGTTTTAATTTATTATTAATTTACATCTCATGCAAACCATCGCATCATATGCACACATATATCACATATATATAATAATAACTACCGGTGATGATCATGGATTTTAACTTGATTCGGGCCTGAGCCACTAGGCCGGAATCGGGTCAAAGGGTATTACACACAGAAAAAAAAAAACTTGCTCTGCATCTTGATTGGATTTGAGTAGATCAACTATTGTCGGCTCCCTCGATCAATATTTGGTCCAAACTTGATATGCACCGCATCAACTCTTGAATGGAACAAATCGTCATGGAACCTGAACTACCCTTTTACCCTTTAATTTTGCAATAATTACAATACAACCCATAATAATAATGAGACGCGCAGGTCTCCAAATTACATAATATAATTGGTGCACGCAGGCACCCAAAATAAATCTAACACTGGGTCCTTATTAAATTACACCAATTCACATCATCACATGATACATGTACATCACAAGGTTGCTATCCATGATCATCACCTCATACACATCACAGGCATATAATATAAAATAAAATAATCTAATTCGATTTCTAATTAATTGGGTTTCGAATTAATTTTAAATTGTGATTTTGCACAAAGCAACCACATGGCGCGCATGACTGCACCATGTAAATGCGTTCAAAACACATTACGGCAAGCACGTGCAATGAAAACCATGAACTAATCAATTAGTGTTGCTATACACTAATCCGTCATGCATGACAATGCTAATTAATTAGAATTGCAGCGCTTTGCCCGCATGCACTAATTTAATTAGCATTGGACCTTGCCCGCACTAATTTAATTAGCATTAGTGCCGTGCCAATAGTGCATCGTGCGCTAATTTTAATTAATGTTTCGAAACAATCAAAATAATGTACGCCAAAACAATCTTCATTGTTTTGATTTTGATCGTTCCAGAAAACCCAATCAACATCGAAAAAGAGATTAGATCTAAAACAAACGACGAGGGTGGCTCTGATACCACTGTAAGAAAAATAGTCGGAGATGCGCAGCAGAAGAAAGAGACGCAAATAAAATTTTTCTAAACCAAAGATCACCTCGTGTTTTGTTTTAGATCGTTAATAAGGGTAATCTAATTGATCTTATCAATTATGATTTAATTTTTACCTTGCGCGGGTCGAGATCACCGCGAAGCTGACGATCGTTGGTAAAAATTGTTCGTCCTTGCTAGCCGCGCACGCGCCCGGCCTCTACTCGCGTCCACACCGAATCACGCCCTGATCGAAATAGTCGATCGCCTTGATTCACGATCCGATCACGAATTTAAATTTTAAATAACAACATCAACTATAAAAATTAAAAAATTAAAGATATTAATTTCAATTCTTAACAACATTCAAAAAATTTTAAATACATGAAAAATAAAAACACCAACTTTTTTATGAATATATTATTTTTTACAAGTATTTTATTAAAATATAAATAATTTTCTGGACTGATCGTGGCAAGACAAATTCGGAGCGGATCAAAACTTTTTCCATTTCGTACACCGAATCTATCTTGGATCATAAAAACTACCACGAATCTTTTGTTTTTCCCATTTACTATCCCATTCAGGGAGGATTAAGGGGAAAGCTCCACCATTCTAGATCCATTTGCATCCTTATTTACATCATACAATTATACAAGTGCTCGTGGCATTTCGCAGATTGGCTATTAATCATGGCATAGGCAGAACACAACATCTGTTTTGATACATCATGCATTTATACAAGTGCCTACAAAATTATAGACTCCTAGTTATATATAGAAGAACATGACAAGACGAGCAAACATTACAAAACAAATGAGCTATTAGTTATGGCATAGGCAGAACACAACATCTGTTTTGATACATCATGCATTTGTACAAGTGCCTACAAAATTATAGACTCCTAGTTATATATAGAAGAACATGACAAGACGAGCAAACATTACAAAACAAACGACTCGAATTTATGGCATATGCATACGCATAGGCATAACAAAAAGCCCACTTCGTTACCCTTTAACATGCATTTACCAATACATAAATTGCTCTCAAAACAAAAGCCTTAAAATTATACACGGAAGAATCAATAATAAAAACAATACTCTTTAAACTGTGACAAGTTCGGACTAGCTTAATTGGCCAACTAGATCAAGTAGAACCAAACTAGCCTAGAAAATAGTATTAATCCCTAATGATATAGATATTCACATGCTTCCAAACTATGCTCAAAATTTTAAATTTATTTTCAATGACCACTGAATTTAAAATATCCGAAAAGAAAGTGCAAAAAGGCAATGCATCTGATTATCCAAACAAATACCAAAATGTAGCACTGTAAAAAAAACATGCCAAAAGAAAAATTATGGTGGTCATCTATGGTGCATTCAAGATTTGCAAGAAACACTGCGCCTAAAACAAGAGATTGCTCGGTTTACAAAAACATATTTGTTGAACATGATCTGGCACCTTACTAGAAAGTACTTGATAAAGGCCGGGCCTTCATAATAATGCTTTCTTAGCTAAATTTGCTTTGTGCATTTAAAAGTCACATTATGGCGAAATTTCAATAATAAGTGATATATAACTTCAAAATGATAAAAAGAATTAGGCCAAGTATAAGAAATGATAGATAGTATTACAGAAAAGAAATTTATAATATGGAAATACATTTATATCTTATCTATTAAAAATCTAAAAAAAATTGCAAAAAAAAATTCACCGATTTCATATTTTTTGCAAAAAAAGGTCATTTATTTAGAATTTGCAGATAATATCTTAAATTTTAGTAGACGGGCTAAAATATTATTATTCCTCTCTTCTTTCACCACTAGGATGGTGTCTATATTCCTAGTGGGCGAGGAATAGCACAGTGAAAAGTCAACGCCGTAGGAATGGCAATAATGTTGGAGCGTAAAGGAGGCAGGCGGAGAGAAAAGAGGAGAGGGGAAAGAGGAAGCAGAAGGAAAAGAGAGAAGGAGAAGAGGATATTTTGGATCACTTATCACAAATTTTAGACTGATTATACAAAATCTAAAAATTGGTTCTTTCTAGCAAAATCACAAAACCAACAGATTTTTCATGCAAAAAAGCTTTTTTGTTTAGAAAAATACTTTTTGTACACTCCATTTAGGATGTATATTTTACACTCCATCCATCCTATAATAGGGTGAAGTCCACTAGTCACTTTAAAAAAACTAGTGAAGAAAACTCCATTCTCAGGGAACTCTGCTATATAAATCTGACCTAAGCTGCCTGAACTTATCAAATTTTCTTCACTGAAATTGTTGGTGCATTGTTGTAGGACTGAAATAGAAAAGGATCTCATTGTTGGAGGATTTTGTTTTGCAGGAATCCTTTGAGATGTTCCATTTAAAATAATAGGACCCCTAATGTTTTTCTCAACCAGTGGTGGCACAAGAAGCGAATACAACCCTACCATATTAATCTTATGTTCCCTTTGGTTTTGAGCACTTTCTTCTGGAACTGCAATCAACAGTTTATAAGTAATTTCAGTGAACAACAATAATAAAGCACATATCATCAAAAAAAAGTGAAAGCTTCACCTTTCTCAGCTTCTTTTTTTTGTTTGATCAAGCCAGTATTTAGGGGCTCCTTTGGCCTTTCACCTTCACCTAGGTCCGGTCTCTTAGAAAATCCTGTGTGTTGTAATTTCGTCTCTTTCCACTTTGATGTGCAGAATATAGCTATTAGTATTGCAACAGTAAGTGAGCTGGTGGCGCCAATAACAGACCCAATGAGTTTCATCAGTAAAACTTTTTTAGTTTTATATGGAAGATCATCATCTTGTACAGAAGGAATGTTAGTAGGGATTGCAGGCATATATTGAGGAGCTGGAGCATCTGAAATTTGTGATGATCCTTGTGATGCCATAGGTGAGGGAGAAACAGAGGTATTGAATAGGTTGCCATCCTTTCTGCACAATAAATCAATAGTTTCTCAAGCATCTGATAACATGAGGTCTAGCAAGTCACTAGTAGCAGAACTTTTGGCTGTAGAGCTAGTTTGCTAGTAATGCACAACAAGTGAACTGCTAATATTTAGATAGGCAGATTATAATCCATTCCATAAGATTTTGAGAAACCACAAACCGGGGGAAAAACTGCACTAGTCTGTTATGGAGCTCTAGTATGATGAGGAGCTTACTGAAAATTTGGGATATTTAGCATCTTTGTTGGTATAGGCCCTGAGAATAAATTATTCTCTATATTCCTGACAACATCAAGTCAAAGAGCACTGTTAGAATGAAGGTAACAAAATCTTGAACATTTAAAGTCATTTTAGGCATTGCCTACAATAAAGTAGGAGTATGAGACTCCTATTTGCAAAAGGTTGCAAGACAAATGTTCCTATGCAGCCCACCGTATAAACTGTAGATTTCCCTTTTCCGTATAACGAAGAGTAGAATAACAAAGGGAAGCGGAATGAAAATCAATCTTAGCTGATTTAAAATTGACAAACAACCTATAAGTCACATGAAATAAAGAAATTGCAAGGATATAAAAGAGTTTAGAATATACAAATCATTTAATGGTAGATTCTCCAAGACATCTAGAGTTCCAGATAGCTGGTTATCTTGCAAATGCCTGCACAACAAACAGAAGTTTTTACCCTTTTTTTTCCAAAAAAAAAAATACTGCAAGAATGATTATTAAAACAAGATAGAAATCTCACAAGGTAGTAAGAGAGGACAATTTCTCCATCGAAGGAGGCAGTTGACCACTCAAATTGTTGGAAGAAATGTCCCTGCTTAGAAGAGAATGAAAATAAATATTTGGACTTGAAATTTTCTAGGACTAAGAGTAACAACTTGCAAGGAAAGGAGAGAAGACTACAAATTTAATAGTCCACTCAGCATTTGAAAAGCATCCGGCGGTTCTCTCGTTAAAAGATTGCCACTAAGAGATTACTACAGTCTATCTTCGGTACTAATAGAAGTTTTAGTCATTGAATCAAATATTATGCCGCCAAATGATGTTCCTCTAAACAAAAATCTACCTAAAATTCATGAAAACCTTTTAAGCATTGGTTTCAAATGTTCAATCTAACAAAACTTCAATCAATCAAAGACTCCTTTATTTCAACTAAGAATGAAAAAAAAAAATTTAAAAAATCATCACCAACATCAAGTACATAGAATAAAATCATAGGTCACCTCCTCACCCTAAAGTAAATTAAATACTCAACTAGATGTTGTTGTCACTAGTCATGTCCTAAAACTCAAGATCACGCATTTGTAGCATAACATAATCTACATTCAAGCAATCATTCCTGTAAACATCAATTAGCCAAGAAATCATCACTCCACAAAATCCCAAAATGTATCATGGTTTTCCATTTTAAGATTCCACATATCTTAAAAACTATATCTGCCAACTACCTTCTTGTTAAAATTAAAAGTTCGACTTGAATGAAGAAACTTATCTACATGATGTACCGTGTCATTTATGTGCCACATATAAGTACTTATCTATTATGGCCATTACATCTTATTGCACTTAAGTTTGTCAAACACAAAGCTTGATCCTTACAAATTGGTCCTTTCCAATTTACCATGATATTCAAATCTAACATCTTCAATACATCCATAGTATATATTGGAGCATGGAATATTTGGTCAATAACAACTATTATGGCTGATTTCATCATTTTCCTTGATGTCTCTCTCTTTATGTAATGACACATTTCTCTCTTAAGGCATCTTAATTATGACGGCACCTTCGAATTGAAGAAAGGAACTTTTCTACATAATGTGCAGTGCCATTTATGTGCCACATAAAAATACTTATCTACTATGGTCGTTATATCTCACTTGCACCTAAGTTTGTCAAACATAAAGCATGATCCTTACAAATTGATCCTTCCAATTTACCAAAGATATTCAAATCTAACATCTTCAAAATAAGTTTCTTCCTCAAATGCAATTAATAAAACTGCTCACCTAACAAAAGAAATCTGTTATAAGCAATTAATTACTTTCCTCAATTCCAAAAATCTTTGATAACGCTTTTATAGCATAACATAATTTACATATCAGCAATAAAATTATTAATCATATGAATTAGGTTCCTCTAAACATCAATTGACCGAAATTTCATAAATAGGCTTCTAAATATTCTTCCTAATATAAGGAATATACAAACTTTTTTGATACAAATTTGCACAAATGTTACACCACAATTTTGATTGATCAAACTTATTAATAATTCTCCTATATTTTGATAAATTTATTATATTTTCTTCTATCCTAGACCGGAGAACATGTTCACATGCTTAATATATTCGCTAACCAAGTTCTTAGATCAAATTTTCATCCACAAATCCTAAAATAAAATTCCATCCCCAAAATTTTCAACATCAGGGTTGTTAAATTTTCCGTACTCCTAATTTATTTATGTTAAACCCATTTCGAAAAAAATTCATACATACACCTACACTGAAAATTATATTAAAAATCTCGTAAATCAAATTACTCAATTTTTAAAACTCATTGCCCTCATTAAGAGGAAACTCAATTACTATATCTTTATCAATAAACAAGCCTTTTGATTCAGCTATAAAAGGTCAACTAAATGAAAAACTTTCTACGACATCAACCCGTTTCTTACTACCCTATGTAATGCTGATTATATATGGCCAATGCCAACCTCTGAAGGTACCTTCTGCTTAAAAAAAGAAAAAACAGTCTTCATGATGTGCAGCATAGTTTCCGTGCCATATACTGAATCCATGCAAATCAATTGTCAAGTATTTATCCGCTATAGCCGTTATATCTTACTTGTACCTAAGCTTGCCAAATATAAAGATCAATCCTTACAGGTTGGCCCATTCCAGTTTATAAAGATATTCAAATCTAACATCTTTAGTACATCTAAAGTCTTAAGTACTTGGATCGTGGAATCTGTCGTCAATAAGAAAATTCTTCCAAAATATATTCGGTAAGAATTCCTTAACATCTCTTCCACAATACTCTATTTGATAACCGATATGCTCTCTAAGCAAAAAGAGCCCTATATCTCCAATTACTCATTCATCCTAAATTTTTCACCTGACTATCATTTTGATGGAGTCCATAAATTTAAAATATATATAAATATGTAATTCATTTTTCTATTTTAGAAAGTTGTAAATCCCATAATACATGGGTAGCTTTTGAATTCTGAATAATTGACAGTTAAGGACTCTATGTAAGGATGTTGTTTAGATTTTTTTTAATACCTAAAGATGGGTGTTGAAAGGTAATACAAATTTGTTGTTTAGATTTTTTTTAATACCTAAAGATAGGTGTTGAAAGGTAATACAAATTTCCTTACTTAAAGAAATTTGTTTGGAGCTAATGTATTTAAGTTCTGAACGAATGAAAACTTTGGAATTAGGTTATTCCTAATTATCTTCTCTCTTCTTCTTGCATTTTCTTTTGTTTGCATTTTTATTCAGTTAGATGGACTTCATATTTCCAACAACATCTCATTTAAAAATTGTTTTTGTCCTGAAACCCTATCATTGAGCACGAGTTCAATTTTCGTCCTCAAAGATCCACTTTTAACGTAACAAAGTTTAACAATTGTGCAACTACCTTTGCAAGTCAATGGACTAATTGAAGAAAACTTTTATATGAGCTCGAGGACTGAACTATTGTGATTGAAACTATGAGGATGAAATTGAAACCAAGGTCAAACAATAGGGACTAGATAAATCAAGAGAATACAATAGGGAGTAGATATGTAACACCTAAATTGTAGTATCACGACCTTTCTTGGTTTTCTTTTTATTTCCTTTTGAATAAAATTAGTAGTTAGGGGTTGGAATTACCGAGTTTTCTTGGGTGGAACTTTTGGGCTTGCGGGTATTTTTCTGTGGTGTGGTAGAGCTCGGAAAACGAAAAATGGCACAGTGATCGGATCTGAATTCCGATTTACGGATCTATCAGTTTGGGGTTTTTCTTGGTTTCGGTTCCAGATAGGTAGGTTCGGATGATCTCGGCGTCCGTAGTGTGCATCGGGATCCATGCAAGTCGTTGCGGGGCGTTTCGACGATCGGCACGCTTTTCGAGGAGATTGGAATACCTCTTCTTAGACCGTTTCTGAATTCTCTTACGTACAATTGAAATACCAAGTTTTATTTAAAATATCTTTTAAAAGAAGAATCGCAAAACCTAGAAAAGAAAAGAGGGACCGGTTCTTCCATCTTGCTCGATCGAACGTGTCGGAGGCCGAGAACGGGAACGTCATCGCGATCGGGGAGCGGATCCAGATTTCCTTTTACCTGCGAGGAGCGAGATCGGGTCGTCTTCTCCGTTGGAGCAAGGTTAGCGGCTTTTTCTTT
Organism: Tillandsia fasciculata; assembly: GCA_029168755.2. Lineage (NCBI taxonomy): Eukaryota > Viridiplantae > Streptophyta > Magnoliopsida > Poales > Bromeliaceae > Tillandsia > Tillandsia fasciculata. The sequence goes on from CM054954.1 coordinate 219,644, forward strand.
CGCGTTTTTGGTTGTTCTCGTTTTGCATGTTCTTGGCCGTTAGGGTTTTTGTGTTTGGGTCTTCTTGCCGGGCGACGTTTGGATGCCCTAGCCGCCGCCTAGCTGCCGCCGCGCGGACAGGGCGCGCGCTACCCGCGCGCCGCTGAGGGACCTCGCTGCTCGCGCGGGGATGGTGCCCGCGCGGGGCTACCGCTAGCGCTGCGCGCGCCTGCGCGGGGATGGTGCCTGCGCCGGGCCGCTGCTGGAGCTGTGCGTGCTCGCGCGGGGCTACCGCCGCGCTGCTTGCGCGCCCGCGCGAGGATGGTGCCCGTGCGGGGCTTCCACTGGCGCTGCGCGCCGGGCCGCCGCTGGAGCCGTGCGCGCCCGCGCGGGGAAGGCACCCGCGCGGGGCTACCGCCGCGCTGCTTGCGCGCCCGCGCGGGGGTGGTGCCCGCGCGGGGCTGCCGCTAGCGTTGCGCACTCCCGCGCGGGGCCGCTGCTGGCGCTGTGCGCGCCTGCGCGGGGAAGGCACCCGCGCGAGGCTACCGCCGCGCTGCTTGCCCGCCCGCGAGGGGGTGGTGCCCGCGCGGGGCTGCTGCTAGCGCTGCGCGCGCCCACAAGGGGGTGGTGGCCGCGCTGGGCTGCCGCTTGCGCCGCGCGGGGGAGGCATCCGCACGGGGCTGTTGCCCGCGCTGCGCCGCTTGCGCCCGCGCGGGGCAGGCATCCACACCGGGCTGTCGCATGTGCCTGGCCGCCCGCGCTGCGCTGGTTGTTGCGCCGCGTCTGGTTGGGTTTTGGGTGTTGTCTGTCTTTTCCAGACAGAGGTCGGGTCCACTGGTTTCGTTGGGCATGGTTTAGTTTATTAATGTTTCTTTGGGGACTTTTTTGGTCCGGGAGTCGTGCGAAGGCGGGGGACGTTTTCAGGTGTTTCGGTCGACGCTTTCTGAGGTGGGTTCTCTCATCCGAAAAAGGGGAGGTTGTCGGTTGAGGCATACCGAGTTTTCCCTTTTCCTCGTTAACGATGTTTTGGTTACAGTTTACATTGCATACTAAATATAATTTGTTTGATTGCATACAATCGAATACTATATTTTAAAATTTTATTATGTTTAAGAGAGCAAACTGAACTGAATAACATGATCCGATTTAGCAATATATATCATATACTTCCATCAAAATAAGTATTGGAGGTTTACGAGAACAAATAGGATTTAACAACAAGATACGACTCAACACACATGCTGAATATATTTCATCAAACAAACTGAAAATTAGAGCTTTATTGAGAGCAGAATGAGCTAATTGGATAAGAAGATAAAATTCATCACACAACTAGTAAACAAATTAACTCATAATTTGGAGTTCACTAGAGAAAAAAGAATAATTTAGAGAGCAAAATATGATTCAACACAACCAGCATATATATTAATCAATACCCACATATTAATCAAATTGATTAAGCATTAGTGTCAGGGGAGCAACATAGGCTAATTAGATTGCAAGAAATATTTAAACACTAACCAGCATATACCTGTGACGCTAACCGATAATTAGAGTTATGTGCAAGCAAACTGAAATATCAAGCTTAAAAAGTAAGATTGCCACAACTTGCATGTATGCCTAACTGATAATTAGATGTAGACTCATTCATAAGTGGTACCTTACGAATATAAGCGACAACAAGGAAAGATCCTCGCCTACATGCCTATATTACTAGGACCCCCAGCCTCATATCGTAGCTATTATAATTAAATAGCAATTGTAGTCTTGCAACCAAGTCAAACATCGTGTTAAAAAGAATTAGTACTTAAGACGACAAAGAACTAACCATAAAGCAAGATATGATCGGGCATATATACAACACATATAATCATCAAGCCAATTAAATTGCGGTTTTAGGAGAGCCAAATGACTGACTGGACATCAAATTAGTAATTTACCTCATGAATTTTATCAACCTAACTGCAACTTTGCGGTTTAAGAGAACAACATGAATTGAGCAGCAAGATATGATTTAGTGATATACAACATATATCTTCATCGAACTGAAAATAAGAGCTTTACGAGAGCAAAATGAACAAACTTGACAGCAAGATATGATTCAATCAGCATATATACAACATATATTTTCATCATCTAGCTAAAAAATAGAGGCTTTTAAGAGAAAACTAAACTAATTGGGTGTAAGATATGATTCAGTACGTATACAACACATATTCCATTGAAGTAACCGAAAATAAATGTGTTGGGAAGCAAATTAAATGAACTAAAAAAAAAGGCCTACATATCACATAGAAAATAGAATTATGAAACCATATAAATTGTCACTTAAAAAAGGATCGTAAAAAAAATGCCGTATTTCAAATCAATTGGAAATTGTGCCCTGTTTCAAATCAATTGGGAAATATGACCAAACTCAAAAGCATTAACTACAAAGTTTGTTAGACTTGTCATGTACCAAGAATAATTCTTTTACAACAGGTCAGCATACTGTCCTATATAGAAGAATGGCACACCAAATCCATGAAACACCCCATGTCCTGTTAATTTAATTTATCTAGTTCACATGCATTCATGGGAAGAAACAAGTCTACAAATGATGGAATATGATTTGTTATTTGTAACTAAGCCTACAAATGAAAGATACAATTAATGAGATAAATTATGAAAAGTAACCTTTTTATCAACTTCTACTCTTGAGCATATGACTTGATAAAGATTTGTCTCTAAAGCTACACATGGATTACAGCCTTCCCAATTATTGTTAAAGATTTTCATAATTATTGAACTGCAATTGTAGTCTCAGAGGTGAGAAAAACTAGAGTCTAATTTTAGAGATTTATGAGAGAAAGAAAAATTAGAGAGCAACATATGATTTAGCAAATAATCGGCATATATTTAGCACATAACCACTATATCTTTTATCAAACTAATTGAAAGTTCAGAGGTTTAAGAGCGCAAATTGTACTAAACAGGATGTGATTCAGCAAACATAAAATGTATATTTCCATCAAAGCGACTGAATGTTGGAGGTTTATGTGAAAGGTTTATGAGAACACAATGAACTAACTGGACAACAAAATATGATGCAGCATATATACAGAATATATATTCATCATATTAGCTGAAAATTAAAGGTATATACAAAACAGATTGAGCTAACTGGACAATAAGGTTTGATTCATCATGTGGTTAGTCATTAAACTGACATAGAGATTTACATGAGAAGACAGAATAATCTAGAGAGCAAAAATGTGATTTAGCACATCACCAGCATATATATATATATTTATTTAACGGATTCAATTTTAAAGGGTTAGCGGAGCAAGATTTGATCAAATATGGTATCACAGGAAATAGAAAGGAAATGAAAAATGGACTCGTCTTTCTACAAAAAAACTAACAACATGTTAAATTATCCTTATTATCAGTTTGCGTTTAGATCATTGAAATAGGATTTATGTTTAGGCACCAAACCAAAGCCGCCCCAAGATGGAATTTGATGGTTCTGATCGAAAGTTGGATCGACAATCCAAATAATTGATCATAGAACTTAATGTGAAAATCCAGTTGGTTGTGTAGTACCAAACTTAAAATTGGGAGTGGCCATGCATTATAAACAAGAAAAAACAGATTTACGTGCTAAGTAATCTTCTCTTGGACTACCTATGGAAATCAAGCATCAAAGGCACAAAGAAAAAATTAGAAATAATAAGAAATGATAGTCAAAATGAACAAAGGAGCTCAAACATATGACTTACCTCACCTAATCTAAACTAATCAACGAATTAGACTAGATCATGATCCTCACCTAATCTAAACTTCTAAACATTTGGAAATGGCTATTCAAGCTCTAAATTTTTTTATTTTACTACAGTCTATCTTCGGTACTAATAGAAGTTTTAGTCATTGAATCAAATATTACAACGCCAAATGATGTTCCTCTAAACAAAAATCGACCTAAAATTCATGAAAACCTTTTAAGCATTGGTTTCAAATGTTCAATCTAACAAAACTTCAATCAATCAAAGACTCCTTTATTTCAACTAAGAATGAAAAAAAAAAATTAAAAAAATCATCACCAACATCAAGTACATAAAATAAAATCATAGGTCACCTCCTTACCCTAAAGTAAATTAAATACTCAAATCGATGTTGTTGTCACTAGTCATGTCCTAAAACTCAAGATCACGCATTTGTAGCATAACATAATATACACTCAAGCAATCATTCCTGTAAACATCAATTAGCCAAGAAATCATCACTCCACAAAATCCCAAAATGTATCATGGTTTTTCATTTTAAGATTCCACATATCTTAAAAACTATATCTGCCAACTACCTTTTTGTTAAAATTAAAAGTTCGACTTGAATGAAGAAACTTATCTACATGATGTACCGTGTCATTTATGTGCCACATATAAGTACTTATCTATTATGGCCATTACATCTTATTTGCACTTAAGTTTGTCAATGTCACGCCCCGAGTTTAAAAATCAGGTCTGAAATTTTTTTTTTTTGATTAAATCAGAGTTTGCAAAACAGGCGTAACAGACCGCCACACATATAGGAAATCCCCTATCCAAAAGGATAGGGTCTCTCCTATACATGCACGGCTAGGCTAATCCAATCATCAATCAGCGAGCAATAACTATCTCAACTAAACCATACTAATCATCAGGAATAATCCAAGTATCATACTAACATCAAACTGAAATATCTAAATGAACTGGAAACTGAAATAACATAAGTGCAAGTCAACTACAGATAATCGGGGATCTCAATCATCGATCTATGTCATCAGGGGGACAGCTCTATCGTGACAGCCTCACTGGATCGTCCCGACATCCCAGCACCCGAATGACCTGAAAAACAGTCACCCGAGGGTGTGAGACACACCGGAGTGTATCCCAGTGGGCACGACGAGCCGAGCACCAGCTAATCGTACCTACTGGGTACTAAAATCTGCGGATAGTAAGAATCATAGGGTAAAGCTGAACAATAAAGCAGATCTACTGATAATCAACAGAATCCACAGATAGGCTAACTAGGCAGGTAATCAATCATAACGACTACAGATAGGAAATACTGTAAATCAGGATATGTCAGTGATAATCAGTCATAAGAACGGTAAATCATGTATGCTGGAAATCAAAGGTATCCACAATAATCATGCATAAGGAACTGCAAATGATAAAAGCATGTCTACCGATACTAATACTGGAAATAAACTGAGCAACAGTATAAGGTAAAAGTAATGCGTCAATAAGGAAACTATCAATATCCAATCAAAAGCCACCATATTGGTCCCACAAGACCTCAGGCAAAACTGCCCTCCTGGCACCTCCTGGTTGACATTTCCCCCCCCACGAGGGGTCACGGGTTGCCACTGCTAACCACTTTACCGGTAAAGAACATCGCTGCGGGTAGCAATTCCGCTGATGTTCGTGAAGTACAACGGTGCGGGCGATCACAATGCAAATGCTCAAGCTCACGGTCTAGTGACCGGGTTGTCGGCAACATGCCGAGATCCCAACAGGGAATCATCAGTCAACATCTATCGATCAGAATCAATCAATCATGCATATCGGGATGTAAAGCAGTATCTCAAGTGACAAGTATCAACAAGTATCATCTAATCATGCAGATCTATATACTGAAAAAGCTGATGCACAGATATATATGATGTCTCAAGTAGATCAGAATCTGTCAGGAATAATCACAGGGCATGTCAATGCAGTCATCAGGGCTAATCAAGATAAAATCAGCAGGTATGTATACGACGAGTCTAAAAGAATCAATGTCTATCAATCAGATCAGGTGATATATGCAATCATCATAGGTCGTATAGATCAAATCAATAAGCTAATAAACAGGTATGTGAATCGATCAAGATCTATCAGGAGTAGTCATCGAGCATGTAGATGTAAGCATCAGGGGTATAGGACAGGTCTAAAGAAATCCATATCAATCAGAAGGATCATGTAGATAAAATCGACAGGCTAGTCAATAACAGGTGTCCGACTGGACTAAAGTAACCAGAGGGCCAAAAAGCTGAGGCACGGTTCGAAAGTAACCCACATGGATGTAGGCAGATCCTCGAACTCCCGCGCAGCTACCGGGAGGCTGGTGCTGAAGAACTAGGCCCTGTATAAAGAGATATGATCAGTAAATAACTCGCACAACCCTTTCCCGACGGCGTTACACTAACGGAACGTTTAGACGGGTCAAATCGGTCATTTTGTCGATCGATATCTGATTCCTGGTCAACGAGGACCATCGGAATCCCAATAAAATGGCCAGGTAGTGCGTAGGTGCTGTTTAAGGAGAGTTCATACATCAATTTTGCATTTTGGTCCATAATAAATTTAAAACTTGCATAAAAACATTATATTGATCACTGTTTTGACTCGTTCGGAAAATCCGGGGGTCCAACGACGACGCCGAAAGTGCCAGCGCGTCACATTTGATGCAACGGACCCCGTGCTCACAATCTTGGGTCAGCGCGAAACCCCAGGGCAAAGTTAGCCTTTTAACTCGCGATATTAGATACAGTGTTTTGCCCCGTTCTCGCAATCCGGGACTCCGACGATGACGCCGTAAATTCCAGCGGGTTCGTTACGTCGAGACGGAGCCCGTGCTCACGGGGTTTGGTCGACACGGATCCCGAGTTAAAAGTTGGCCCATAAAGTCCTTTATGTCAAATTACAACATTGATGAACTTTAATGTATACATGCTTTTAGAAACAATCTTAATGTAGCATGCTGTTCAGTAATGACAGGGGAGTGGTGTGCTCACCTTAAGCGCGCCGGAAACCCGCCGGAGGAGTGGCCGGAGCAACCTCCCACTCTAGATCAAGCTCGGTTTGGGCCAGGCTGAGCACTCCCCTCGGTCAGGTTGCAAACATGGGTGAGCATCAGTTTTCTGAGGGTCCCAGAAGATGTTCTGGTCAGGTTGGGTCAGGCGCCGGCGGCCGGAGGTGGCGGCGGCCGGAGTTGAACCCGAAATAGGGTGGCTCGGCTGCAGGGATTAGACCAAGTTACAGGGGGGTCTCTGGCCCCAAAACAAAATGATGGGGATCACGAGAAGGGTGTCCAGATCTCACCTGTATAGTTGGCCGGAGGCCGGACCGCCGGAGTTTGCCGGAGAGGAGCCATTGCTCCGCGGTGCGCCATTGCTCTCTTTCTTTCCTATCTTGGAATTCTTATTCTAACTCTGATTTCTTCTTCAATTCCCAGTGCTTGTCACCAAGATGCCAAAGAATGTGGCTACTACTTGCAGGAATTAATATGAGGTGGATTAGATGGTTACCTCAATTGAGCTTCCTTCTTCTCTGTAAGAACAGATAATACCAAGGAATAGGGAAATGTTGCTCAATTGCTTCACAGGATCCTGCTCCTCAGGATCGCAGATCCTTACTTGCTCCCTTCATGCTGGTTAATCTCTCAGTTGCCTCGTTGTATGCTTGATTGTTGCCCCGATTGCTACTCGATTGTATGCTCAATTGTTGCCTCGATTGCTGCTCGGTTGTATGCTCGATTGTTCACGATCCCTGGGATCGGAACAGCTCTGATACCAATTTGTTGCAACCCTGACGAGCCGCAACCAGCCGATGATGAGAATTCTCTGAGGCTTGGATGGCGGTGAGGATGATGGTTGCAACTATGGAGGATTGAGCTCCATTAATGGTGATCTAAGAGGGATTGGGAAGGTAGAAGAGAGGGGTTTGAGGAAGAGGAGTTTAGAGAGAGAAAGAGGAGAATCAGAATGAAGAAGAGAATGAATAATATCCTTTTCATGGTTGGTTCCGTTTACATCTTAGCTATTTATACTCATGCTTCTACTATTAAGCTAGCAATTGTAAGTAATGAATGGAGTTCAAACAGTTATAACTGCCTAGTGGTTAGCTCCATCGTGGGCCTTCTTGTAACTGATTGTAACTACCCAAATGATTGGGCTCGTCGTGGGCTTCCCGTCGTGGGCTTCTTCTGGACAGTGGTGGGCGGCTTGACTCTTGCACCTTCCTCTGGAATTCTTGGACTCAACCAGCTGGCTCCAATTGCCGTAGTGCTTTAACTCCGACGCGCCTTGGAACGTGCGTTCACCTACCCCTCTGGAGACTTCCAGACCCCCCTGGTACTATTGCTTCCTCAACACGCTTCCCTTCTCCCCCACCAGAGCTCTCATCCCCATTCCTCTCCTTCTCCCCTCTACTATACTCAACTCCTACCCTACGGTGTAATATAGTAGTGATGTTGTAACAGACTCCAACTGCCTCTGCACGGCTGCACCTCCACCAGCTCCGCGTCCGTCGCCTTGTACCCCAATCCCAAGCTTCTACGAAGAAGGAACAAGGGGAGGAGAGCGAACGGAAACGGGGGAGACGAGTGGATGCGTTTCGGGGGTTCGTTTGATAAGGCGGGTTCTTGAAAAGGAGACCCGTCTCGTCGAATTGGCCCGGGCATTGATTTGGTTTATAATGGGTCAAACCCTAAACCCGTTAATTTCAATCCGTATGCTTACTAATTATTTTTATACGAAAAATTATGAGTAAAATAAAAAGATACACATAATCAAACTTAAAATATAAATTAAATTTTGAATTTATTATATGAATTTAAATAATTATTGATTTTATATATCTATTTTTAACTCATTTTATTCATCAAAAATAATTTTTATCTATTTATTTATTTATTTATTTTTGTAATTTATTTAGAATATTTTTTATTTTATTTGGAATTTCTTGTGACTCGAAATATTTTAAATTGTAAATTTTAATTTTTTGCATAAATAATTAAAAGTTTTAAAATTTTAATTATTTTTAACCATAATAATTTTTTAATAGTTAGAAAAAATTTAGAATTTTTATATATTTTTAAAGATAAAAAAAATTAAAACCTTTAAAAAAAAATACTAGGCCGACCGCGATTGGACTGGTATCTGGCCGGAATTGGATCGGGATTGGAACGGAACCGGACCATGCAAGAATTTAAATTTAACTTTTATAATCTATTACTTAAATTTAAACACTTTTCTTTTTGCCTAAGCCCAGCCCCGCCTAGCCAAAATTACGAAGTGGGCTAGGCCGAACTGGGCCTACCATAGCTGATCTGCTTCGAGCCGCGCTGAGCCGAGCCGAGCTGCGCTGAATCATAAAAGACGGGTCGGCCCATCTCTGTCAAAACGTAGGGCGGAGTCGGGCTCAGCCTTGCCCGAAATAAAAAAAGGCCACCATGGGCCCAAAACGGCCCATGAAATCAGGGCCGAGCCGAGCCGAGATGAGCTACGCCGAGCCGAGCCGAGCTTTGTCAAAGAGACGGAGCGGGCCTTATTTTTGAGCCGTTAAGGGCCCATGCTGAACTTAGGCCTGTTTATTGGGCCTTTATACCAAGCAGGCATTTTTTTAAAATATATACTTTTTTGTTTTTTAATTTATTGTTCAAATTTTAATTTAAAATATTCAAAATTTAAATAGTTTATTAAAAAATATATAAATCTTATATATTTAATATATATATATATATATATATATATATATATATATATATATATATATATATATATATATATATATTATAAAATCAATTATCATTCTATCAATAGAAGTTACCGAAATAGTAGTACCAGCAAACCAGCAACATAATTACACAATAATAGAAAAAAAAACAGCAAGCTTTCAGAAACCATTCAGTTGAATCGATAATTAAATATCATACTAACCATAAACAAAGTTTTTAAAGAATACAAAGTTTACCAAACCAAATTGATAGTCAAAACATTTTAACATAGCAAGAGCATGTATAATTAGCAGTTGTTGCAATAATGCAGCGAAAGACAGAAGATCAATAGGGTGGTTATATTAGGAAAAGTTGAAATAAAGGCAGAATGCTTACCCCAAAGCAGGAAAAGGACCATAATTTCCAAGGGGAAGCACCTGCATGAGATATTCCTTCTACCATTAAAAATATATGAACAAGTCTATTCGAGCCATGTAGCAAAAACACTGATAAAAAAATTTGGCATCCTAGTATCAAGCTCCAAAAAATGAATCTAGGCAATCTAGAAGAAAAGAATGTTAAAAAATTTGCAATCCCTCTATAAAATACGAAACAAAAATCCAAGCGATGTTGAAGAATATAGAGAAAATTACCTGGTTTAACTTGTTATCCTTTTCTCCTGCTGATAACGTCATTCCTGGGAATTGATGGCCTACGTTGGGCCAGTTTTGAATTGGGAAACTACTGTTGGATGCAAGCACAGTAGCGCCTGGTTTTTGAGTTGGAAGTGTGGTGCCTGATTGTGATGCGGCCACTAGAAGTGCCTGCTGCTGAGAGATGAATGCTAGTTGCTGTTGGTGAACGGTATATGGTGAAACCATATTGGACTGCAGTACATCATAGGTGCAACAAGGTAAGCAATTATTACCAATGATCATGACTAGTAGAAATTTTCCATTTAAAACCTACATAAGTGCAAATACTTTGTTTTTTTTTCACTTTTATCATATGGGCCTCACTACCTTCTTTCCATTGGAGTATTGCATATAAATGGCAAAGTAATAAAACTTTGCAAATAGCTGCACATGCTTTGAGCAATTGAAAATTTGAACATCGGAATTAATATTTACTCAATCATAATGTTGATTATAATAAAACAATGATGTGTATCCAATTCAAATGCGACGCTCTTCAGGTCATATATGATTCAACTGTTAAATAGACAGTATTGTAGTTTTCTATTAAAATTCTTGTGTAAAATTGTTAGGTGTATTGATATTTCTAATTTTTTACAACTTTCACTTACATTAAAGGTTGTACTTAGGGAAGCTTTCTATTTTTTAAGGTCCGCCCCAAGTGACCACCGACTCACTGTCTACTAAATATAAAGGATTCTCGTTCTAGATTAGAAAGTTTGCAAGCAACAAAGACTAATTTTAAGAAAGTTGCAGAATTTTGCCATTTCATCCAAAGAACTCATGAACATTTTAAGTAAATTAACCTTATCAAAGAGGCTCATAATATCATTTTTCACATTCTTCTGGGACTTCTCTGGATCCAAAGTTGGCACCTCTGCTGGTGAATCTTTAAATAGGTCCTCAATTCCAGATGGAGGTTTGCTCTTACTTTCAGCAGATTCTGTGATGCTTTCTTTCTCTGTTACACTGACTGCTTCTGCAGCTGCAAGTCCAAGAAGGGACAAAACACCGTTAGCTCCTTAAATTTTGTTCACGTAAAACAGATTTGCAGCTGCTTATTTAAAATAGAAATAAGAAAGGGTTAAGGGTGAGAAATGATGAAATATTGTAGTCGCATCACAAGTAACTACTGTAAAGTAGGCCACGAACCAGGAAGAGTAGACGTGCAGAAAAGGAGAAAAGAGTATAGAAATCCAGCCTAAGTAAGAACTGCACCATAACTTACACTCAAAATTTGCCCATCCATTGTCATCATTTGAAGATGGCGTAGATTCATGTTGGCTTGGACTCTCTTCAGAAAGAATGTTGAAAACATCAGTTGTTTGATCAACATTCCGCTGTAGAGAGACTGTAGAATTAAGCTCAGAAGGAGGTGTCGGCGAAGTTTGTGTAGAGACGGCCTGGGATGTCACTGTTTGTACTTTTGGTGCATAAGATACCTGTCATCATTCAATTGCAGCAGATTATTAGCATGGCTTTGTTTTTAGTATAATGAAACAATTGTTCCTGAAGATACAAGAGAAAAGCAACTCAGTTACAACATTTAACATATTCAAGAGATATTATACAACAAATTCAGTTGTCGTATGATTCTTGACTATTAATTGGTCTCCATCTGTCCATGACTTTATGTTTGGATTAAAATGCCAGTATCATCATTTTCTAAGATACACAGCACAATGAAACAACGCGACCGACCTTAACATTCGACAAAATGCGAGGCATATCATGAGCAGCTTGTAAGGAATAAAGTCAGCAGATTGAATTCATTCATCATGAAAATATAGTGATTATATCCCAAGTTAAATTTGAAATTTTGACCTTACATTTATAGAAACATTTCCAAAAATTTCTAATCAGTTCTCTCCTAGCCTGATGCATATACAGTACTAATTACTAAAAGTTGAGAATCCTGCAAAACTGCTTAGATAAAAAATTAGTATAAAGTAGACAAATAACAAGATACAATTTTCACCCACAGATTCCTAATAATATATTTAATTAATTGCTACAAGCATTTATCCCACAGCCAACATTCCTATTAAAGAAAAAATTGTAAATTCGTTTTGAGAAACTGATATAGCTCTTCAGAGGAAAATTTTGTTTCAACCTTCTGCATAATGTGTAGAAAGCAAGAACATTGACAAACACATTCAGAAAAAGCAGTTAGAATAAACACAATGTGTAGAAAGCAAGAACATTGAAAAACACATTCAGAAAAAGCAGCTAGAATAAACAAATTATGTGATCAAGATTACCGGGCTTGGAATTTTAGGAACAGCTAGACTGTTCCCAGCATGTAATGGTGATACTGAATTTCGCTTCTCAGGGGATTTTATATTGTTTCTGAAGTTAAGTCCAACTTCATCAGCAGATTTCCGCTCACTTGCAGTATTAGTTTCTTCTCTTACCTTTGAACATGCTGGCAAGGCTTTATCCCGGGGCACCCATCTTTTTTCTTCATATCTAGATGTTTACATTTACCGCATTAGTGGTTAAGCAATACAAATAAAGATGGAATTTACAGGAGATTCAAAGAGAAGATACTTAAGTACTCATACTTTGCACGAATAAAATTTTCAATTCCAACTCTGTCATAGTTTGGAGGTAGTTCTGCCTCCCAGTGGCTATTCGCCTTTTCATTTCCCATAGCTGCAGTCAATCCGAAAGCCATGATCAAAAAGCTTTAAAATATACTATTTTCATAAGGCCATACTACATCTAGGGCAGCATTAAAAGAAAACAAAAAAAGCCTAAAAGAAAGCAAATGCATTTACTTTGGATATAAGCGACCTGCTCTAGGAGCCATGTGTCCAGCCTGACAGATCTCACCTTTAAAATATATATATATATATCAATCACCAATGAAATGTAGCTTTAACCAGACAAATTTTTTAAATCCTTCATTTCGTCATAATAATGCTCGAGCATTTGCGCAAGAAACAGTGAAGCGCATGAATATCATATATTGGACATGCTAATACTCGTTGCGTGTGATTAATATTTTATTGGCTAGCTGCTCATCATCAATGCAACCTAAATGAATAAATTAAGCAATAGCATACGACCTTAGATATATGTACCCCCAGACTTCTATGGATTCCAGAGCATTGCATGCATATAAAAATCCCCAAATTCACGCTTGCCCATTGTGGACCCCTGCAATATGATGAACAAAAATTAGCTTTGATGAACCGGTTCATTTATAGAAAATAAAAGGACATAAGTTACCATACCCATGTGAGTTAAAGGAAAGAACTGTCAAGCCTAGTATTGGATCTATGTAGAAATTCCATGGGATGACAACTTTGCATGTATAGGATAGGACTATTGTAATTCAGACTACATGAAAATTTAAAAAACTGAGGAATCTGGTGAATATCATGCAGCCATTACATACTACAAAAACCATGCTATACAAAAATTTAAACACAACTGAACATAAGATTGTATTTTAAAATCTCGCAGATTAGACTTCTATGTGTACTAAACTGTTTCAAGGTAAAAGTTACCATTAAACATTTTGCTTTATGGATATTTCTTCACCAGCAAAAGAACGAAATAATGTACTACTTGCCTGAAGTTGATAAAGAAGTGATTTAATAGCTATTTTGATGGCAAATTTCAGTTTTGAAAAACAAATGCGCAAGGGAATCGCATAAAAAATATTATGAAGAAATTGCTGAAAATCTAGCTTAAAAATAGGGTAAGCTTCAAATTGCCCCCTTGTGGTATAGCTCATTTTCACTTTGCCACCGCGTGGTTTAAAAAGTTTCACTTTGACACCTGTGGTTTAGCTCATTTACACTTTGCCACTCTGGTTTTTTAAAAATTTTCACTTAGCCGCCCTATTTCACATAGAGTTTTTTGGTGAAATAAAAATAAACCACATGGGGGCGCAAAGTGAAATTTTTTAAACCACGGGATGGCAAAGTGAAAATGAGCTAAACCACAGGAGGAGAGGGGGGGGGGGGCGCAATATAAAGTTTACCCTTAAAAATATGGAGTTCCTCTAAGTTCGGAAGGAAAAGCTAAGTATATAAATAAAATAGAAACAACATGATCCTGGATAATTACTTGGCTTTGCAGTCAGCACATTCTTTGTTCTCAGGCAACTTGAGAAGCCCGTCTAATATCTGCAAATAAATGAAGATGTATGAAGCAATGTTTTCAAGTTCCACCAATACTAAAAGAATTAGAAGAAAAAAAAAGTCGCAACAGAAAGCCCAAAAGAAATTAAAAGCTGTAACAAGCAAAAGATTCAGGAGGGAAAAAAAAGAAGAATATAAAGCTAGCAACCAGGCCACCAATATAAGGTTGGCTCTGAAGTCTTGCAAGTTCTTGCCATTCTCTCCAGAATCGTGTTCTCCATCACTAAAGGACAATGTCATTTCTCTCTGCTTTAAAATGGGATCTCTCTGAGCTTCTTGTCCAAGTTTGTTGAGCCTTCACTCTATCAACTGTGTGGCATCAACAACTAGTTATAAGAATTCCTCTCAGCTGATACTCAATATCACATAGGGATAATGCCTAAAAGAATTAGTTTTCATACCTTACGAATCAATAGTTATAACTTCAAAATGGATTTTAATCAACTATTAAATTAGATTTGGGTTGGACAGGATCTACATCTGCTAGACCCAGACCCAAACTCAAAATATACTGGACAGAGTCGGATACTAGTCAGGATCGCCAGGTGATGCAAGTCCAAGTGACAACTCTACCAAGAAGTGCGCTTTGGTTTCTTTAGATAAGCTAGAAGTTCAAGATCTTTTGGCGGTCAAACAAATTTCTTGTGCTTAAGTAGATAAGAGGTGCAACACAACCTTCATTATAATTGATTTGACAAATGGAGCATCAAATCCTACATTTGAAACGTGATTTCTAGTATGTAAAACAGAAGCTCACTAGATAAAGAAATTGGCTTACTCTAAGCTTAAATAGAGTTTGATGATGGCCTAAGTGAAAATCGTTAGCTTTCTTAGATTCCTGCTTTTGGGGCTTAATTATCAGAGTCATTTTGAAAGGCCTTCTATTGTTAATATTGGTATTGTTCTAACTTATGATTCTCTCATTGGTGGAGTCGCAAAGGCCACGATTAAGGCTGCGGTCATCGATACCAAAGAAAATAGGACTGTTCTTCACGGAATTTGGCCGAATCTTATAATGCAGGACTCTAATTGTAGTGCATTTATTGCATCCATAGAAGGTAAATCCATCTCAATCTATTTCTTTTTGTGCTTGATGAGAATTTGTAATTGCCTATATCTCTCTCTTTCTCTCTCTCTCGTTCCATCACCTTCCTTCTCCCAAACCCTTTCTCCCCATTATATCTCAATTCCATCCCCACGATTGAGCTCGAATCATCATCGGCGCCGTCACACTCAGAATTGAGTCATCACGGTGTGTTGCGTCTCCGATTCGACCCTTCGGTAGCAAGAATCATCATCGTCGCCATCCTGGGCTCGCGAGGGATCCTCCGAGCCGGTTGCAACTCAGACTCGAGCTTAACACGACCATTCCTATTATTCTAGTCCAACAATCCAAACTCTAAATCAGTTATTGAGAATAGATCTGGCATGGCCGCTATAACCAATGCTCAATAGCAAAATCTGATGAGCATATACCTTCATGTCAAGTACAATTTTTCTGGTAGATGTCAAAAGTAGCTTCTGATCTGAGATGGATTTCTTAAAACAGAAGCTCACTAGATAAACAAATTGGCTTACTCTAAGCTTAAAAAGAGTTTGATGATGGCCTAAGTGAAGATCGTTAGCTTTCTTAGTTTCCTGCTTTTGGGCTAAATAATCAGAGCCATTTTGAAAGGCCTTCTATTGTTAATATTGGTATTGTTCTAACTTATGATTCTCTCATTGGTGGAGTCGCAAAGGCCACGATTGAGGCTGCGGTCATCGATACCAAAGAAAATAGGACTGTTCTTCACGGAATTTGGCCGAATCTTCTAATGCAGGACTCTAATTGTAGTGCATTTATTGCATCCATAGAAGGTAAATCCATCTCAATCTATTTCTTTTTGTGCTTGATGAGACTTTGTAATTGCCTATATGTGTAAAGTTGGATTTTCTCATTGACAATTTTTCATGTATTTGTTAATCCATCTGAGTCTAAACCACTTCAACTTTTATAGTTGTTAATCCATTTATTTGTTAATCCATCTCAGTCAATTTTTGATCTTTTAGGTTTTTGCTACAGTTTGGATTGCTGTTCATTTAGATTTTTACTAATTTTGAGCAATTTAGGTTTTATCTTTTAGATACAATATCAAGCTTCTTTATAATTATTTTTTGGGTTTATTGGACATTGCTTTCAAATTTGATTTGAATTGTTTATTTACATTTCTGTGGTTCCTATTTTATTGAAGGTGAGAATTGGATTTGATTATCTCTATTGGGTTGTGCTCAAAATTTGATATATTTTTATCTGTTGCTGAGTTTGGATGTGACATATTAATGAAATAATATGTTTCTATTGATACTGAAATTTGAATTGTTTTTGTGCAATTTGAGTTATTTATTCTAGAAATACATCTTTTGCTGAAAAAGAAATAATAGTAGCCCATTTTACCCTATTAATGAATAACTTAAATTTGACATTTTAATTGTTTATTAGTTTCTGTTTGTGACCTAACCATGTCTTAGTTTGAATTAACAAATCATAATTAGTAAATAAATTATTTTTCCTTCTTTTACGTGATACTATCCCTCAGATTTATTTTGCTTCTAGAATAATGATTACTATTATTATTAATGCATCTATCTGTCTATTTATTTTCTTACCAATTCCGATTGTCAATAATCTATGCTCACGTTAATTGCACGATATTTTTGTCAAACTTTCTTTTTTCTTACCTAAATGCAATTAACATTTTAATCTCGCGGTATTTTTTTTAAAAATGTACATAAGGCTACTCTATATATTTTTTCTTTTTTTTTACTATAATTTTTTTGGCCTTTAAAATTTTAATAATTATATATCCTAATTAACTGAAATATTATCTACTCGCTGCGAAGCGCGGGCCCAACACTAGTTACTCAAAATAGGCAAACTAAATTACAAGAAATTATAAAGCAAGCATACCGAATTATCCAAAGCAGCTGGGCTGATCAAAATATCTTTTACAGCACTAGGAGCATCAAATACTTGATCAAGCCGGGAGTATATTCCAAGTTCTCGCATCTATCAAACAAATTCAAAATTACATGTAAAATTTGCGCAATACATATAGTGTGTCACAGATTTTAAACACAAGTCGCAGTTACTGATGATTACCTCAGGTTTGATATTCAATGGCGCTCTTCTAGAGTCCTCTTTCAAGCACATAATTAAGGATCGGAATGTCATAGGATTTCAGATTTCTAACCAAGAAATCTCGATCAAGAACCATCCTGCGTAATAAGGGAATGCAACAAAAGCTAAGCACCTAGAATGATACAGATCATATAAAGTAAATATCAGCATAGGATTGTGCCGAAAGCTACAAGACAATGGTTCAAATTTTAACATTATAAGTTGAATAACTACTAATATACGTTTTCTTTGATACCAATTTAGAAGTAATACAATATGCAACAACTAAACTGGCAAATACTATACCTTCCGAATGTAATTTGGCACACGATTTTCCAAGTAAGCAGTATGACCCTGATCTTGAACCTTTACCTGAGAATATATATAACCAAAGACATGAAATACCTCCAGAAGTTTTGCCTGGAAAGTAATGAAAAGAAAAATATCACTGTAGCAGTTTTTCTATTCTCTTTAATACAATTTTTTCGGCCTTAAAATTTTAATAGTTATATAACTTAATTAACTGAAATACCATCTACCCGCTACGAAGCGTGAGCCCGAAACTAGTTGCTCAAAATAGGTAAACTAAATCATAAGATATTATAAATCAAGCATACCGAATTATCCAAAGCAACTTGGCTGATCAAAACATCTTTTACAGCAAGCAATAGGTGCATCAAATACTTGATCAAGCCGGAAGTATATTCCAAGTTCTCGCATCTATCAAACAAATTCAATATTACATGCAAAATTTGTGCAATACATATTGAGCATCACAGATTTTAAACACAGATCGGCAGTTAGTGATGATTACCTCATCTGTGATATTGAATGGTGCTCTTCTGGAGTTCTCTTTCAGGCGCATAATTATGAATCGAAAAGTCGAAGGATTTTAGATTTCTAATCAAGAAATGTCGATCAGAACATCCTGAGTAATATAGGACTGCAACAAAAGCAAAGCACTTCGAAATGATATAAGATCGTATAAAGAGAATATCAGCATAGGATTGTGCCGAAAGCAAGAAGACAATGGTTCAAATTTTAACATTATAAGTTGAATAGCTCATAATATACATTGGCACATGATTTTTCAACAACTAAACAGACAAATACAATACCTTCCAAATGTAATTTGGCACATGATTTTCCAAGCAGCATGACCCTGATCTCGAACATTTACCTGAGAATATATATAACCAAAGACATGAAATACCTCCAGAACTTTTGCCTGAAAAGTAAAGAAATGAAAAATATCGTCGTAGCAGTTACCACAATAAGGACAGGCTCGTATACTTCCTTTTTCAAATCACCACGATGATCCTGCAACCATTAGTATGCTTCGAATATTTTGTCAGCACCAAAATTTTGTAATGCGAGAAGCAATTTATTATTCTTGCTTTTCATGTCCTTCAATCTGTAATAGAAACAACAGCCGAAAGTAACTTGTGCGACTGAACATCAAAGTCTCATGTAGTAATGAGTAAACTTATTGCTAAAAACACCCTTACCTCTCCGAGCTCTTCCTCAAGAGTCCTTTCTCACTGAGTAAATACGATTCCTTCTCCTTCCTTCACATTTTTATTTGATTTAATTCAAAATTTAGTTCCACTGCAGAGAAGATGAAAAAAGATGGACCGACTCGAGCCTCTTTATTTCTTTACTTTTATCAACAAGTGCACGATGTTGAATTGGTAACTCAGGATTACCAACAGCTTTTGCAGTCTCCTCCAGAAGTTGAATTAGAGTTAGCTAAGCAAATTCACATACCCGATCTTGTGGCAGGAACTAGAAGGACAATACTGAAGATGTCACAACAATCCAACAATCCAAAAACAAGTAGACTGAAAGAAAAATTACAATAGAATGACTGGATGAGAAAATGAAAGATTACAGCATCATATATTCTAGAAGGATTCATGTTAGCCACATTTCATGTGGAGTTTAACAAGTTAGAAACTAAGTTAGTTCAAAAACTATTAGGTATAATTAGAAAAGCAAACAAAAAAAAAAAAAGGGACACGATGAAGATTAAGCAGTATATGCAAGCACAGCCACAACACAGTCAAAAATCAAAGTAATGCAGTTAAAACCAATATGAACCCAAAATCAATTTCATCAAAAAAAGGTCGAACCAGCAGCTCTCTGGTAAGCCCTAGAGAGATGGCGCACACGAAAAAGCTCTTCCCGGAACCATTGGGGCCGATGACGAGATTGAAGCGCGAAACGAGCTTGCATTTGAGGTGATCGTAGGTCACGAAGTTGTGGATTTCGATCTCTACTATGCTCCTCGGCACGTAATCGCCCTCCCCTCTAAATCCATGTAAAATCTCGTTAGAATTTGACAGAACGAGAGAGAGATAGAGAGAGAGAGAGAGAGAGAGAGAGAGAGAGATGAGGGTTGAAGAGAACCTTTGATTGAGCTTGGAGCGCTTCGATCCGCGGTGCGCCATTGCTCGGCCTCGTCCCCTTTTTACGTAGCTCAAAGATCTTCGGCTTTGCTCTAATGGCGATGCGAGAGATCGACTCTCGGCATCCTTCTAATACCATAAGATAAAACTTTCATCCTCCAAACCTAAATTAATCACATTCCCAAAATTTCCGATACCAAAGTTCATTCCATTAATCCCATTCCAAATATTAAAACTCACACATATACCTACATAGGAAATTGTATCCAAACTCCCCAAAAAAAACAACTAAATTCTTAACACTCATTGTCCTCTCTAAGAGAATACTCAATGAAGACATTTTTATCGATAAACAAGTTTTTAATTCACTTATACAGGGGCGCCTAAAAGAAAATCAATACTTGCAGATATTTTGGGCAAGATTTTGTGTCAAATTAAATGCCATCAAGTCTATTCTCATTGCTTTGTGTAATGTTAATTATCAAATCAACCCACTAAAGGCACATGCTACTTAAAAAAAAGAAACTTATCTTCATGATGCGCCATGTGGTTTCTACTTCTAAACTCCATAATTTAAAAATCACAAGACCGCCAAGGATGATGTTTAGAAACATGTAGCATATTATCAGCACAACATCAGTAGTTTGTTGATTTAGTGCACTTTTCTGACTACCAAAAGTAAAAAATATCATCCAAGTCTCAAATTTGAATTTTTCAAAATTATTGAACTCGTAAAACATAGAAATAAATATTATAAGTACTTATACATTATATCTTCACACAAGATGCTTCAAAATCATTCCAATTTCACAAAAACTATAAATTTTAATCCAAAAACATCAAGCTTCCAAATAAAAATTGTAAAAATACTTAAAACCAACATACATCATACTCACGTCATCAAAAAGCAATCCAGAGGTACAAAAACTATCAAGATGTAATGGATCATGAAGTTAATTAATGAAGATTGCTATATAACATAAACTTAACAAATAAACTCTAAAATTAGAAGATTGCATAATTTAAGTACCAGGGGTGGCTCTTCGAGCATCTTTTAACTATATCCAACCGTATATCACCATATACCTTTCTTTTTTTTTTAAATGCATCGAAAACATGTGGTAGCTTCACACACTTACCGGACGACCGGAGTGGTAGCTCTTTCCTACATGTGGTGGTAGTTTTCACACTCCCTTTGGGATGTAACTCTTTCCACATCTTTTTATGCATACAACATTTTATTTTCTATAATCACTTTCCCCCTAAATGTGCAATCTCTAATTAGAAGATTGCGTAATTTAAGTACCAGGGGTGGCTCTTTGAGCATCTTTTAATCATATCCAACCTTATATCACCAGATATCTTTTTTTTTTTAGATGCATCAAAAACATGTGGTAGCTTCACACACTTACCGGACGGCCGGGGTGGTAGCTCTTTCCTACATGTGGTGGTAGTTTTCACACTCCCTTTGGGATGTAACTCTTTCCACATCTTTTTATGCATATAACATTTCATTTTTCATAATCTCTCCCCCTAAATGTGCAATCCCTAATTAAAAAGTGTATAAACTAAGTTATGTCATATAGATAATTTTCATTTATTATCTTCAACAGCACACAACCAAGATAGTATAAATACCTAGAGATTACTACAAGATTAACGAAAGTTGATAGAGACAAAAAAATATGTATAAATTATATCTCAATATGTAGTGTATTCAATCAAAAATTATAACTAAAATAAAATCAATTATGAATTAAAACAACTAAAGCTACCATCTTGCTTAAAATACTAATTAATGTTGAAACCCAAAAAATAAAACAAATATGGAAACAAATGTATAATATAAAACAAGTAATTCAACGATTAAAAAGAAAATAAAACCGATCAATGCACTACTAAGACCCCGAGATGAAATTTGAGGATGAAATTTACTTTAGGATAGGTAGGTAACCTACAATGTGATACCATGTAACGATGTCGATAATCAATTCTTTTCAAGTTGAACTATAGGATTATTTAATTGACCCAAATATGTGGGTCGGACCATGCATTGAATCAATTGATATTGTGCCATGATATTCCGTGTTGAGAATATTTGTATGATATTAAAGTTTATATGTAGAAGCTTATCCATGAATTCTATTTCAATCGATGTTTAGAAAAACCTTTGGGTTGTTGAATTAATGCACGACGATTAATATTTCCATTCACGGAATTTTAAATATAATTTCCTAATAGGTGTATGTGTGAAATATAATATTCGAAGTGGGTTTAACACAAATGAATTTAAATATGCAAATCTAATATATTTAGAACATCTACAATATAAGTACTTTTCTTTTGTCAACAAAAAAAATTCATCGACAAAATACTCAGTAGGAATTCCTTTGCATTTTGCTCTTCCACTATACCTCTATTTGGTAATTACATGCTCTCTACACAAAAGAAAACCCTCCATCCCTAATTCAACTCTAAGGTAAATTTCTCAATCATCCTAAAATTAAACCTAACTTTCATTTTCCTTTATATGCATTTTTATTCTCAATATCATCCCCGGTGTCTTAAATCAAGTTTTCTCCCGGTTTGGAAATATAAAGTTTATTTTTTAACAAATCAATCAATGACTCATTTTCTAATTTATTTCATCCTGGATTCTACCAACGACAAATAATTTACAAACTCTAAAATTTACTAAATGTCTACAACTAGTTATCTATAGTTACATGCGAGTTGTACAATACTAAATTCAGTACATGTAGGGAAAAAAAAAAACTATTGAACTTTACAGATGGCAACAACAACAACAAAAAAAAAACTTTTAGTCAAAAAGGTGTGTAGTAGAAGAACGAAGTAAAAAGAGCAACATCACCTGTCGGAAAGGGTAGCTCCTTCAGTAGCAAGCTTCCCATTGTCTTTCCATACAAATAGCAAGTTAGGGACGGATGGTTTCCTTCTTGCTCTACCGCTAGGACTACTGATTTCCTTCCAGATAATTATAAATTGTTATTCACTAATGCATTATATATTGATTGTATATACTAATTATCTAACAAACTACTAGTTAATTTACTAAGTATTACCTATTGGATTTACTAATATACACAAAGACACATTTTTGGAAGATAAAACAAGTTCGCATGCATGTTTTTTCATCTTCATAATACATTTTTACTTGATCAGTTGTAACTAACTAGATCTCGTATGGATGCTAGAATTCCAATTCATGAATAGATTCAGGATTAACCAACCAAAAAAAAATCCAAATAAATATAGCGAAAATGGCATATCTCTATCAAAGAGAAAGTCGCGGCTCACTTTAAACTAATGACCCACTTTAAACTATGTTACCAGCTAGTACTAGATCAAGAACGATCTTAATTACATATTCAAACACCAAACAAACCATTATTGCGGAAATCACATAAATATTCTACAACACCATTACAAATTTGCAATTGGTCTTGCACATTTCAACTTTCTTTTTTCAGTTTATTACAGAAAGCAAAAGTGAAAACAGGGGCAAACAAGCAGTAAGGATGGTTCATCGTGCGGTGAGAAGAAGTTGCAAG
Source organism: Tillandsia fasciculata (assembly GCA_029168755.2). Lineage (NCBI taxonomy): Eukaryota > Viridiplantae > Streptophyta > Magnoliopsida > Poales > Bromeliaceae > Tillandsia > Tillandsia fasciculata. Next base: position 243,110 of record CM054954.1, read on the forward strand.
CTTAATTTAGATGGGAATACTATGATAATTACATGTTTTTTCATTTTCAAAGAAAAGTAAAGATAACAAAAGATTTCAAAATGATTAAATTTAAAGATCCAAGTCAGATGCTTGTGAGAATACTAACATGTTGAACACTAACTCATTATGTTATGTGAACAAACAATTAAACAAGAGAAAGCAAGAAAGCTACCAGGTGCCTCTCTTTCCCCAGCCTCCTTGAAAAGAAATGCTGCCTGTGAAATTCAAAATTAGAGTGAACAAGTACATTCCGAAGTTTCTGTATAAACTATATCTTTCAATATGGTAAAATGATACCCGTATAACTTGAGCATGAGCCCTAATCTTTCTCCTTATGTTCTCCTTCTCTTCCTCCCTTTTCAAGTCAAGAGTGTATCTAAATCGACGGGATGCATTGAGCACAAGAGCAGCTTGCTGAAAGTAAAGAAAGAAAACAATCACGGCAATCATCACTATCTACTAACATGCTGATTAATACAAGCCCAATTTCACAGTTTCACCAATGCAAAATGATAAAAATGAATACACGTGAACTTTGGCCCGTTTTGATTAAACTACCCGGCCTTTTAAAAGTTTACCCAATCTTTCAATATATTTGATATAAGCCATTTAACAGCTCTTCCGGTACAAATTTTAGGCCTATTACTTACTTTAATGAAATTATGGTTACATAAATTATATGAAATATGCTAGATAGGCCCATAAAAATGATGCATTCAAATTTTAAAGTTGAAGGTCATTAAATGGCTAAAAATAATAAATTAAAAAGTTAGGTAGCAAAATCAAAACTTTTATTGGTTTAGTAGTTGAATCAAAATGAGTCGTACTTTAGATATGTTTCATATATTTTTATCTAAATAAAAAGCAAGAATTTAAGTATCCATCAGCACGGTCCATATCTATCGTGCCAACAAGATACTGGCAAGATACAGCTTCCGTACCGATGGCACAGTTAAAAACCTTCTTTTCTTTAAATTACTAAGTAATTTTCTCCATAAAATTTAAAAAATTTGATAAAGATATATAATAAGTAATTAAAAAAATTTGTTGCTAAAGAAAATAATTATTTCATGCCATTATGTGTCGGCACACATACATTTTCGTGACCGGCACTCATCGGAACCACTCGGCACACATCGTGCCGTACCGTGCCGGCAAGTTTTCAGCACGATCTCATATCACGACACTTAAATTTTTGATAAAAAGTATGACATATGTTCCTATATCAGAAAATTAACTTGACAAAATGAAACACTCTATCACATGATAAAAAGAGAAAAAAAAAATCTGATGATTGAGATGATCGATAATTTATAAAGTTTTCATGTTTATGGAGTAAATTTGATTTGGTGCTTGCACTGAATATTGAAGTACTTGGAGACAATAAATGGACTTTTGAATCTTCGGCATCTCTCTTCAACAGAATCCCTATACCACATCCTCTAAAAGATCTAATATCAGGGAATGAGTTACATAACTCTATAATAATCCAGAGAAGAGAGCTACGACACTTTCATACCCTTTCTTTCGCGACCACAATTTTTACAATGCCAAAAATTATTGCAAATGCAAATGTCGCATTGATAAACCATCATTAGTCCGACGAAGGTTGACTCACATCATCCTCATATGACAGCCGTAGAAATAGTTGCAGAGACAATGTATCTAAGTTCGGTTTTAACATTATTTAAGCTCAGAAAATCAAAAGTCCAAACACATTCTCACATGTTAAGATCAAAAGTTTCAATAACAAGAAATAATAATAATTAAATGAAGCGCAAATAAATGCTTCAAGAAACATCCTCTATAATGCAGCGCGCTAAGCACATTTACTGTTGTTCAAGATCCAGTTACGATTAGAAACCACGAGAACGAGCGCCATTGCATCGGAACACGCGAAAAAAAACCCTAGTAGGTGAACGAATCAAGAAGAGGATAACATACCCTCCACCGTCGGAGGCGCTCGAGGGGGGCGTTCTTGGGGGGGATGTCGAAGGCGTCGTCGCTGGAGGAGCAGATCTCGCCATCGCCGCCGCCGCCGCCGACGCTGCCGCCGCACTCCTCATCGTACCTCCGATGGTACCTCTCCGGCGACCGCAGATCCATCCCCTACAACCGTCGCAGGAGAGGTGACACCGCGCGCCCCCGCCGCCGAATCTGAGCCACCCAATGAGCATCAGACGCTCCACAACATCATCGTCAACAACAACGCAAGATTCACAAGAAGACGCATCCAAAACATCGAGACGTAGCCCTCCTCAAGAAGAACAGAGAGAAAGAAGACACTCACCTCGGATTCAAGCGGGGACGACGAGAGAGAAAGGAGAGCGAAGAGAGAGAGTGAGAGAGATAGAGGAGAGAGGAGAGAGAAGCTCCTGCTCCTTCGTCGTCGTCGTCGTCTTCTTCGTCGTCGCTCCTTCCTCGTCCCTTCCCCTTTTCTCTCTCTCTCGCCCTTTCTCTCCCTCTCTCTCTCTTCGATTGGGACTGCGCATAGAAGAATTATGAGGGTATCCCGAATGGGCGTTTATGCGGGAGTTGTGAAGTAACGGGCTCGCGTGCTTTCGAGGGACGGGCGCACCGTTGGGGATTTGGAGCGATTTGAAATGGACCAATGGGGCCCGTCCGATCGCATCAAAATGCGTGCTGTTTGATTGATCGTTTTTATGGGGTTATAATTAACATTAATAAATATTGTTAATTAATAATTTAATTAACTACAATCTAATCTTTAGATAATTAGTTAATAAAAAAATTAGATTAGTTAAAATATTTGATTAATTAAAAAGTCAATAAAAAAATTAAAATTATATTTATTTTAATTAAATTTATTTTTAAGTGAGAATAAATTTATTTTGAAAAAAAAAATTGGAATAATAATTTTATTCTTGTTCCAACTTGTTTCAGAAAAAGCAAAATTAAAATAAAATTTTATTTTCGTACTGAAATAAACGTTACTAGGTGTACAGTGATGCGATCGTTACTAAGAAAACATCCTTCTTCAAAAATAATAATCTTTACAGAGCAATGCTATATGTACACCCGGATATCTTACATCTCATCCATCTTAGGGTGGGGACTTCTCTATTCGACATTTCGAAGTGACGAGTAGAATGTAAGATATACATTCTTTTCGAAATATAAAACTAGTATTTTTCATCTTTATAATAATAATAATTATTATTATTAAATTATTATTATTATTATTATTATTTTAAGACTGTTTTGAATCAAAATTATTGTTCATATAACATGACATGATATGAAACCATTTTACGATGTTGTTCTCATGCCACGTCAGTCAACTGGTTTATCTGGTAGTTCTCACCCCCATTGTTATTTTTCTGTCCCTTTCTCCTCCTTTCTTTTGCAGAGTCGTCTGCGGGAGCCGCTAGGCCATCGGCAGCTGATAAAGGTAAGGGGATCGCTGAATAGATAGATCTCCTGTGAGGCTGAGAGCTATTAGACAGATAATGCACCCTCCACTCAGACTGTGATATTCTCCTTTTATTTTGGGTCTGGCTTCCGCCAGCTGGATGTACTATTTTGGTGAGCTGGGAGATTATTGTACTTATTACAGTTGTATTTGTATTTCCAGTCTGAAATACTATGTGGTTCTTCTATTCAGCTCGATATTATGCTCTTGTACTGTTCATATTATATCGGAGCAGGTTACCAGTGCTTCGTGTTCGCGGGAAATCCCGTGTGCACGGCGGATCTGTTGGCGAGCCCGGGTTCCGGGGCGTGACAAACATAATTTTTAATTATTTTAGTATTTTATTTTTGTATACTTTTTTATTTTATTTAGAATTTTTCGTGACTCAAAAGTTTTCAAATTATAAATTTTATTTTTTCGTATGTAAATAAGTGAAAATTCTGAAAAATCAATTTTAATTAAAGTGTATTAAAATTAAATTATAAACTATATTCTAATTTTTGAATATAAATTATGATATAAATTTGATTTTAATTTATCATTTGAATCTAAATAATTGTCGATTTGACACATCTATTTTTAAATATACTTATTCATGAAACATAATTTTATTATTATTTTTTTATTTTATTTTTGTATATATATTTGATGAATAAAATGATTTAAAAATAGATATATCAAAACAACAAGTGTTTAAAATCAAATAGCAAGCTGAAAACTAAATTTTTATTTTAATTTTTATACATAAATTTAAATATAATTTCAAATTTAATTTCAAACCACTTTAATCAAAATTTATTATTTGTTAATTCAAATTTAATATCCAAAAATATATTTAGCTCATAATTTAAACTCGAATTTTAATTTAAAAATATAAATTTAATTTAAATTATATTTTTTTAGCATTTCACGTAACTCAAAAGTTTTAAAATTATAAATTATAATTTGTTGTATATAAATAATTTAAAATGTTTAAAATTAAAAATAAAAGAATTTGGTTCGATTTTAACCTGGTTCCGACCGGATTTGGACCGGAATCGGACCGGATTTGGACCGGTATTGAACCGGAATTGGGCCGTACTTGGACCGGAATCGAAACATGAAGGAATCTCAGTCCGAGCAGATATTGGAGGAGGCCGGGATCGAAGCGGGCCGAACTGGGAGTGGGATCTTGCTGCGATCGGGCCTGCCAGTAATCGGACCCATTTAGGCCTTTGAAAATTAGTTTACTGTATATCATGCATTTTTTTTAAACTATAACGAATTTTAATTAAAGCGGATTAAATTTAAATTATAAACTATATTTAAATTTATGAATAAAAAATTAATATATAAATTTAATTTCGAATTTAATATTTAAATCTAAACAATTGTCGATTTGACATATCTATTTTTAAATCAACTTATTCATCAAACATAATTTTTAATTATTTTAGTATTTTATTTTTGTATAATTTTTTATTTTATTTAGAATTTTACGTGTTTTCAAAATATAAAATTTTATTTTTTT
>CM054954.1:248173-365673 GCA_029168755.2 Tillandsia fasciculata
ACCATTCCTTTCGGGTAGTGAGAGGTCATACCTGATTGGCGGGTCTGTTGGCGTGCCTGAACTGTACAAATTGACGGTCACGGGGCGTGACACCGCCCGCCCGAAAGGCGGAGCGGGCGTCGCGGACGCGGAGACTGGCCCGCCGCGCCGAAGAGCGGGCCGCCAGCGAGGGTCGGGCACGGCAAGTGGTGGACGACGCACGGGCGAGCCGGGCGCCGTGCCTCCGGCCCCAGCGGCAAGAGAGGAGCCCCCGAGGACCCCGAGCGCGCCTCCCCCTCCCCCGCCGCGGGGGTGGGCGGCCGCATCGGACCGCGACCCCAGGTTAGGCGGGGCCACCCGCTGAGTTTAAGCATATCAATAAGCGGAGGAGAAGAAACTTACGAGGATTCTCCTAGTAACGGTAAGTGAACCGGAAACAGCCCAGCTTGAGAATCGGGCGACCGCGCCGCCCCAAATTGTAGTCTAGAGAAGCGTTCTCAGCGGCAGACTGGGCCCAAATCCCCTGGAAAGGGGCGCCGAGGAGGGTGAGAGCCCCGTCCGGCCCGGACCATGCCGCACCATGAGGCGCTGTCGGCGAGTCGAGTTGTTTGGGAATGCAACCCCAATCGGGCGGTAAACTCCGTCCAAGGCTAAATACCGGCGAGAAACCGATAGCGAACAAGTACCGCGAGGGAAAGATGAAAATGACTTTGAAAAGAAAGTCAAAGAGTGCTCGAAATTGCCGGGAGGGAAGCGGATCGGGGCCGGCGATGCGCTCCGGCAGGATGCGGAACGGCACGTGTAGTGAACCGGAACTTGGTATATAAACCAATGTAAATAAAAATGGTAGGAATACTATTTTTATTGAGTTAGAAAAGTCCAGGATGACCTGGAAACGAATTGGGCCCAAATCGAGATTAAAATAAGATAGCTAGAATCTTATTTGAGAAAGGGGGCCCAGATTTTTAGTGGAAAATTCACAGTCTCGGAAAATTCCGAGAAAATTACGGGAGCTCCGTAAATGTGTTTTAAGGCCACAGTAAAAGTTTCGCGTTGATCAGACACCCGGATTGAGAGGACGGGCTCCGCCAGCGAATTCAAGGACAGGGGGACTTTTGTCAAATCAAAAAGAGTCCCGAAATCCCCAGCATAGGGTTTGCTGGTGGTTCGGTAACTTTCGGTGGCCTTGACCGTGATTGGACGCGTGTTGGGCCCAAGAAATGGAATTGCGGTGCAACTTGGGCACAAGCGTTGGAAACCGGGCTTAAAAAGGGATCGCGTGGGTCATTAGAGGACCCGTCGCGTGTTCAGAAGGGATTTCGCGTGTTGTCGAAATTAAATTGGGCCCGGGCGAAGTGGGATTGAATAATTCCTCTCTGGGCGCCTCCGGGGAATTTTAGAGTTTGCAATTCGGCAAATTGGGCTTTAAAATTGGACCCGGCGTGGAAAACCGGATCAGTGGGCTATCCGGGGAATTCGACAAATTATCGGACGAGAATTTGGAGAAACGGACTTCGTTTCTGGACTCAGCGCGCGAAATCGCTAAGGATGGACTATTTATTTGTTGGATTTGGAGTCCGGTAGGCGTGCGCGCTTTTCGAGGCAAAGCGGCACGCAAATCGAGGCGTCGCGGCACTGTTCCGCGTGGCACGGAACCCGAGGTCCGCGGCTGATGTGACCTGACGCGCGGCGCGCGTCAGGTGCGCAGGTGCGCCCTCTGCGCGGGCCACAGGGGGGCCGCCACGTGGCGGACCCCTGTTGGCGCTTCACGCGCAGGCGCGTGATCGCGCCCGTGTAACGGGCGCGTGTCACGCGCCTCTGCGCAGGAATGCGCGGCCGCGTGGCGCGCGTTGATGCGGCCACGCGGCCGCCCATTTTGTGTGGTGGGCCGGGTGCACCCGGGTGGGTGGGGTGCACCGGCCGGTCCACGGTGCACCGTGCACCGTGGACCACCCCCTCTCCCTTTTTCTTCTTTTCTCCTTCTTCTTCCTCCCCGCAAACCGCTTCTTCTCCTTCTTCGGTTTCTTCTTCAACCGAGAGCGAGGGAGAGTGAGGGAGGAGGTTGGGGAGTGTGCGGCGAGGCGTCGTGGGCTTCGTGGAGCGCGCAAAATTGCTCCGAAGAGCCAAATAGACTACGCGATGTCGTCAAGGTAGGCCGTTTATCGTATTTTTGTGGTATTTTCGGCACAGTTTCTACACTTCCTTTTGGACTATGGGTTTGACCCCTTTGCCACATACATGTTAGGGACCCAAAATTTATGCGCCGTCTTACTGCTCGAGTTTTGCGGGCATTTTTGACGCGTCTCGTTTTGCGTGCCGACACGAGGTAAGTGTTCCGTTTTGCGCGCAGGTTGAATTAGCGGACACCGTTTGTTGAGCAGACTCTAACGATATGCTCCGTTTTGCGTGCAGGGTCGGAAAAGTATGCATCGTTTTGCGTGCAACCCTACAGTTAAAGTTGCACCGTTTTGCGTGCAGTTTCGAGGTACGTGCACCGTTTTGCGTGCCGTTCGTGTTATCGCGCACAGTTTTACGTGTAGATTCTAATAATGTATCTCGTGTTATGTTCAGGACCAAACAAAGGTGCACCGTTTTGCGTGCAACCCCACAGTCGAATGTGCACCGCTTGGTGTGCAGTTTCGAGGTATGTGCACCGTTTCGCGTACAGTTCGCGTTATCGCGCATCGTTTTACGTACCGGCTCTAACGATGCGTCTCGTTTTGCGTGCAGAACTAAACAAACGTGTACTGCTCCGCGTACACCCTTACGGTGGAGCGTGCACCGTTTTGCGTGCCAATTTGAGGTATATGCTCCGTTTCACGTGCAGGTCGTGTTGTCGCGCACCGTTTAGCGTGCTGTCACTAACAGTGTACACCGTTTTGCGTGCAGGGCCTGAGGGACGTGCACCGCCTAGTGTGCGACCCTTCAGCGAGGCATGCTCCCCTCCGCGTGCAAACTCGAGGTACCAAGTGGAGCCGCGCGGAGGCCAACCACCAGTGCTGCCGGCCATTAGGAGGCATTGGAGGACGGCAAAAGGGGTGGATCAAGTGTACAGATATGAAGAGGACTTCGAACTCCACAAGGTGGGGAATTCTGCCGAAATTGGGTGACCTCTCCCCTTGCTCCTTTGCTTTTCGATTCGAAGCATGATAGTAGCCTGTTAGAGGCGTTAGGTAATTATGAATAAGATTGCATGTTTAGAGGAACACAGATGAAAAGAGCAACTGTTGGTTGCCATTAACAGATGATATATGTGCATGTGTAGAGAAATTTAGAGGAAAAGTGATATTTATGATTTATCCACAATAGGGGATAAATTTGTATGTGTAGATGGACACAGATGATAAGTGCAACTGTCAGTTGCCAAAAGGAGATAATTCATATTCATGTGCAAAAAGAACTTAGAGGATAAATATTATTTTTATGATGGATATGAAAATAATTGCATGCGTAGACATGAGTAATTACTTGATGACTGTGATCATGTTAGGGTACAATCCTAGGAATCATGTGATATAAGGGAACAGAACTTGTTGGTAGTAAGACTAGGAGAAAACCTAGTTTAGGGGTCTGACGAGTGACATCAACTTAGGAGTTATCCTAGGAAGGATGAGTGGCATGGTCTTAGGTGATAACCTAAGGACACTGGATAGAGTGATCAACATAGAGTCAGAAAACTCTAGGTTGTATATGACATGGAACTTAGGTAAAGAGAACCTAAGGAGAACTAGTGTTCAACATAGAGTCAAGGAACTCTAGGATGAGTATGACATGGAACTTAGGTAAAGGAAACCTAAGGTGAACTAGAGGTCAGCATAGAGTCATGGAACTCTAGGACAAGTATGACATGGGACTTAGGTAAAGGGAACCTAAGTTGAGCTAGAAGAGTTTAAACTCACAGACAGGAAATTAGAGTCAAGTTGACTCTAGGATTCAGTAAGGAATCAGGAGGATGGAAAAGGTGGATCAAGTGTGGAGATATGAAAGGGAAAACAGGAAAGTAGAGCCAATGTAATCCTAAGATAACAGTGGAACATGGAATTAGAGTCAGTGTAACTCTAAGTTAGTGGTGGAGCAGGAAAATAGAGTTTAGTTAACTCTAGAATTCAGTGAGAAATCAGAAAAGTGGGATAAGATCCCTAGTTTAAAGAATTAAATAAATATAACCCTAGAAAGTCATAGGGTGTCTGGGCAAATGGACAATAACTTTAACTTCAATTTGAGTTAAATAAATGAAGGTGAAATATTTAAGAGTCCAGGAGACTCTCTAGTTATCCTTATGGCAAGACCTAGGATAAGAGGAAAAGTTGTTGCAAAAAGGCAAAGATTAAAAGCAAGCTAAAAGTGGCTAAAAGCATAAAGAAAATGTAAATGGCGCATTCGAATTTGAGACTCGTCAAGTGGAGCAGGACTCCCTGGGCAGTGACCCGTCGGACGAGGTACTTTCGAAGGGCTAAAAGTGAAAGCAATGAGCTAAATGCTCAAAGAAAAGAGAAAGTGGTTTGCAAGTGGCAAAAAGGAAGCTATAAGCTCGAATAAGAAAGGAAAGCAAGTGTTCAAAAGCAAAGAGGCTAAGAACTAAAATAAAAGAGAAAGAAAAAGAAAAGAAAGAAAATTAAAGATAAAACGGGCGTACCTCCGGGGGCGAACGTACAACGGTCAGGAGTTGGACAGGGTCCCTCTCCCGGGCAGCGACCCGTATGACTGGTAGATAGAGTACTCTTGTCAGAGTTGGGCAGTGACCCTATCGGGCAGTGTCCCGTATGACAAGTCCCCCCGGCAGGACGGGGTAACACTCGCGAGTGTTATCGGCAACCTTAGAAATCTTATCTTATGGTAGCAAGACTACCGGGCTCGGGCCCGTTGGATAAGAATTTCTGAGGGTTAACTTGAACTAAAGCACCAGAATTTAAAGAATAAAGAGAAATTAGAGTGGCCAAGGTGGCCGGGTTAGTTTGACCCTATATACAGCGGCATAGTGGCCGAGTTGGTGCTTAGCAGCCTAGTGTGGCTAGACAAGAGTAGTGATGGTTGGTGATTAGACACAGATAGTATAGTGCAGTGATATATTATATTGCATAGCAGCATTTTGATATTGAGGATCTTAGTTTCCTAGCACTATTATTATTGCTTCCATTGGACCAAGTGGTGTAGGACACTTTTTCTCGGTGGTTGAACCCACTGGGAACTCTGTCGGAGTTCTCACACCCCTTGGGTGACCCCCCCACAGGTTCGGGAATGGATGCAGCGGTCGAGACAGATCAGATGCAGACGACAGCGAGGCATACGACAGGGGCAAGGGCCCAGCAGCATAGTGACCTAGAGGGTCTAGCAGAGGTATCCCTTTCTATATATATTTCTTGAGTGAACCTTGTATGGTGAGGGATTATGTAAAGGAAATGTAATAATTTATTTGCAAGTTCAGAATTGTAAAGTGTAATAAGTTTAATTTATGGTTCACTCCTGTATGCTTTCATTTCCGCATTAGTTATTGAATGAAAGTTTTAAATTTATAGTGATTTTTAGTACTCTGATATTGAGCTTCCGCATACACTTGTTGTGTTATTATGGATGTTACCGTTCCTTTCGGGTAGAAAAAGGTTTTACCCGATTGGCGGGTCTGTTGGCGTGCCCGAACCGTACAAATTGGCGGACTCGGGGCGTGACAGATTAGAGTGGTATCAGAGCCTAGGAATAGTCCTAGGTGGTTAGCAAACCTTAGGGAGACTCTAGGGTTTAGGCACGAGAGAGTGTGTGGATTATTGGGCGAAAGTATTTGATTGGTTATTGTTGTTCCCAAAAAGGATGTTGGGACTGATCGAGGGCGACGAGCTTTCATTCTTCGGATATTACGTTGGCGGCCGACAACGTAAAGCTGGAGATGAAAAGGAGTATCCTCTTATACTTTCGCATGATTGGGTCGACGAGCCCTTTTGACGGTATATAGACCGCGCGTTGCTCAAACGGCTAAGTTTGGGCTGGTTATTTTGTTGTGGTGTGCATGGTAGCGATGACACCACATAGTGAAACGCACCTGATTTGACTCGAGTCACGTGAGGGCTCGGGGTCAAACGACGTATACGAGCTGCGATAGCAGGTGACCGCACTTGTTGGAGTGGTCCAACAGTAGGTCAGATTTCTTGCCGTCGGCGGGGTTTTCGCCGACAGGAAGACAGATTCCGATGCCTAAGAGTGGCGTCAGCATGTCAGTTGGAGCAGATAGATAGGCTCCAGGGGCTGATAGCGCAGCAGGCTGAGGCTTGTATAAATGACGCATGAGTGTACAGCGTCGCCGCATGTTGGGGCGACAGTAAAGAGGGTGGCAGTGGCCACCGAGCTTTTGTCAGTGCACCCCGCACCTTCAGCAGGGGGTGTTATAAGCTTGTGTCAGCTAGTTGCGGGCAAAGTGTGGTCAGCGAGGTCCGGTGAGAGACCGACTCAGGAAGAAAATGGTGATCGCTATGTTGCGAGAACCAAGTAAATATGTCCTAAGGGTTAGGGCAAGAAAGATTTACGGGCCTGACGGCGTGAGTTCGCCCTGATAACGGTAGTGACCGTGTGGCCTATATTTGTGGCTAAATTGCCGCATTGTGGGGTTGGTGAGCCCCGGGACAGGTTTCGAGATTCGAAAACCTCGCAAGTGAGCGGGAGTTTTGTGGCGCCGATTGGATGGATCGGCGTAACGGCAAGGATTGCCACAGTAGGATTCGCGTGTTAGTCACCAGAGTTGGTGAACAGTTGTTTGTGGTGCCTCAACCCTGTTGGGAGAGGTGTGCAGGAGTCATACGCGTGTTTAAGCAAGTTGCTTGACACTGGATTTTTACGAGTTAGCATGGGGGCAAAGGACGCCCAATTGTTTGGGTGCTCATGGAGCACGAGTATCGTTTAGCCAGAGAGAGCTGATTAGGTGGCGTATTAGCCTTTGCCCAGTGTGGCCAGAGTTGATATTGAGAGTTTGGGTCGTGGATTGACGACTTGTTAGTTGATTTTGCTCAGTGGAGCATAGTGGTCGCGTGGCGACGATTAGCGGGTTCGCTTGTGGACGATCCGTGCCTGGACCATGTTTGTGGACTGTGGGCCTGTAGCCCAGTGGGCAGGCGCAGTCGGCTGTGAGAGACAGCGGCCCGAGACCTGATGGCGGGGCATGATAGAGATTTGGTCGGGACGGTAGTCCGAGCGATGACCCGGGGACGTGGAATGCCACGTGTGAGCATTGAGGCTAGTAGTACACTGAGATTAGTACACTGAGAGTGTGATATGACCAGGCCGTAGAGCTAGTGGTGATCGAGGTGCTGTAGCTCCTAGTGGGAGTGTTGGTGTAGTAATCCTAGGTGAGGATCTACCCGTATGACGATTGGGTCTGTGTGCTAGTGAGAGCCATTATACAGAGTTGGACTGGTTGGGCTATGGGCCCTTATTGGACCGTGGTCTGTGGACCTATTAGTAGTCCGAGATATCGGGTTAGCTGATAACCCGTGGACTTAGAGCGCTAGTAGCGTGCGTGATAGTTGAGGACTTGTGGATTGGCCTTGCCCTCCACATTAGGCAGCGGAGCTACCGAAAATGCGGTAAATGTAATTAGTTGCAGATGCAACCTCATTGTGGAAAAATGATGGCGGAATTAAAGTGGAAATTTCGCAAGATAAGACTTCGCCATTTGTGGCAATTGAGAGAGCAAATGCTCAAGCGTGTCTTTCATCTATTTGGTGAAAGTGAGCAGACACCAGGTCTGAGTTTGTTCCTGGATTGGGATAGGGATTCGAGGATGAGTTGCTCATGTGGTTTCGGCGAGCAGACAATAGGATGCCGGTCACGATATACAGTGAGCCCAGTAGTGAGGGCAAGGTTTCCTCCCTCTCGATCAAGTAGGAGTCGAGATGTGATCCAAGTTTCGAGGACGAAACTTATTTTAAGGGGGGTAGAATGTAGTGAACCGGAACTTGGTATATAAACCAATGTAAATAAAAATGGTAGGAATACTATTTTTATTGAGTTAGAAAAGTCCAGGATGACCTGGAAACGAATTGGGCCCAAATCGAGATTAAAATAAGATAGCTAGAATCTTATTTGAGAAAGGGGGCCCAGATTTTTAGTGGAAAATTCACAGTCTCGGAAAATTCCGAGAAAATTACGGGAGCTCCGTAAATGTGTTTTAAGGCCACAGTAAAAGTTTCGCGTTGATCAGACACCCGGATTGAGAGGACGGGCTCCGCCAGCGAATTCAAGGACAGGGGGACTTTTGTCAAATCAAAAAGAGTCCCGAAATCCCCAGCATAGGGTTTGCTGGTGGTTCGGTAACTTTCGGTGGCCTTGACCGTGATTGGACGCGTGTTGGGCCCAAGAAATGGAATTGCGGTGCAACTTGGGCACAAGCGTTGGAAACCGGGCTTAAAAAGGGATCGCGTGGGTCATTAGAGGACCCGTCGCGTGTTCAGAAGGGATTTCGCGTGTTGTCGAAATTAAATTGGGCCCGGGCGAAGTGGGATTGAATAATTCCTCTCTGGGCGCCTCCGGGGAATTTTAGAGTTTGCAATTCGGCAAATTGGGCTTTAAAATTGGACCCGGCGTGGAAAACCGGATCAGTGGGCTATCCGGGGAATTCGACAAATTATCGGACGAGAATTTGGAGAAACGGACTTCGTTTCTGGACTCAGCGCGCGAAATCGCTAAGGATGGACTATTTATTTGTTGGATTTGGAGTCCGGTAGGCGTGCGCGCTTTTCGAGGCAAAGCGGCACGCAAATCGAGGCGTCGCGGCACTGTTCCGCGTGGCACGGAACCCGAGGTCCGCGGCTGATGTGACCTGACGCGCGGCGCGCGTCAGGTGCGCAGGTGCGCCCTCTGCGCGGGCCACAGGGGGGCCGCCACGTGGCGGACCCCTGTTGGCGCTTCACGCGCAGGCGCGTGATCGCGCCCGTGTAACGGGCGCGTGTCACGCGCCTCTGCGCAGGAATGCGCGGCCGCGTGGCGCGCGTTGATGCGGCCACGCGGCCGCCCATTTTGTGTGGTGGGCCGGGTGCACCCGGGTGGGTGGGGTGCACCGGCCGGTCCACGGTGCACCGTGCACCGTGGACCACCCCCTCTCCCTTTTTCTTCTTTTCTCCTTCTTCTTCCTCCCCGCAAACCGCTTCTTCTCCTTCTTCGGTTTCTTCTTCAACCGAGAGCGAGGGAGAGTGAGGGAGGAGGTTGGGGAGTGTGCGGCGAGGCGTCGTGGGCTTCGTGGAGCGCGCAAAATTGCTCCGAAGAGCCAAATAGACTACGCGATGTCGTCAAGGTAGGCCGTTTATCGTATTTTTGTGGTATTTTCGGCACAGTTTCTACACTTCCTTTTGGACTATGGGTTTGACCCCTTTGCCACATACATGTTAGGGACCCAAAATTTATGCGCCGTCTTACTGCTCGAGTTTTGCGGGCATTTTTGACGCGTCTCGTTTTGCGTGCCGACACGAGGTAAGTGTTCCGTTTTGCGCGCAGGTTGAATTAGCGGACACCGTTTGTTGAGCAGACTCTAACGATATGCTCCGTTTTGCGTGCAGGGTCGGAAAAGTATGCATCGTTTTGCGTGCAACCCTACAGTTAAAGTTGCACCGTTTTGCGTGCAGTTTCGAGGTACGTGCACCGTTTTGCGTGCCGTTCGTGTTATCGCGCACAGTTTTACGTGTAGATTCTAATAATGTATCTCGTGTTATGTTCAGGACCAAACAAAGGTGCACCGTTTTGCGTGCAACCCCACAGTCGAATGTGCACCGTTTGGTGTGCAGTTTCGAGGTATGTGCACCGTTTCGCGTACAGTTCGCGTTATCGCGCATCGTTTTACGTACCGGCTCTAACGATGCGTCTCGTTTTGCGTGCAGAACTAAACAAACGTGTACTGCTCCGCGTACACCCTTACGGTGGAGCGTGCACCGTTTTGCGTGCCAATTTGAGGTATATGCTCCGTTTCACGTGCAGGTCGTGTTGTCGCGCACCGTTTAGCGTGCTGTCACTAACAGTGTACACCGTTTTGCGTGCAGTGCCTGAGGGACGTGCACCGCCTTGTGTACGACCCTTCAGCGAGGCATGCTCCCCTCCGCGTGCAAACTCGAGGTACCAAGTGGAGCCGCGCGGAGGCCAACCACCAGTGCTGCCGGCCATTAGGAGGCATTGGAGGACGGCAAAAGGGGTGGATCAAGTGTACAGATATGAAGAGGACTTCGAACTCCACAAGGTGGGGAATTCTGCCGAAATTGGGTGACCTCTCCCCTTGCTCCTTTGCTTTTCGATTCGAAGCATGATAGTAGCCTGTTAGAGGCGTTAGGTAATTATGAATAAGATTGCATGTTTAGAGGAACACAGATGAAAAGAGCAACTGTTGGTTGCCATAACAGATGATATATGTGCATGTGTAGAGAAATTTAGAGGAAAAGTGATATTTATGATTTATCCACAATAGGGGATAAATTTGTATGTGTAGATGGACACAGATGATAAGTGCAACTGTCAGTTGCCAAAAGGAGATAATTCATATTCATGTGCAAAAAGAACTTAGAGGATAAATATTATTTTTATGATGGATATGAAAATAATTGCATGCGTAGACATGAGTAATTACTTGATGACTGTGATCATGTTAGGGTACAATCCTAGGAATCATGTGATATAAGGGAACAGAACTTGTTGGTAGTAAGACTAGGAGAAAACCTAGTTTAGGGGTCTGACGAGTGACATCAACTTAGGAGTTATCCTAGGAAGGATGAGTGGCATAGTCTTAGGTGATAACCTAAGGACACTGGATAGAGTGATCAACATAGAGTCAGAAAACTCTAGGTTGTATATGACATGGAACTTAGGCAAAGAGAACCTAAGGAGAACTAGTGTTCAACATAGAGTCAAGGAACTCTAGGATGAGTATGACATGGAACTTAGGTAAAGGAAACCTAAGGTGAACTAGAGGTCAGCATAGAGTCATGGAACTCTAGGACAAGTATGACATGGGACTTAGGTAAAGGGAACCTAAGTTGAGCTAGAAGAGTTTAAACTCACAGACAGGAAATTAGAGTCAAGTTGACTCTAGGATTCAGTAAGGAATCAGGAGGATGGAAAAGGTGGATCAAGTGTGGAGATATGAAAGGGAAAACAGGAAAGTAGAGCCAATGTAATCCTAAGATAACAGTGGAACATGGAATTAGAGTCAGTGTAACTCTAAGTTAGTGGTGGAGCAGGAAAATAGAGTTTAGTTAACTCTAGAATTCAGTGAGAAATCAGAAAAGTGGGATAAGATCCCTAGTTTAAAGAATTAAATAAATATAACCCTAGAAAGTCATAGGGTGTCTGGGCAAATGGACAATAACTTTAACTTCAATTTGAGTTAAATAAATGAAGGTGAAATATTTAAGAGTCCAGGAGACTCTCTAGTTATCCTTATGGCAAGACCTAGGATAAGAGGAAAAGTTGTTGCAAAAAAAGGCAAAGATTAAAAGCAAGCTAAAAGTGGCTAAAAGCATAAAGAAAATGTAAATGGCGCATTCGAATTTGAGACTCGTCAAGTGGAGCAGGACTCCCTGGGCAGTGACCCGTCGGACGAGGTACTTTCGAAGGGCTAAAAGTGAAAGCAATGAGCTAAATGCTCAAAGAAAAGAGAAAGTGATTTGCCAGTGGCAAAAAGGGAGCTATAAGCTCGAATACGAAAGGAAAGCAAGTGTTCAAAAGCAAAGAGGCTAAGAACTAAAATAAAAGAGAAAGAAAAAGAAAAGAAAGAAAATTAAAGATAAAACGGGCGTACCTCCGGGGGCGAACGTACAACGGTCAGGAGTTGGACAGGGTCCCTCTCCCGGGCAGCGACCCGTATGACTGGTAGATAGAGTACTCTTGTCAGAGTTGGGCAGTGACCCTATCGGGCAGTGTCCCGTATGACAAGTCCCCCCGGCAGGACGGGGTAACACTTGCGAGTGTTATCGGCAACCTTAGAAATCTTATCTTATGGTAGCAAGACTACCGGGCTCGGGCCCGTTGGATAAGAATTTCTGAGGGTTAACTTGAACTAAAGCACCAGAATTTAAAGAATAAAGAGAAATTAGAGTGGCCAAGGTGGCCGGGTTAGTTTGACCCTATATACAGCGGCATAGTGGCCGAGTTGGTGCTTAGCAGCCTAGTGTGGCTAGACAAGAGTAGTGATGGTTGGTGATTAGACACAGATAGTATAGTGCAGTGATATATTATATTGCATAGCAGCATTTTGATATTGAGGATTTTAGTTTCCTAGCACTATTATTATTGCTTCCATTGGACCAAGTGGTGTAGGACACTTTTTCTCGGTGGTTGAACCCACTGGGAACTCTGTCGGAGTTCTCACACCCCTTGGGTGACCCCCCCCACAGGTTCGGGAATGGATGCAGCGGTCGAGACAGATCAGATGCAGACGACAGCGAGGCATACGACAGGGGCAAGGGCCCAGCAGCATAGTGACCTAGAGGGTCTAGCAGAGGTATCCCTTTCTATATATATTTCTTGAGTGAACCTTGTATGGTGAGGGATTATGTAAAGGAAATGTAATAATTTATTTGCAAGTTCAGAATTGTAAAGTGTAATAAGTTTAATTTATGGTTCACTCCTGTATGCTTTCATTTCCGCATTAGTTATTGAATGAAAGTTTTAAATTTATAGTGATTTTTAGTACTCTGATATTGAGCTTCCGCATACACTTGTTGTGTTATTATGGATGTTACCGTTCCTTTCGGGTAGAAAAAGGTTTTACCCGATTGGCGGGTCTGTTGGCGTGCCCGAACCGTACAAATTGGCGGACTCGGGGCGTGACAGCACGAGCCGGTCCGCCGCTCGGCTCGGGGCGAGGACCGTTGCGGGCCGCGCCGGCGGCCTAAGCCCGGGCGGTCGACCCCACCTCGGAGACCGCCGCCGGCCCGGCCGGGGAAGCGGTGCGCGCCGCCACGGCGCGCCCCTCGGGGCGCCAGCGCGCCCAGGCGACGGCCCGCGGGCTCCCCATCCGACCCATCTTGAAACACGGACCAAGGAGTCTGACATGCGTGCGAGTCGACAGGCGCGAAAACCCAGGAGGCGCAAGGAAGTTGACGAGCGGGAACCCCCCCGTCCGCGGGGGGGCAGCACCGCTGACCGACCCCGATCTTCTGTGAAGGATTCGAGTCGGAGCACGCCCGTCGGGACCCGAAAGATGGTGAACTATGCATGAGCGAGGCAAAGCCAGAGGAAACTCTGGTGGAGGCCCGAAGCGATACTGACGTGCAAATCCTTCGTCTGACTTGGGTATAGGGGCGAAAGACTAATCGAACCATCTAGACCACTATACTCATATACTTATATGCATGAAATCAAGGATGCTTTAGACGAATGGGAGATCAAACCATTTCAGAGGTATTCCCCATCTCGATTTACCCCTAATTGCTTATTAGCACTGGCATTTAGGTTTTCGACACCGATTCGACGCGCTTTTGAGACTAACGAACGAAAACGCCCAAATTGGTTTGTTTCCTTCAATTGGACGTCGTAGTCTTACTGTTGTCCAAATCAACATCGTCTCTCGTGTTTCTCTAACCTTCAATTAAAGTTTCAAAAGATCAATTAGGTTCAAAACTCTCTAAATACAAAAATTCTAAATCTTTGTCCTAGGTTTTAAGGTTTTACTTCCTGAAGAACACCCAGAAATCTATAGTGAATTTATGATTAAACTAGTGTAGAATCACCTAAGGTTTTCAAAATTTTCAATTTCAAAGAGTTTAACACAAATCCTAACTCGAAATCGAAAACCTTTGCCTTAAATTCTAAGCTCCTCAAGTTTCCTCTTGCACAATAGGCTCACTCCACTCCTCGAAGCCTCCTTCAAGCTTGATCTTCACCAATCTCTCACCTTTGGAGAGTTTTTTTGAGAGAGGAAGAGGAGAGTGGGGGAGAAGAGAGGTTCTCCTTTTTTTCTCTTTCATTGTGTGTGTGTGTGGCTAAGAAAGGGGCTAAGTCCTATCTTAAAAAAAGTGCAATAATATGCTATTAAGCCCCTATAATCCCAACAATTACCTTCAGCCCAAAACAACACTTAGCTTTGTTGAGAATCGGTATTCACACTTGAGTACTGGTACACAAGCTTTAGTTCCGGTACTCCTCAACCGGTTCCGCATAACTCGAAGATTGAAATCCTCATATTTCTACTGAGTGTTGGTACGTGACAACAGTAGTACCGGGCAAAATCTAAATATCACTACCGGTATCGAGCCTCAGTTCCGCGAAACCTGAAGGTTTGCTCTTCCATTGTGCAACTGAGTTCCAGTACTCCCTTCTGGGTACTGATACTCAATACAAAATCTGTAACTTAACAAATTTTAGCCCTCAAAGTTCGTTTTCGCGCCAAGTTTGCGCCAAAAACACTCAAATTCACTCGAATCTTTGCCCGGACTGCGTGAATAGCTCTCTATCCTATTTTTCACAAGAACTCTGCTATTTTGTAAAAGTTTGATGCATTATACTCACACCTCTATTCGAATTGTCGAATAAATGAAGATATCGCTCCTACACTGTGCTTTCTATTCTTGAGTAACTTCACGATCCTCATCATCACCTCGTTGAATCTTGACATACGGAATGGTGAGGTTTCGTAGTTTCAACTCTTCACGAGTAAGGTTGCATATCGAGAATTCCTTTTGAGTCATGTCCTCTTATAGCTCGAATGGCTCGTAACGAAGGACATGAATCGAACCACAAATACACCTGCGGGGTATAGATACATTGTAAACTCCCGCAAGCTCCATTGGCAGCTTTGGTTGGCGTACTAATGACCCCGCCTGCGCCAAAACCTCACACGGTTTAAGGTTTTGGGGACTTGACTTATCTTGAACTTCAAACCAATTCACCCCTCTCATAGGTGACATTTCTAAGAAAATTGTCATGCCTTGATCCTCTCGATGTGACGATGATGGTATAATTCGGAGTTACGTCGAGAGGAGATGATGGTCTTCCCAGTAGGGAAAGATTTCCAACCAATCGAGAAAAGAATTTGAGACTGGATTGGATAAGGAAAAAGAAATAAGAGTGGGTAGAAGGAGGGGAATGAGAGATTGAGGATGAGAGAGAGATTTGTGGAAGATATTAATGTAATTTCATTCATAAGTGTTACACTATATCCCCTCTAATATATATAGTTACTACATGAGAACTAATATGCAATTACTGAAATATGAGGCAACAATTAAGAAACTAATTACTAATGGGCTTGTGGGCCTTCTTGCTGCGGGTGAGGTCGGTTTCATTGGATCATAGTGGAAGGCTAGCACCAGCAACCGATGATCCAATCCTTGCCGAATCGGATAGCAATTCCGATACCATGACCCGCTAACAATTACTTATCTACTTCAGATCTCTTTCCTTTGAATCTATACTCTTCCCCTTCGCTCTTTTTTCTTGCCCTAGCTCCTCTCTAGTTCGTCAATAATCGTTGACCCTCGAGGTAGATCTCTTCCTTTCACATAAGGGTTCCCAGGGTGCTACTCTAACAACCTATCATGAACACTATCATCGTCAGCAAATTGGTCCCTTAGATCAAAATCCCATTTCGGTTCGTTCACGGCATTGCTCTCAGGCAATATCATCTGATATTTTTCCTTTCAATCACGAGTGGATCCCACCCCATGGGAACCTCTAGTTCTACAATGAGGTGGCACACTACGGTACATCCTCGAGTAGCCGCTGACACTCGGGAATGCAGTTCCTATCTAACGCGTGGCTTAAACTAACTCAGCGTCCCTCGTAAAACAGGTTCTTGCTTCAATTTATTATAATAGTTAATAAAAATAATATATTTTTTTCTAGTTTGAGATAAATTTAATAAAAATAATTTATTATAATATTTAATTACAAATAATATATATTAATATAATAAAATTAATAATTTTATAATAAAAATAATTTATTATAATATATAATATATATGTCTATATAATTTAATTTAATTTAATTTATAATATTAATAAAATTTAGAATTAAATATTAGAATTGGAATAATATTATTCCACGAAAGAGTGATATAATTTATACCAAGTTATTTCTGGAAATAATTAAGTTTGACGAAATATTTTATCTCAGCCCAAATTCGCTTCTTTGGACGGAACAACAAAGATAACTCTTGCCTCATTAGTAAATAAATCTAAATCGGCTAGTTTAATTGGAATATTTGGAGAGATTATTATAGTACAAAAGAAAAAAGAAAAGGGAACAGTGCCTAGTATCCATTAGATTGCTTTATTTTTCGTAAATCTGTGGACTTGTGACTACCGGATTTGGCATCCAAAACCATGGGCAAATCCTAGCAGTTGTATTTGCAATGCCAAGGACCCAATCCAAATTATCCCAGCACCCTGCTCTCTCTCTCTCTCTCTCCCTCTCCCCGTAGAGAAAAAGTCCCGAGACGGGAGAGGAGACCATCGAATCGGTCGATCCATAGCCCCTCGTATTATTTTTGAAAGTTTAGAAGACGCAGAAAAACTTAAAAAATGGGAAGGTAATAGAAAACCGCCCAACCAGCGTGCTGTCACTGCTTTACCAACCTCCTAATACCGGCGGCACCCACAAGTCTCTTCGACCACCCTCGGGTTTCAGTTTGTCAACTATAATCTCTACTGCTCTGTCTTGCCAGTGCTGGCAAGGACGAAGAAAAGAATAGGTGATATGCCGAAGAAGCATAAGAATCGATCTTTCCGATGGCGCGCGCGTGCTAAATCAAACAGAGGAATGAGCACTCAGATCAGTAATTAATTAAGTACTTCCGGTTGTTGGTTGGTTGATTAATTGAAAGCGCATGGAGGCAGGAGGTGGTGATCATCACGGCATGGGCGGTGGAGGGATGCTCCCGAGGAGCATAGGAGTGGGGACAGCAGGAATGCTGGGGCTGGAGATGCCCCTAAACCCACACTCTCATCCTCAGCAGCAGCAGCAGCAGCACACGTCGCCCTTCCAGCAGCCCCAAAACCAGCAACCCGGAGTACATCACTCCTCCCTGAGACAATCCCCCTACGCGAGCTACGGCGTCCGGGGGAGACAGCAGCAGGCGCAGCACTCCCCGGAGGGCGAGCCCGGGTTTCGAGAGGGCGGCGGCGTTGCTGGTGATCATGGGGTGGTGAAGCGGGGGGGCGCGTCGCTGACGTCCCAATCGCCGTGCCCCTGGACGAGGATGAAGTGGACCGACAGCATGGTCCGCCTCCTCATCTCGGTCGTGTACAACGTCGGAGACGACGGAGGGGGAGGGGAAGGCGACCATAATAATATCCAATTACCCCCCTCCTCCTCCTCGACCTCCTCGAGGGGGGGAGCAAACAGCAGAGGAGGTGGTGCGGCCTCGGCCTCGCAGTCGCAGTCGCAGTCGCAGCAGCAGAAGAAGGGGAAGTGGAAGTCGGTGTCGAGGGCGATGATGGAGAAGGGGTTCTGCGTGTCGCCGCAGCAGTGCGAGGACAAGTTCAACGACCTGAACAAGAGGTACAAGAGGGTGATCGATCTGCTGGGGAAAGGGACGGCGTGCCGGGTGGTGGAGAACCCGTCCCTCCTCGACACCATGGACCACCTCTTCCCCAAGGCCAGGCAGGAGGCCCGCAAGCTCCTCAGCTCCAAGCACCTCTTCTTCCCGGAGATGTGCGCCTATCACAACGCCGGAAGCGCCAACCCTTCCTGCGCAGCCGGCCCGCCAGCAGCGCAGACATCCCGGATGCCTAGTCTTGCGCAGCTGTCGGATCGGCAGACTAGCTGCTTCCACCACCCGGCCGGCCCCGGCGCAAGCCGAGAGGAGGAGGCGATCGTCAAGGCCGCCGCGGCGGGAGCGGGCGATGATCCTCATCATCAGCCCGCCGAGGAGGACGAGGACGACAACGCCGACGAGGATAGGAGCAATAACGAGGACGACGACGACGACCAGCTGGAGGACGACGACGACGACGACGACCAACTGGAGGACGACGACCAGCTGGAGGGCGATGACCAGCTGGAGGACGAGGGGAACGAGGACCGCGGCCGGGGGGACGTCGAGGAAATGAAGGCATTCGCGACGGCGTCGAAGAGGCAGAAGAGAACGCCCCGGCTGTCGCTGTCGCTGCAGTCGTCGCCGCCGTGGACGACGGCGCCCGTCCAGCTTCAGGAGCTGCGGAGCGAGCTGATGGGCATGGAGGCGGGGGCCGGGGAAGGAGGAGAGGCGATGATGAAGTGGGTGAGGAGGAGAGCGGCGGAGCTGGAGGAGCAGCGGGTGGGGTATCAGTGCCGGGCATTCCAGCTGGAGCGGCAGCGCTTCAAGTGGCTGCGCTTCAGCACCAACAAGGAGCGCGAGATGGAGCGCATGAAGCTCGACAACGACCGCCTCCGTCTCGACAACGACCGCATGCTTCTCCTCCTCCGCCAGAAGGAGCTCGAACTACTCTCCGCAGGCGCCGCTGCTGCTGCCGCCGGAGGCCATGGTGCGGCCGCCTCCTCCACCGACCACCATCACCTCCTCAAGGACCTCAACCACCACAACCAGCAAGCGTAGAATAGGTACTCTATTATATAGCTTCAGCAAGCCAATGCAGTGACTACAAATCCCCTGATCACCAAAATCAACAAGCTCAACAATGCAGCAGCCAGCGGGCCACCGGTATCTGGCGGACTTGAAATAAGGATACAATTAAATGACAACCAGCCCCACAGCTTCTTTGTGTGCGCTTGTATTATGGAAGCCTCTCTCGCTAACAACGAATGACTTGAACCCTTTTTCTTTTTTTCTTTTTTTTTTTGGGGGGGGGGGGGGGGGGGGGGGGGGTGTTATGCTAAGTCTGAACTCTGAAGTTCGTAATCTCCATTTTAGATTTTAGGAAATATTTTTAAGATTTTTAGCGTTAAAAAATATAAAAAAAAAATAGCGGAAAAAGACGTTGTTGATCTTTAGACTTTAGATAGTGGAGTTGTAATATTACAATCCAAAATGTGGCATAAGACCTAGCATCCCATTGATTTTTTTTTTTTTTTTTTTTTTTTTTTTTTTTTTTTTTTTTTTTTTTTTTTTATCTAAGTTTTTAGTTCTTAAATAAAAAAAAAAAAATGTGTGATTAAAATGATAGTGAGTTTTTTGGATTAAATTAGTGGTATGTGTAATAGAATGATGTAAGAAATGAAATTAGTGAATGAGGTAAATTTAACGGTAGAAAATTTATAAATACTAATTGCTTGTAGCTTGTATAAACATAGTAGCCGAATTTTGCAAATTGTATCATATTTGCACTTTATCATCTGAAGTCTGAAGTATAACATCGGATCATTTAGATTTAATTATCTATTTTTTTAAAATTTTAATTTTACTATATAATATTTAAATTTATTTGATTTGAGGGCATTTTAATTTAATTTTTTGAATGTGTTTGTATTTTTACATATTTAGTTAGTATATTTTGTGAAAATTTTATAGTTATAAATTTATTAAAATAAATAAATAATTTATATTTTTAAGTTAAAGTATGATTGAAATCAAATAAATTAAAAAATTGAATAATAAAATTAAAATTTTGAAAGATTAAATTGTCAAATCTAAATAATCTATAGTTTAAACCAGTTCCATACTTTTTTACCTAATTTATATTCTATAGTTTAAATTAGTTTATATTTTTGAGTTAAATCAGTTCCATATGTTTTTACCTACTTTATATTCTATATTTTAAATTAGTTTATATTTTTGAGTTAAAATATGTTACTGACTAAAATTAAATAGTCAAATTCAAATAATTTATACTTTAAATTAGTTCCATACATTTTTACCTAATTTATATTCTACGTCAAACACTTAAAATTAGCCACATGAATTGACACGAGCACTCATTTCACTTATTATTTAACCATGTAACTAGCGAACGTCTAATCAAATTAATGGAACTACTAATTTTATGATTAATTCCATCCAAATTATTTTAAATCGTAAAGTTTAGCATTTTAAAGTTCAAATAAATTATATGTTGAACAAAACTCTGAAAATTTTAATATTTTTGTTTCATCTTATTGTATAAAACTTCGCAAAGCTATCTGTAGAATGCTAATCTGTAGAAGCTAATAGAGTGCTACATAAGCCTTGGCATTGTGCAACATAGCATAGATTACTGTGGTGATTTAAAATTTATTTATTTGATTTGAGTGAATCAACTATATGTCAATTTTAAAATTTAAATACGTTGTTTATTTTTACAAATTTAATTAATATATTTTATATAATTTTTATAACAATAAATTTATTAAAAAAAATAATTTGGTTAAATTTTAAACCTGAAATGTCATTTAATTGTCCTGTTCAAATAAAATAAATTATAAAATTAGATTATAAAATTAAAATTTTAAAAAATCAAATAGTAAATTCAAATTAGTCTGTAGCTTTGATAAACTTTTCATAATTTTATCAATTTTTGTAAATACACTTCTCAATCGCAAGCACGTACACAAACAAATTATTTATAATTATAATATTCTCTACTATATAAATAATTATAATTGCTGCACTTTTATTTGCATGTATTTTTTACTATATAATATTTATAATTATATCCAACCAAACAATCTTAAATAGTGATTAACAGTTTAACCTCGTTGATATGGACATGGGTTATTTCTTGAAAATATCAAAATAGTTTTGTCTCAGGTAAATCAATGGAAAGACAACTAATTAAAGATGACAGCCACAGCTCAAAACAAGTTCAGAGGTAGACTGGGTAGTCACTTCATCTTCACTACTCTAGCTTTACTTATAGCAAAATAGTGTTTAGTTCGTCAAATAAAAAAAAAGTTGAGATCAAGGTTGAACTATTTGCAGTCTAATTATGCTATCGTTGGGGGTTAAAACAGAACCAGAAATCTTTAATATAGCAAAAATCATCAGCCAGTCACAAAATTATAAATCTATCATACCACAGCTCCAACTTGGAGCAAACCATCCATCAGTATGCACAGAGTAAATTATAAATATTAAATATTTAGGAGCAAAATGAGCTTGGACCCTGCACGGAGGGTGTACCAGATCTTGAAGATATATATAACTCTCTAAGCGTGTGTAGCACCTAATCAATCCTCTAACTCGATAATCTTCACCACAGAAGCATCCCCAACCTTCTGGCAGACAACAACACGGTCATGTGACTTAATCACCCCAGATTCCTTACCATGATCAAGAGCAACCTTCAGAACTGATTCATTGGTTGCACTCGTAGACTCGGCCTGCACAACCCCAGAAAAAATCTTACATGAGAACACTGATCGGAACAGAATTTATGAGTGTATAAGTAACGAAATAATTAATCTCCACTTGAACATTGAACCAAATACCGTAACCCATTCTTAGCTGGTGCAAGCACCTTTATTACTACTTTGCATTACCTGCCATTTCTAGCCAAAATTATATTACATTGCAGGATGAAGTCCATAACCTGTTTGTCCATATCAGGTTACAACTATAAGCATCATTGCATTCTTTAGTTTGTTTATAAAGGCAGAATAGAATAGTTAGAAGCAAACTCATTGGTCAAACAAGCTTCACCCTGTTCTACTCAAACAATATATGGTAAAAGGACTCTGCCATTATGGCATAAAGAATTAGCATGACTAGTGAGGATCAGTTTGTCCATCAGTGGTATTAAATTCCAACAGTTTTAAAAACCTTAGAAGCATCAATTAAGGCCTCCGATGTGATGCATCTATACCTTTCCGTGAATAAACCAAGTTTCCTTTAATCTTTTGTGCATGTCTGACTATGCGCCTAAGTGTCCATATTTACACATGTGAATGCCTATGAAAAGAAGAAGTATGACTTACAGGATGACGAGGATCAGCAAGCATGGGAAAGAGGCCTCTAACAATGAGGGATTGCCTTGCCTGCGCATTAAATATATTCCCATCAATCTTCATTCTTTTGAAGACAATTAGTAAATAAACAATGAAGTAATAAGAATGTAAAGAATGTGAGATACCGTGGAGGACTAACACACCAATGACTACCACACACAAAACGCTCCTACAGCTATACTTAAATAGGAGGGTGACCAAGTTACAGTCCCACCAAAACGAGCTCCTAAAAAGAGCCAGTCTTAAGTCCTAACCTCTCGGCTTGTCGTATAATGTGACGATCCGATCCGCTAGCAATAATAATTTGTTGGGCCCGAACCACAGTCCAAAATGCTTAAGCCCGGTTGTTATTAATTGTGTGTCTTGTCTCATACATTTTCAACCAGACTCAACCCCATCCAATATGGAATTATTGGGGTGTTACAAACTCTCTCGTTTAGACCTGACGAACAAATCAAAATTACCAGGTAATGTGAGATTCTAGAGGTGGCTTCTACGGGTTCAAATCCGGCTCCACCAAACCTGTAGTGTAGCACTTTACCCGCATAGCACTTAGCTCTCACACTTCCGGCTAGTATTTGTCTCTGATACCATTTGTGACGACCCGACCTGCTAGCAATAATAACTCGTTGGGTCCGAATCACAGCCCAAAATGCTTAAGCTCAGTTATTATTAATAGCGTGTCTTGTCTTATATATTTTCAATCAGAATTTCAATCCCATCCAATGTGGGACTATTGGGATGTTTCATATAAAGTGGCTGCTCCCAAAACTTGAACTTGCAACTATGTGGGTGCAACCCCAAGACTTCATTATCTCTCCTAGTAATGGCCCCTCTTATGAATATGGTAAACCATTCCGGTAGGAAGAGAACAATGTTTTCCTAAGTTTTGGGCACATTCCAAGGACAGAAGGAAGAATCAATTATACGGACCCAAGTTAACCAGATAGGCATTAGAATAATATCTCAGGCATGCAAAGCTGGATAAATGATGGCGTATCCAGTTCAGCTTTTTTCCCTTTTAATGAATATCACATTCTGTTCTGTATTTGGCTCTTCAATCCTAAGTCAATCAGCTATAGTATTTTGGATCCAAAGTGAAGCCAGATCATATTGTTACCAGGTTTGAATGCAACTTTTAAATAATAAACCATATTAAAGAATGAAAAAGCAGGGGAATAGAAAAGGCAAAGCACCTACTTCAAAAGCACCAGTGAAACTCCAGCGAAGCTGGTTTGTTTTGAGCCGAGGGATGACAACAGATAATACCGGCATGGTAGGCTTGTACTTGGCAATCAATCTGCATCACATGAGATATCATGACTCATGAGAGACATCCTAGAATCAATGAAGAATGCAATAACTATCCGTGTCTGTAGAAGGATGGAGAGTAAGTCTGCAGTTTGCATATATTCCTGCAACAGTACCTTGCAGTCCTTCCCGAAGAAGTGAACACAATAATGACGGAGGCCTTTACTTTAATAGCAGCACGTACCTATACAATAAACAAACAAAAATGACTTTACAAGAGTAAATATTTTCTAGAAATTAAGTTACATAACTACAATATATATAAAGGTGAAAGAACTTTCATTTATAGACTAGTGAAAACTTGGTTCAGAATAAAAAAGGGAATAAAAGAACATACAGCAGACGAAGCAATGGACTCCAAGTGGGACATGGGCTCCCCAACATATTTCACAGTTTTCTTAAAGTACAAATCCTGATTGAAAACCTTCTCTGCCTACAAGAATACAATTTCGACAAAGAATTACCAAAATTATGCAGAGAAAATGGCAAGAATGAACACATGGCCCTAGCAACGACGCATGCCACCATGTGTATATTAGTCCTCAACGAGCAAGACAAAATTACCCTGCCAAACTAGTTTATTGATAAATAGCTAAGCCTCTGCCAAACTATGATAAATAGCTAAGCCTCTGCCAAACTAGTACGTATGCCACTATCCCCTCCATGAAGGTTACACATTTTTGTTCAATATATTTTCCTTGCTACTCGACCATAGAAATTACATTTATAAAACATTGTCAGAATGTCATAATAAGAGACTCACTTCTGCACAAATTTTACCCACAGTTGAAATAGTTTCAACAGGGTATAATCCCCGAAGAGTCTCAGCACCTAAAAGGATTGCATCACAACCTGCATCATGATGATACTTGAAAATCAGATAACGAAATAAAAGATTATAAATTTGAACAATAACCAAAATATGAGAGTAAAAACACTATATACCATCAAGTACTGCATTAGCAACATCTGTTGCCTCTGCACGAGTAGGTCTAAGGTTGTCAGTCATACTGTCCACAACTCGAGTAACCACAGCAGGCTTTCCAGCCATGTTACACTTATAAACACCAGCCTTTTGAAATAAAAACACCTGCAAGCAACACAAGAGGTCAATGACAATGCTAATAGAATCTAAGGCAATAATGCAGCAACGAGAGATAAGAGAAGATTAATGAAGGACCTAATACATAGCCCAGTGATCTGAAGGCCATGTACTTGTCAGACTACTTTACTGAAGATAAATAACAATAGAGCAATTAGTTGAAAAACTGCTTTTCTGTTTAGCAAGAAATTGATCATGCAGTCGCCACTGAGCTACAACACCAAAAGTGAAATTGTATATGTATTACATGCAGATGCAGTGTTACCTCCAATCACAGATAGAGACAAGCTACTATCAACCCAATCAAGAGATCATGCATAAATATTGTAAGAATAAAGCATATACTAGGTGTAGAGAATCTACTGTCATAAACAACACCTTTTCTTCTTTGTTTTTTGTGCGGTAAGTGGACTGGATCTTCCACTATCAACTGAAGCATAAAGTATTTACATTTAAGCATGCATACGGTGAAATGAAATTCATCTATTTGAGCAACACTACAAGAGGAATACATGACCATTATTAATACAGACAAGAGAAACCCCAAATTTTCAACCTTCTCTGGTGGGAGGTCAATCCCCAGATTCCCTCGTGAAAGGATAATGCCATCTGCTGCTTGAAGAATCTCATCAAAATGAGTCAAACCCTGCAGAAGTATAGAAATGAGTCAAACATCTGCACTCGAATGGTCAAACAAACTGTCTATAACAAGGTGCAAATTGCATTTTTACTTCGATGTTTTCAACTTTCGCAAATATCTGAGTTTGCTTTAGATCACCCAAATTTGAGAGGAAATCTCGTGCCTATACCACAATAACAGCATTTTTATTGGTTACAGCCAACAGCACATTGGAAATTTTGAAAGCGAGCAAAATAGATCAAAAGAGTAAATTGGCCCAAGCTATTTTTCGACTCCAAGCGCTCTCCCCATACACTGTACCTGCAAGAGAAAAAGGAAAGTAAATAAAAAGGTAGTTGCCCTTACCTGTCGAACATCTTCTGCATGCCTTGTGTAAGATAATGAAAGAAAGTCAATCTTATTTCGAACACCCCATTTGCTGATGACCTAAAATGTTGTCAACATTCCAAATTGAATCACAAAGTTATGCTATTAAGTTTGAAAAAGCATCTAAATACCAACATAGGCAAGATACATTAGAAAAAACTTCTTTGCATGTACCAATTTCCATGCTTAGAAAAATAAAGAAAAGTCAACAATAGGTGGAAAACTACTTATTCTTATGTTATTTCCACATAGTAGATACTGCAGAAACTAGGAATCAATATAGAAACATTAAAGCAATCCCATGGCCAAGAAGGAAAACCAAACTTTATACTAGGAAATAAAGCAGCAATATGTGATTATATTAGTAAATATGGAACAAAATAGTGGAAACAAAAGAAAGATAAAAGAGTTTCTCAACAACAGCATAAAGGGGAACAATAAAAAATGATCAGGTATAAGTAGATGTTATGTTCAAAGACACTACCGGGAGATAAAAAGTATAAAAGTTTTTCCAACAAAACATTCTTACATCTTTGTCAGCATCAGAAAGTGTAGGCAAGTCAATGTGGATTTGAGAAGCATGCAGCGTAAATAGAGATCCAGTGAGAGTCGCTGTGTTCTTAATCATGCAAATCACATCATCACCATTCAATTCAGATACCTGCAATATTGAGCTCTATTGTTATTATCAGATATCAGATATCAGATATAAGACCAAAGATGAATATATACCACAACATTGCAACACATGAGTCTCATAAATAAAAACACTAATTAATTCTCAGGCTCTTCCAAATCATGCTGTGTGTGTGCAAATTATATCACTTCAATCAGACTTCATTAATGGAGAAAAAAAAAACATATGGAGAATTGATCACTTTTCATGCCATCAACCAAATAACCAATATAGAGTCAGCTAAACTTAGATGCTCTACTAGTCTACTACAAAATCCGACCACAGGGGGCTCTGCCTTTGTGGTCAGTATCCCATACACTTACCCGAGAAGTCGAGGGTATGAGTACCCGCTCATAGTTGCCTGGATTGCAGAGCAGACCCCCCTTCGAACTGCAATCCAGATCGCACATACTGATTCAGGGTGGGTTCTAGATCCAGATCACAAAAGAAAGAAATGTATTCACTAGATAAAATATTACAAAAGAATCATACTCGTATGGAAAAAGTTGAGGCGGTGTTTATTAGATGAAAGAATATCCAATCTGACCTTAATTAAAGAAAATAACTATATGGTAACAAAGGTAAGTTATTGACTTTTTTATATATGCCGATCTGTATTGACGTTCTAAACAAGCAAAATTCCTCCTACCCCAATCGTACCGCATTCCTAAGAAACTAGAGAACTACATTCCTGTCACAATACAACGCACCACACCGTATCCTGTTCCAGATAACATTGGTCCTGCTTGCAGGGATTATTGGGGGTCCTAGATCCTTATTCTGAAAAAATAGAAAAAAAAAGAAGAAACTGACCAGCTAAGTCTACCGGCCACCATACCTCCAACCAAACAGAAGTAGTTTCACTGCCAGTGAACAAGTATTGCCCAATGAATATCGTGTCTCCTGGCTTTACTGCCTGCAAACAGCTAAAATTGAATAAGAAAACTCATGAATGAAATAACTGATAAGCAAATTGACATTATTATTTTGTATTAAATTTTCCTGACATCCCACTTTGGCATTGCTTACTGCATGACAACAACACTCATGAACCAGGTTCACTAATTCAATTTATCTACAAGCAAGATGTGCTTACATTGAAACCATTAAAACCACTTTGCGAATAAGAATGTAAAGCTAGTTAATATGTGAATATCTTTTGGAAAGTTCGACATAAAAACACCTAAATGTGTTGATCGAAAATAATAAAACTTGGAATGTAAAAATGTGTAAACGTATGAATTAGTAAAGATTGAGTGGCAAAGAAACATGAGAGCAAGCTGAGATCCAGCGAACAATATAAGTAGATGCCCCACTGAAAATAAATAAGATAATCCGGTTCTCAACATGTGGTTGAGAGACAGATAAATGGCAGAATGGAGACAGAAAAAATGAGATCTCAAGTAGCCATTTAACAAGCTAAGTCTTAACAGCGAAGTGAAGCCAACGTGACCACAAAAGGTAGGCTAGGAAGTGAAAATTGCTTGCCTTTGCTAGTCCGGTAAAATTGATGGGCAACAACTTTGATGATGCTTCTTGTCCCTGATCAGGAGTTAAGACAACAAACGCATTCTCCTCGAGCGAAATTGCACTTTCACTCTTATTGACAACTTGCAACTCTGGACCCACAGTATCTAGCATGACCTTGAACAAGCATGCAATTATGTAACTCAGTTAGGTTTAGTATTTACTAAAGTAGCTCGCAGAGGGTGAAATATTAATCCGATAGACTGAAAGCTGTGAAAGGGAGGAAGAGAACAGCTTGGCGTATTTCTAAATTTGGAGGATCAAGTCACTGATATTCTTATTTTTATTTTTTCCCCCACATTTAAAATTTTCGATGAGAGCAAGTGCACGAAGTACTCACAGCGCACAGCTTTTTGGTGCTCTTGATAGCGAGTTTCAGATATTCCAGAGTTTCCTGGTGATAATCCATGCTTCCCCACGAGAAGTCAAAGCGAGCCACTGACAGGGAAAATCAACAGAGCGATAATAATATCCGACGCATCATCGGTGCATCTCATGAACACGATTTAAATTGAACCAATACAGGCATATTTTTTTTTAAAAAAAAAAAAATTACTGGAATGCATAGATAAAGCAGCCACAGAAGAAGCATATGAATGACAGAAAAAAGAGAGCAGTAGAGAGGATACCGGACATGCCGGCCTTGAGGCAGGCAGAGATAATCTCGACGGAGCGCGACCTGGGGCCCAGCGTCCCTACGATCTTCGTCATCGCAGGGAAGAAGCTCTGTATGCGATCCGTTTGATCTCACACACACACGGTCAGTAAAGAGAAAGCAAAAACAGGACGATTATCACGAAAGCAAAAATAAAAAGCAGAAGCAATATTTTGTTACTTTTATTAAAAAATAATAATAATAATAATAAGCATCACACAGACGCAAGAGGAAGAAAGGAAATGAAAAGACTCACGGGCTTGGAAGGCTCGAGGATGGAGGCCATCCTGATGGGTTCTTCGAGCAGCAGGTGCGTCGAATGCATATCTTCAGTAGCAAATAGCAATCGCGAGAGGAGGGATCTCTCTGTGCGTAGTAGGTATGGTGCGTATGCTCCGGGCACGGAGGATGAAGCGACGGTCTTATAACACCTTCTCCGCTCTCAGAGCAGAAAAGGAGCCAATAGGTAGGAGAGCGGGCGGCGGCACAACAAAGAATCTTGGTCGACAAGGAATTCAGAACACGACGCAGAACACGACGCGTCCGGAAGAATCAGAGGGAAATATATATTAGTCCCTCTACTGTTCGGATATTGCTGCGCCTTGAGTTGAACTTCAAACTTTTCAAAAATTATTGTAGTTTGCTAATTACTCGATGTTTTGACATTTGTTATTGATTTGACATTTGTTATTGATTTTGATTGAAAAGTATATATATATATATATATATATATAATATATATATATATATATATATATATATATATATACACACACACACACGAACAATCTGAAAACTCAATTGGGTGACACAATATTTTTTTCAAAAAAATATTTGTATGACCTGAGACAAATTTGCGAGGTCCAGAACATGCACGCACAATGGTCGTTGGGCCTGACCATTAGGACATAGGAGAAGGAACTAAATTTTAAACTAACCAATACATAGGGATCGAGTTTTTACACGCTAACAAATTTTTATAACTCGTGTGGGTTGGGGCCACAAGTGTGCTTCTAGAGGTAATGAAAGCACGGAGGAGGAACAATAGACGCGTGAAAGAAACAGGGGCTGTGACGTGGTTCGTACTCCACTAGTCAAGGTCCTATCAACAATGGGAATTAGATCCGTGGGCACAAACGACTGCTCCCTTTCCCACAGAAATTTGGAGGGATTAATTCTTTCTCTCAATTCTTTCTGTGCAAGCTAATTAAGTATGTATGAAATTTCGCTAGTCGCTACAATATGGGCATGCGGCGCTATCCTTACCGCTAGTTTTGAGGTGACTGGTGAGGGAAATTCCGGGTTTTATTACACTGGCCCAGAATTTTCAATTCAACTCCCAACAAGCAAAAGTTCCATAGTGCAGTCCGAATGGCATATGCTTTGCAGCTGTGCGCTATCAAGATATCGGTTGGCCCAGCCGATCCTGATTGTCCGACAGTTCAAATTCAATTCTGGAACGGGAATACAGCACTAGTACAAAATAAAGATCTGAATCAGGTCCAATCCCGTTCACTCGTTGAAAATTAGTGATACCTTTTAATTTTAAGGGCCTGTTAACGCTAGTGCGGCCTGTTACGTAGCAAGCCGCTCTACGACGGTGCAAAATTGTATAATTGCGTTACCGGGCTTGTGAAACTCAGAGACAATAACAAAGGGTCCTCAAACGAGGTGAGGGCCGTGGGGCCGAACAATTTCCAACACCTGGTTTGATGATGCGGTGCTAAATATTTAAAACTTTAAAATCGTTTTGGAGCTCGTCACCTCTAATTCAATTATAAGATCCTTCTCCTAATAAGAAAGATAAAAAAACAAAAAACAAAATTGAAAAAAAAAAAACAGACAAAACATCGGCACGTAAGATTTCAATTATACACAAGTAGGAGTGATAATTCAGCTTGCTGTTCGCGAGCCAGTTTGTATTCGGTTCGAAATGAGCTTAATATCGTATCGCTCGTTTAGTAAACGAGCCGAATTTTTCAGCTCGCTTAATAAACGAGCCGAACGTGAGCTGGGATCAGCTCGCTCGTGTTCGGCACGATAACCGCTCGAATATATATATATATATATATATATATATATATATATATATATATATATATATATATATATATATATATATATAGTTGTGTTGGAATGCTATTGATAGCACCAGCCCAACTTTGCCACCCATTTTGTAACCATTGGATTGCATTGAGATTCGTGAAAGTCTTTTAATTAAAAAGAAAAGCTTTTTACTTTTTACTTTTTCTTTTTATTTTTTCTTTTCTTTTTTTTTCATTAAAGAGCCTCTACGGATCTCAATGCGATCCAATGGCTACAAAATGGGTGGCAAAGTTGGGCTGGTGCTATTAATAGCATTCCAGCCCAACTATATATATATATATATATATATATATATATGAGAAATGCTACTGTAAATTTTACTATTTAGATTTTAGATCAACATAATATAAAAAATTTAATTTTTTATAAATTTTAATTATTAAATTAAATTTTAAATTTTTTTTTAAAATTTTATATATATATATATATATATATATATGAGAAATGCTACTGTAAATTTTACTATTTAGATTTTAGATCAACATAATATAAAAAATTTAATTTTTTATAAATTTTAATTATTAAATTAAATTTTAAATTTTTTTAAAAAATTTTACACATAATAGTGAGAATGAAAATTTAAGGAAAATACTATATGTACACCCCCAAAGGGGGTGTACATCTCACACCCCCACCCATCTATGGTGGGGGTGTGATGAGGGGTCACTTCATGTGACCCCTAAAAAACACCCCCACCATAGATGGGTGGGGGTGTATGATGTACACCCCCTTTGGGGGTGTACATGTAGCACTTCTCAAAATTTAATTTGTTGTTCGTGAACCGACTCGTTAATAAACGAGAGAACCAAATTTTTCAACTCGATATTTAAATGAGCCAGCCGAGCTAGATCTTGTTCGGCTCGTTGAACCCCTATACACAAAGGCTGGTTCTTATATTACGCGGTGGACCGATTCCAGGCCATGATTTTTCGTGTTGGGGCCCAAGCGTCAGAAACGCGTGGCGTTATAATTTGACGGAGCCGTCATAATCTCGTCACGGCCCCGTAAGCAGTAGGTCACGGTAGGCTCCCACCGTTACCCATTTTAGGAGGGCTTTGCTGGACGAAGCTGCCGCCGCCCGC
The DNA here is from genome assembly GCA_029168755.2 of Tillandsia fasciculata. Classification (NCBI taxonomy): domain Eukaryota; kingdom Viridiplantae; phylum Streptophyta; class Magnoliopsida; order Poales; family Bromeliaceae; genus Tillandsia; species Tillandsia fasciculata. The sequence goes on from CM054954.1 coordinate 279,443, forward strand.
TAACGTCGTCTGCCTCCCGTCCCGTCTCTGTCGCCCCCGCTCCGCCAGGTTCGGATCCCTAACCCTTTCTTACCCCCCTCTCGCCACCCCGATCATGGCCTCCTGCGACGATGACTTCGCCCTTCTCGGAGACGATGCCCAGCACCAGCACCAGCACCAGCACCAGCAAGCCGCCGCCGCTGTCCCCTTCGCCCACCGCTACATAGCGAAGGCGGCGCCGCTGCCCCTCCGTCCCCGAAACCACGCCGCTCTCAACGCCATCGCCAGCCCCAAGAAGGGGGCGGTAGGCGACGAGGACGAGGATTACGGCGAGGCCTTCGTCCAGGCGGACGCCTCCAAGTGCCCCGCCCCTACCTTCCACGAGGTCGCCTCGCACCCGCAGCACCACTGCTTCTCCACCGACGCCAACCCCTTCGCCCACGACGGTCACGACGATCACGACGACGACGACGACGACGACGATGACGACGACGACGACGACGCCGACGCCCCTGCCCCCGCTCCCGCTCCCGCCAACGGCGGCAACAACGATGGTAATCCCGATCGCAAGCCTCGCGCGTCCTCCTCGCACCAGCAACACCACCCTCAGCAGCAGCATCAGCATCAGCATCCTCATCCTGCCGCTGCCCCACGGCCCGATCCCAAGCGCAGAAACCCAGACGATCCGAGCGATGGCGAGTCCCCCTACTGCTACGGCAGCGGCGCCCCCAAGAAGACGAGGCCGATGTCGTCCTCGGGCGACTACCGCAAGGACCGCGAGGAGTGGAGCGACACTGCCATCGACAGCCTCCTCGATGCGTACACGGAGAGATTCGAGCAGTTGAACCGGGGTAACTTGCGGGGGAGGGACTGGGAGGACGTGGCCACCATCGTTAGCGATCGCTGCGACGGGCAGAAGGCCGGGAAGAGCGTGGAGCAGTGCAAGAACAAGATCGACAACCTCAAGAAGCGCTACAAGGTAGAGTGTCAGCGCCTCAGCAGCGGCGGACTCACAGTCAGCCACTGGCCCTGGTTCAAGAAGATGGAGCACATCATCGGCAATTCGTCATCCTCCTCAAAAGCCGGACCCGATGATGACAAGTCTCTCGTTCCTGTTGGTTCCACTTCCACTTCCACTTCCACTCCGAGGCAGCAGATCAAAAGGTTTCTCGTTCTCCGTTCATCGCACCCTTCCTTTCTTTCCATTCCACTATCTGCAACTCTCAGTTTCGCCGTCCTTAGAGTGTGGGTGATTCTCCTTCCAATGTGCCATGGGTAATTGGTTTGGTTTATCGCAAACCATATGAGATAGTTAAACTATTGAAGTTCCAAAAAAATCATACTTGCATTGTTATGAAATGTTCGAAAGAATGAAGGCCTCAAGATTGCTTCCTTTTTAAAGGTAAAACGGAAGTGCTGGGGCATGGGTGGAACGAAGTTCTTGAAGAATTGATGTGCGTACTCCTTGCACAACTTGCATCTAGATCGTTGGAATAGTTATTCAATTTTTAGATTGACTGTTACTCGAGTTGACTTTGAGAAACTATAGTAAGTTTGCATGTGGGACCTATCCTAACTAAGGAAATGGAGTGTATAATAATATTAGGTTAATTAAGATGATAGGCAAAGGAAAACTAGGTGTTTAAATCCTATAACTTCAATAACTCAAGGGAGGAGCTTCGTCCAAACCATGGTATGGAGGCTGGGCGGAAACTCTAAAACCACAACCTCATTTGGTGCCAATGGGGTATAATAGCATTAAATCACCTTGAGAATTGAAGATCTCAGTTTCAATAAGAATAGCATGTAGATGGCTTAGCTTTAGAACTTTAGACGAAGTACGTGAAAACTAATTTTTAGGATCAAAGTTAACCTAATAAATTATTGATATGATTACTTCAATAGTTCTTTTATCTCTTTGATAATTTCAAGTCACGATTTCTTCATAAAAGTAGCTCAGATTATTATTTAAAGATATTGAAATGCTGTGAAAATAAGTTCTTTCTATGATTATTTTTATTTTCTATATTTGCTTCGATCTTTGTATGATTACTTAAATACTCCAGGTGCAAGGATTAAAACTGAAACTGAGACAGATATTTTGAACACGGGATCAAACCAAGTAATGTTGGAAGGGTAAGGTAGATCAAAGGAGTATTCAGTGAAAGTATAGTCATAGACAATTATAGAAGGCAATTGTAGTATATGGACTGTCAAGGAACCACATTGCACGTGTGCAATCTGTATGGTGTAAATAGGTAATTGTAATGGATAAAGGATCTCTAAGGAAAAGGTAAATATAGATATTATGTGTATAAGAGGACCTATTATCTATAGATTCCAACTAGTGATTATACTGAGGTCTGATTGGTTATATTGGGTCCTCATTTCATTGGTTCAATGAGAGAAATTTTATGATGTTAGACAACAATGACCACGTAATTGAGAATTCAAGCAGAAGAAAATAGATAATAGCTCTGTTGGGAAAGTTACCATTGAAATTATGCCAATTATGCAACCTGATCTTGCCCAAAGTGGTTACTTCGAGTCAAGTTAGAATAGAGTTTTATTAATTCTGGGATTTGTATTTCTTTTTGGAATGAAGATTTTGTATAATTTCATCTGCATGTGTTTTTTAAGAAGCTAAATAAAGAACATATCCAACTAGATATGACTTTGTGTAGACTTCACTTGATTCCACTGACGTACTAGAATTTTGTCTAGATCTAGGTGAATCTTGGCAAATCTAATTGTAAACTATTTAAGTTTAATATTGTTGTATATTAATTTTGGTAGTAATGTATAATATGATTCCTTCCAAATTTGATATGAATTCTATCTAAACATGATATAATTTTATTATCACATTTTATGCTGTTCGATCTAAACAAGGATTGTTGTGCCAAAGTTATGGGGCATGCCAGTGTGTCACCGGCAACCACACAACACGCTGACACGAGGCATTCCAGTGCCGACACACCCCTCCATGCCAGTGGCACGCAATTGGCTCATTGGCACAGGTTCACATGTTTTATTTTTTATCCTTTCACATGTAGGATAAAGCTTCCTAAAGTGTTTTAATGGTTCTGGTGGCTATAAAAATGGCCTAAATGGTTTATCTCAACAAGTTTAGCAAGAAATATGAATAGATGATAGAGACATACACATCTTAATAACCCAAAAATGCTCTTAAACATTTCATATAAGTAGCATGCATGAAGATGAAATTGTAGCGAACGCATTGCATCATTTAGTAATACAGCGGTCTCTTCTTACACAAGATTGATGTGTTGACTATGCAAGAATGGCAAAAGAATTGGAAGAAATATCCAAATTTGTAATGTTTACACCAAAACTTGGTCCAATTGTGTTATGGAGCTAATTATATGATCCAACTGTGTGAAGTTCTGAAAAAATGATAGATAATTCATCTATCTCCATAAAGAAATCCAAAATGCCTTCACTATAAGATTTACTAATATTTAAAGTAAACAAAACCTCTTTTCTAAGTTTTATTTTCTAAAAAAGTTTTACAAAAATGAAATAAAATTGTGAAATCTTTGCAAAAAACTAAAATGATGGCTGAAAATGCCTAGTTCTACAAGATTCTTGATTCCTACACATAAAAAAAAAACTCCAAATCTCTCTAGATCTAAAAGAAAGCCTAATATTATTTCACTAACAAGAACAGAGTAAGGAGACTAACCGTTTTGTTCTCATATCTTGCTCTTGGTAGGGTTCCCTAAGTTTCTCTCCCACCAAAGGATGAAGGGAGGTGATAGAGAGATCTTAAAATGGTTCTACGATTTCGTGAGTCTTTTAGAACTTCAAAATATACATATAAATCGACAGCAAACTGGCACGTACAATACCAACTTGGCAAAATTCAATACATTGCTGCACACCTCCATATGAGGCGGCACAGACCCTGTGCCACGTGCCAACATGGGGGTGGCACACACTTCACGACAATCCTTGAATCCTAACCAAGTTGTTGGCTTCAATTTTGTTGAGTTTGAATTTAGCTTTCTTTGGTCTAGTTTCACATGTTTGCATTATCTATTATTTAGGAATATTTTGTATCTTTTGTACTATGTTTTATTGTATTTAAAGTGTGGTTCTACCTGTCATGGCATGACACTCGGCACTGTTAACACATCCCCACCGTGTCGACTGGTGCAGCAATCCTTGATTATAGTGTATCATATAATGTTAGAATGAGAGGTAAAGTTCAATTCCAAATAATGAATCTTACCATATAAGACATATGTTGTTGAGATTACAATAAAAGGGTGTCTGAGAATTTAAAGCTTGCATCAAATGGATCGACCTTCCAAATAAGAATAAGAATTTTGAGACATAGAAACTGTAAATTGACAGATAGGGCTTTATATGCTGTAATTTTATGTAATTTGAATTATTTTCTAGGAGAAATGGTCATTAGTACTTGATTGTGATGCTCATGATGGACTTTGATATGGAAAGAATAATTGTCTTAGATTCTTAGGCTTGTTGGCCTTATTCCCTTAAGAGGCCCTCTATCTTATCTTATAATAGTTTCGTATCCCTTTTCCTCCTTTATTCTACATTTATTTCCTCTTTTATTCTCCATCTCTATTAACTGGTTTATTAGTTGTTTATCGTTATTATGTCGCTGGAGTTCTGCTATAATCGATAACAGCATTTCAGCCTCATAAATTTTCTTCCATAAAACTTTAAGTCATATGATAACTTGGAAAAGTGTAGGCCATTATTCATTATAAGAAATTCTGTTTCTTTAGGTTGAATTTGACCTTTTTAGGTCTAGATGTTATTACTTATGATGGTAATCGTCTTGATTTTCTATTTTCTCTTCCCTTTATATGATTTAATATCTTCCATCCTGTTTCTTCCTTAGTGATTTAATGCTCTATCCTTTTTCTTGATTATTATGTTATGTGCATAAAACTAAAATTAAATAGCAACACTTGGGCCTATTATGTGACTCTGATCTATGCCAACTAATTAGAAAGATTAACTTACACTCACTTTCTTATCTGCTACCTATTGAAAATGGTTCATATTTTAGCATTTTTTTTTTTTTTTTTGTTTATTCTCATCTAATGTTCGTCTAGTGAAGTAGACCTTGTGATTAATTTTCTTTATCTGAGATGAAGTTGAGGCTATAGGAAGTGAATGTTGGAGTGGGATAACTGGTGAGTTTTCTCGGTGCAAAGGACATTTGAGGTTGTAAATTCTGTTTGCTATGAAATGTAGAAGTTAGTAACTTATTGTTGCATGTAACTGTATGAGATCTCTCCTGTAACAATTCAATGAGCGTGCCAGATTGTCTGCGGTTTTAAGATACACCAGTTAGAGTGTACAGTGTTCTTGTATTATCAGGCAAATATGGGATTCCAAAATCTCCTTTACAGTGATCATTCTATGCACCAATTCATCTTTCCCTAATTTAGTAGTGATAAAGACGGAAAAGATAGTTCCTTAGGTATTCTTGTTTCTACAAGCATTGAATTGGGTTTTGAATACAATGGATATGAATGGTCTCCTCAAGCTAAAGGAAAAGAAAAAAGAAAGAAAAAGAAATCCCTCCTGGAAAAGTTGCAATTTCCACGTTGCTCCCAAGAATATGTAGAGCAGGTGGAGGGGAAAGAGGATTGTGCAGAAGTCATGAAATTTCAGGGCGCAGAGTGAAAACTATCTTTCAAGGGGTTTTCTGGATAACAGCCTTATCTCATTTATTACTCTTTTTTTGAGAAAATAATTACTTGTTTGTTGTTCTTTCTTTGTTAAAAATATGACAAGAGAAATTTGCATTACAAGTAAAAGAATGTTGTGCAAGACTCAAGGAATCATATTGATTTACGCTTCTTCCCTCATTAAGTGCACCACTATGTCATAGCCCTCTTTGTGAAGTATTTGCTGTGTTGATATATGTGTCACCCATGTATTTCTTTATATCATCCTATCTTTGAAGTAATGTTTTTGTGTCTGACAGAAGTAAGCCCTTTCTAGGATGCGGAAATTGTTATGGATGAATGATTCATTTTATTAGTAAAGTAGTATTGAAATAAAAAGTGTGCGCATTCATGTATAGGAAATATGTTTACTGTCAAAGCAGCGCCAATTGAAGATAATGTGTTGGAAGATGAACAAAAAAGTTTTGTTTTATTAAAGATCTTTTACTATAGAATTATTTGTTACCTAGCTCTACAAGAAATTTTTTTTTTCAAAACAATTATTATGCATTTATTGCTTTAGTACCTTCTGAGGCAGTTCGCCTCTTTGCTTCAAATTCCGCATATGAGATGAAGCAAAATTTTGAATAATTTCTGTCTGTTACCAATTTGGTGGATCATCATGAATTATGATGTTTTTAATTAAACTATAATAGCCTGGGCATCCTACGAAGTTGTTTAAGACTTGTTCTCATTTTTTTTTTTCACTTTTTAGCCTTTAAAATATTTTGGCTTTTTCAACCTCTTGGCCACCCTTGGAGCCCAGCCAACTCTTATGCATTGGGTTATCACAGTTCTACTCGTCTAGTACTACAAATTTTAAAACCATGATACGCTCAGCAGTAACAGTATGATATTAACTGCACGTGCAGGTATCACGGTGCTGCATCTGGTCCTGTTAACATACCAAATAACTTGAAAATGAATAGTCTCTCAAATCCAAGATGGAAAAGGGTGGTTTTTAAAATCAGTGGTGCTTCATTAGCAGGGGCTGCTCCACATAATGTTGACCCTAAGGTGAATTATGAAGTAATTCTCTTTGTTATGTATTTCTCTCAGTACGAACTCTTGTTGGCTACTACAGTTCTATAACCACTGCCCTGATTATCCCCAACTTGATATGTGCTACTTCTTTCTCCTCAGGTGATCATGCTGATATCAAGGGAAATTCAAATGGCCAACCGTCTTGGCGTACAAGTACTCTCTGTTCTTCTTGAGAGGGAATATAATATCAAATTTGGATTATGATCTCAAGAAGTCAAGGTTCTAAAATTTTTTTCTTGCGTGTGGTGTTATCAGGTGGCAGTTGTTGTTGGAGGTCGAAATATCTTTTGTGATGACAGTTGGGTAGCTACAGCTGGCATTGATCGGGCTACAACATACCAAATAAGGTAACTGGTTTACTGAGAAATGCTATTGTAGGACCAGTAGTTCTTGTTTATCAAATACCCAACTATAAGTTTGTTAGCATGTGTTATTACTTATTACACCAGTCTTAAAAGTTTGGTCTTATGCTAATGTAATATTGAATCATTAAGTTGGAACGTTCTCATGGTAGAAATAATGCAGTCTAGTGAATCCATTTATTATTCCTTAGCTCTAAAGAAATTCGTAGAGGACTAACCATTTAGTACATAATGTAATACATCAATATATATTGTATTATTACATTAAATTAGTGTTCAGTGCATGGCTTTGAACCATGTGGTATAATTTTAAAGCAAGATATATTTGTGTATAAAGTAGAGAATTACTCAAGTTTGGCAAGAGGACCTGCCAATGCTGCAATCACTATAATTTATCGCCTTGCTAGTTGTTACTCACAAAATTTAAGCAACCATCTTTACTTTGATGAAAGTGTGCAGGTAAACAACTCAAACAAGATTTGTTAAGTTACAACAGTAGCAGTTCGTGATATTATTGGCATTTCTGACTCAGAAAACTAGTTAAAATAATCTTATTTTCTTTTCTCTCCCATATTGATATTCAGGCTTGTGTAGAACTACAGCAGATTTTTACAGATTTGAGGATGAAAGCTTTTATTGACCGACATTTACCAGTAGCTTTCTTTATCTTTGTATATAGTTTTCTTTGAATGCAATAATTCATTATAGGTTCCCTACTCTCTTGTCTAGAGAAGTAAGATTAAAAAGATTATGATGATTTAGTACATGTAGCATCTGTTTCATGTGCGCTATGACAGGATATGATTGAGTGTTTATTTCTATAAGACAGTTCACCTTTTTCTTTTAACACGCGAGATTTGGCAGTATGATGGCATCAGTAATGAACGCTGTATTGCTGCAAGCTTCCTTGGAGAAAATTGGTGTAGAGACACGCGTGCAGACTTCGTTAACAATGCCAGAAATTGCAGAACCATATGTAAGTCGGCGGGCTATGCGTCACCTAGAAAAAGGAAGAGTCGTTATATTTGGCGGAATTGGTGCAGGGATTGGAAACCCACTTTTTACAACTGACACAGCAGCTGCCCTGAGGGCGTCTGAAAGTATGACATTTTTACTGATCAACAAAAGCCCCCCCTCCCTCTCGGACCTTATTTTTCATTTTTCTGTTTCTTTTCCGCTTTTGTCGTTACTTATCATGATTTCCATACTCATCCCTCGAGTAAAACCTCAATCATCAAAAAGGCCGCTTTATCTTGGGCAGTTAGTGCGGATGCTATCCTTAAAGGAACTACTGGAGATGGTTTGTACAGTTGTCATCCCAGAAATGGCAATAATGTGCCATTTGAACATATCTCGTACAGAGAGTTGGTCTCAAGAGGCTTTACTGCATTGGACATGACAGCAATTACCTTTTGTGAGGAGAACGACATTCCAGGTTAGATTCCTCATCTCTTCCTCCCACTGCTGACAAATTCCTCTTTGGTGAACTTTGGTTTGGTTGAAGTTGATTGGTATGTGGAATTTTGGTCTGCAGTTGTTCTGTTTAATCTACTAGAGCCAGGGAACATATCTAGGGCACTTTGTGGGGACCAAGTTGGAATGCTGGTTGACCAATCCGGGAGGATAAGCTGATCCTTCTCATGTCAGCCAATTGGCCCCATATTGGAGGGCTTTTGTTGTATTTAATCTTCAGATGGCATTTCCATATAGCCTCCGGCAGCTGCAGTTTGAAGTAGCTGCAGCCTGCAGCATGCCTTTTGCGTCTGAAGGGCAGGCAGCAATGGCATCCTGATGCTTGATCGAGCACTGTATAAAGTATAACTACCCGATGGATGGTCAGTCTGCCTCAGCTCCGGCCCCAGTCCTCAATCGTGAAATGGCATATTGCTTGTAAAATTGTGTTTGTAATCTATCTTGTTAATCATATTGTTATTGTGGTAAAAGATTGCAAAGGAGTGCTGGACTGATATAGTCTTTTGACGTTAGCTGGGATAGGTTGTACACAAGATGAATTTAGCAGGACACTCCTTTTTCTTTTAGGTAAGATCTGATGTCCTTATTGGGAAAAAGAATTGTTTTCTAGTATCGTTTGAACTGCTAGTCTGCCGCGTTTACCTTACATGTATACCCACTAACTGTCCGACCGCATGAATTGTTTGGCACCTGCGCAAGAATTTTCCAAAACAAATGTACTTAAGGATAAAGTTGCCCTCTCCCCAAACAAATGTACTTGGGATAAAGTTACCCTCTCCCCAACCACCTATAAGTAACTACAAAGAAAGGGAACCTCGTGACGGCCAAGCCTCTTCCTATTACTAAACATTCATGATGGTGGATTTACCGCCGCTCGGACGTTAAGGAACTAAACCATAATCATCTTACCTTCAGCTTTATCAAAAAGAGTGAGAGATTCGTCTTCTTTTGCTAGTTCTTTGCAACCAAAAGTTTAATACAAGTTCTACTTCATCACGAACGACTAAACACCCGCAAGAGGAGCCAGCAAACAGTTGAATATACTGGAAAATCAAAGAACATAACAAGCTTAGAGAAGGTTCTCTTTGTTGCAAGAAGTATTAAGAAGAGCATTGTGCTTCAAAGTTATGATAAAAGCAGCAAACTTGCTCAGCATCTTATTAACTTGTGTATCAAATTAAAGAGGTGTTGCATCGACGATAGCCTCCAAAATTCTCTTCTCCAAGTTCTCCTCTGAAACCCACATGGAACTCTGTTGGCGTAGAAGCTCTTTCTGTGCAGCCTTCTTTCTTCCCTTGACTTCTCTTTTGCCCTCCAACTTTCCAGTTTCTCAGCTCTTTCTTTTAACTGTTACAGACGATTGTGCAAGTCAGAGAATATCAAGTGAATTTAAATGCGGTATCGCAAGCATCTACAACTTATAATTTATTTATTTTCGATGCAGATCAGATCAGATCGGATCATTAGAAGATTGTTCTAGACAATATACAAAGGATTATTATAGTCGCTTCAGTTGAGGAAATCAGGCACGATCATCATTATGTCGTGAGCCTTTCCGAAAGATTATCGTGTGCTGGCTCAGTTGACTGATTCAAAACCCATCGCTCTTCAATTTCGGTATAACTCAACGAAGATCATTATGATGTATACCATTCGAAAAGGTTCGAGAGTTAGGATCGTTCTAGAGCATGCACCTGACTAGTACATCTATCCATACTTTATGGCACACTACAACACCTGATGTTCACTCAAACGGCATACAAATCAAACGATTTCTCGCATAGGCGATCGAAAATTTCACATCACAGCGTATGGGTGTTGATCTTCAAGTAAGATGCTGGGGGCCGTACTGGAGCGCAATCATTTGTACAGCTGAACAAAATTAATTATAAACTATGCAATGAAGTTGTCTGATTTACGTGCGAAAGCAATGAGGGCATCAATATCAGTAAAAGGAAGAAGAAAGAAAAATGATAACTTTGTGGGGGGAGAGGAGAGGAGAGGAGTGATCTAGGGTGAGCTGAGGTGATTACGAGGGTTTGGTGGAAGTCCTGCTCGAAGGCCCTGCGCTCGGCGGCCCGGGTCTGGGCGGCGGCGGCCTTGGCGGCCTTCCGCTGCTCGTTGGCGAGCCTGGCGGCCTCGCGGCGGGCCTCGTCCCTGCGCGCCCGCTCGACGCGCTGCAGCTCCACCTCGTAAGCGTACTCCCTGCGCAGCTGCTTCACCTCCCGTGCGTAGTCCCGCCGCAGCCGCCCCAGCCGCGCCTCCGCCTCCCGAGGCTCCGTCGCGGGCTCCCAACTCCCCAGGTACAAGCACGCCTTAGAGAACTCGTGCTGCTGCTGCTGCTGCGGCGCCGGAGCCGGAGGAGGAGGAGGAGGATGGCGACGAGCGGATGAGAACGAGCGGCGGAGGATCCGAGCGGTGGCCATGACTCGGCCCTTTTCTATTTTGATTGGGTTTTGATTCGACTTAAACCAAACAAACCCTAGGCCGAAGGGGGGGTTCGTCCGGTTCGGTCTAAATAAATAGGTGCCGGTTCACCCCCGAACCGGTTCCTATTTATGTAGTGGGGGCTCTTTTAGTCCCCAAGCTACCGTTTGTTTCGGGGATAGAACAGAGAATAAGAGGTTTATCCTCTTTATTTTACCAAACGCACCAAGAATTATTCGGTATAGTATTCTAGTACAAGTAGAATAAGTGGAACAACAGTTCTTACTATTATTTTATAATTTTTTTTTTTTTACCAAACTACCCATCCTCCCCTCCTTCTCTCTTAATACCTCTCATCATCACAAAATCCCTCTCTCTCCTTTCTCTTTTTTCCTTTTCAATACACCTTATCATCACAATCTCTCTCTCTCTCTCTCTAATAAATCTCCCCTCCTTTCTCTCTTCCCAATACACTCTCATCATCACAAATCCCTCTCTCTCCTTTCTCTTTTTTCCTTTCCAATACACTCTTATCATCACAAATCTCTCTCTCTCCTCTTTCTCTTTTTCTTTCCAATACACTCTCATCATCACAACCTCTTTATTCTTATTCCCCATTCTCATACCAAACACAAAATCTCTTATCCCTGGAACCGAACCAAATGCTTTTTCGCTCTTGTTCCGTACTTTATACCTATCCCCAGAATAGCTAGTTCTAGCTTATCCCGTTACCAAACGGTACCCAAATGTATCTAACTGTGTTTCTTTCCTTTTTCTGATATTTCCCAGGGATTGCCTTTTTTTTTCTTTTTTTCTTTTTTTTTTTTTTTGGAGTTATAAAAAATCGAATGGAAATTAAGAAACCGAAAAATATGTGTATAATAACATAAAAAATACTAGTTGTATATTTCGAAAAAAGTGTATATTTTACATTCCATTTATTTTAGAATGTAATGAATTTCACTCATCAAGTGACGAGTGATGGAGTTTCTATCTTAAGATGAATAAAATATAATATATATATATTTTTTTGGATGATGTAGATGTAACATTGCTCGTATAACAAAGCTTACTTAACAGATATATAATATTCAATCATAGCTTATTCACGTTTTTTTTTTCTCTGTTTTCTTTTTCTGTTTTTTTTTTTTTTTTTTTTTTTTTTACAGTTTTGCACGAGTTTTTTCTTTTAATCTGGATTAATCACATAAATAGAAAATCTCGGAAGTAATAATTAAAAAAGAAAATTCAAACATATCTAGATTGAATTTCAAATGATAAGTTTAAGTTTGATGCTTGAGCATCTCAAATGATAATGCATATATAATCGAATATTATATCAAGTATTTAAAATTACTTGAAAGCGAAAAATCCTGTTTGTTGGCTGCTTTTTACCTACTGCTCCGATAGTACGTACCAAGATCATAATTTAATTGTTGATCGAGGACGACTGGTTGTTTAACGTAGCACAGTCAAAATCTTTGCTTTAGAGAGTTTCTAGCGAATCAATCTTTAAAGGGTTAATTGCATACATATCCCTCCAAATATGTCGAATTTTAAATATATTTCTGCAAATTTTAATTTTTTATATTTATTTATGTAAAAATCTACCGTTATTCAAATATGCCCCTCTGTTAGAAAAAATGAGTTAACCATAGATTAAATGCTTAACCTTAGTTAGATTAGAAAGTGAATATATCATTTTACCCTTGGTTACTTGCTCACGAAGCAGAGGAGCTTCGACGGATTCGGCGGCGACCCGAAGACGGACGAGGTGGCCTCGGCAGCGACGCGAAGGGCGGCGGCGACGCGAAGGGCGGCTTCGGCGGCGAGGCGGCGCGAAAGGCGGCGGCTCGATGGAGACGCGCGGGGCGGCAGCACGGCTTCGGCGGCGACGCGAGCGGCAACTTCGGCGGCGAGGCGGGGCGATGGTGACGGCGACTGGGCGACGCGGGGCGCGGCGCGGCGACGGCTGGTGGCTTGCGAGGAGAAGGCGGCGACGCGGGGCGCGGCGCGGCGACGGCTGGTGGCTTGCGAGGAGAAGGCGGCGATGCGAGCGGCGGCGATGGCGACAGGGCGATGGCGGCGACGCGAGCGACAGAGCAACTCTCTCTCTCTCTCTCTTGTGCATGGCCACTCCTTCAAATTAATTTGTTTTGTTGACACCAATTTGATTTTTTTTTTAATTGAGAGATTTCAATTTTGTTACAAATTTTATTAGGAGAGGAGCATTTTTGCAATAATTAGAGGAATTTTAACGTTGGAATTTTTGGAGAGGGGCATTTTTGAAACAAGTAGATTGGTATTATTTTTGGAGGGATATATTTGTAAGGGGCAAAAAAGTAATTTTACATAAAATCTGTTAAAAAATTAACGGATTCCAAACGGGGATTAACCTCAAGGGCATATTTGAAGAACTTTGAATTTTTGCAGGGATAAATATGAAAAGTTGAAATTTGCAGGAATATATTTGAAATCCGACATATTTGGAGGGACATGTATGCAATTAACCCATATTTAAAAATGTACTCAAAAAGCCAAATTTTAAAATAAACAATAATCTTATCCTCGCGCCAATCAACCATAGTAGATTATTATAAGATCTTATAACTTATAAAGCTGCACTTGTTACTAGAGCTCATGGGGATGCAGCATATATTATTATAGCAACAGGGTACTCACCTGTTATGAGATTGCAAAGAGAGCTCATCTCCATAGCATATTGGGCATCTTACCAAACAAAAACCATTGTAAACTAAGGCAGCAAGCAAAACACCCAACTATAAATAACTAATTCCAAATCCTTACTCCAATTCCAAGAACATAAAAGCATAATGATTGCTACAAAGCAACGGCGGCAATGAACGGCACTACATAGAGAAAAATTCAAATGAATGTGCAAACATCAAGAAAACCAATTCCAATATGGAGTGCTGAAACAAAAAGAGTTTACAGCTATAGCAGAACTAAAATATAAGGCTACAATTTCCCAGGTGGTAAAACTCTGAAAACATCATCGCAAAAATACTGAGCCAATAATTAGAACAGGTCGTACAATAACACAGCCCGTGACGTGTTCTGAATTTAGTTCTCCGTAGCAAATGCCGACACACTGTTCCACTGCTTGTAAGCGGCATAGAGAGCGAAAATAATCAGTATGGCAATAAGGATGCAAGTGATGATAGTAGTGAGACTGATTTGAGTCGGACCCTTCTTCCTTTTGCTTTGTGCAAGCAAGGCTTGTGGCTTGATTCTTGCCATTTGATGCACCTGTCTAGGTAACTGCCTAAGAGCAAAGGATCAGTTGTTATGAGGTAGAGGTAGTAGAATCAAAGATATCTGGTAAAGCTAGAAGTTGTAACTTAGATACCCTTTAACACTAGAAAAATCTTCATGTTTTAATAGTTTCTATTTCCACTATCCAAATGCATGATGTTTCGCCAATACAGTTTAGGGATGGTAAGACGTACGTAGGCTTAACCCTCAAGTCAAGAGGCTATTTTCATGAGTCAAATCTAGCAGATGGTAGCAGAGGGCAAACTTTTACAGCCACACTAAGCAACAACGTTACAGATGCATGCGACATGAGGGGTCCACAGTGTTGGCTATTTATTTATGGGTTCCTGCCTCCTAATAATAGACCCAGGAGACTAATAAGTTGAGTTGGGTGAGCCCAATAAGTTAAGTGGAGCTGCGGTCCATAATAAACCTAGCGACAAGAGGCCCAACAATAGACCTAACGTCCAGATGGATTGAGTCTGGTCAAAATCCGTAGGTGCTGTGTCTGTACGCTTTAAGTGAATTGGTTGCGTATTTCTAACCGCTCGAGCTTTTGGGATTAATAGTTAGCGTCAACGATCCGACACACAGTGGTTATCTATCCACTTCTCTTGCACAACAATGCTTAATAGCAGTTTCGAAAATGATCAGATGCTTTAGTTCTAATCCTATAATGCTTTGGGAATATATCAAGTTTATTTTTCTACATTTTCAATGAAAAGAAGTCAAACAGTGGATCGCTGCTTGCAAATTCATTCTAGTTCCGTTAACCGTAAATCACGCACCAAGAACCTTTCTGTTAAAGATAATTCATTGTTAACCCAAAGAACTAAGAGTGCTAGAATATTATATACCAAAGTAAGCATCCCTGCAATGAAGGAATCCTTTCTTGCTAGATACAAAGGTAAGCATAGTACTAAATAACATGTTACTCCCAAACTCAGTTACTGTAGTGAGCTTTACTGTTCCAATTCTTTATCCATTAGAATGCAAGTCTCTCTGCAGCAAATTCAATTTGATGTATTTTAAAAGCTTGAAAATGTATAGCTGCTAAGAAATAAAACCCTCAGTGGTTTACATAAAGAAAGAAATGGATGTGCGCATGCCAACATGATTAATTTCTTAAGTTTAGGTTTGCTAACAAGTAATGGTTTCTTGATTGACTACATGATATGGAGATAGCTTTCAGGGTATTCTTTGAAAACTAAACAATTAGAATCTTTTAGCTCATCAAACTATAAAGAAAATTGGTAAGATATTCAGACAAAATGAAACCACGACTACGGCAAGATTTACTTTCATGACTTGTGAAAACAGTACTCTGTGTATCTAAATACGGGAGAATATTCTTATTTATATTGCTTAGACAACCAATAATTTCTTACTTATACCAAATTAGCTTTTGCTAGAGATCAAAGCCTAAACAGCTAAAGTCAGATTGCTAGCAATCACAAAAGTTTGCAAAAAATCAACAGACTGAACTTAGTTTGGAAAAGCTGTAAGCATGTAGACAAGAGAAGGCTTCTTGGAGGAACTTGAAACATGAAAACGAGGAATTAGCACGAAGCAAATACACAAATGGAAGTAGGAGCTATAGGTCATACTTGGTCATTTTCGCTAACTTCAATAAAAGCAGTAGTATCAAAAAATCTCATCTGCTCATAAAACATTTCTGAAAGTGTCCATATTGAGTCATAATCATGATCATTTGTGCTTTTCTGTAATAAACCCTCTCCTTTTCACCGGACTCACCCTTGATTCCATAGGTTAAATATTTCTCCGGGTCAATTTTCATTGCCAGGAAGTAGATGCTAAGTGTTTATAGTAAGTCTCAAGGCATCTGTTGGGAACGCAAAATGATTCCAAGTACAAATGCATTCTACGGGGAGGAGAAAGGCCATGACTTGATCGAAAACAACAAAATGTCATATACTTTTGCACTTGGGACGCAATCGAGCGTATGTATACACTTTGAGAACATGAAGGTCGATTTTAGGCATCAACAAAACTGCTCGGCACTATCATCAATTATTGAATGATATTTATCTTCATATGACATCATCTAATAAAAGAAACCTAGAGTAATAATATGGACAATTTTCAACTATAATAGGTGGTGATACTGCATAGTAAGAGAGACAGGCTCCCGAGTTTTCTATCACACAACAATCTAATACCAGTACAACCGTCCAGATCTGGAACTATTGGGACCAGAATATGGAGGAAGAGAACTTGAACTAGATCTAGTACGCATCGAATTAACCGATTTGCATAAATTTTGGTTCGTGAGTAAAATATATATATATATTAAAAAAAAAATTGCTGACTAAAGTGAAAATCAGGATTCAAAGGTAGCCTCCGGTTACTAGCATGAATAATACGAGCACCTTTTAATAAGCGTTTACTTGCTAAATCAAACTAGATCTAAAGGGCTAGAAACGAATCCTACGAACTCAAGGGAAGGAAAAGATATATCATTTGGTATATATATGCAATTAAGCATTTGGTGACACGACGCGCAACTATTCCGAGAAATAAGGAACATCAAACAAAGAGACAATCGAAACAGCAGTTTGAGCTGCAGAGTAGAAAGAGAGAGAGAGCGGGGGTCTTACGAGAAGAAGAGGAAGACGGGGGAAGATTGATGCTGGCGATGGGGTCACCTTGTTTGACACCTGATGATCAGATCCGCCGCCCCTTTTGCCGAGAAGAAAGGGAAGAGGAGAGATAGGAGTTTTTTTCTTTTTTTTTCTTTTTTTTTTTATAGGGCTTTTTTTTGAAATTGGCCCTATCAAAATTTAAATTTTTGAAAATGGCCCTGCCAAATTTATATTTACAAAAATGGCCCTCCTCCTGCCACGTCACCATGCCACCTCAGCCGGGTCCGCCACGTCAGCGAGCCACAGCCGCTGGTGTGCCGTGGTAGTTTTAGTGAAACACGCAGGTTCTACCTGCGTGTTCTAAACACGCAGGGTCAACCTGCGTGTTTAGAACACGCAGGTTGGGCCTGCGTGTTTAGAACACGCAGGTAAACCTGCGTGTTCTAAACACGCAGGTAGAACCTGCGTGTTTCACTACATCCCACCTGCCTGCTCAATTCTTCAGCCAGGTGAAGAATTGAGCACACCACTCCAGGCTGCTCAATTCTTGCGCCGCGAACTCACTTTTCGCCCCGGGAGCTTCCGCCACAGTCTGAAACCACCCGAACCACACTGTAAATATAAAATACACATGATGCAAGAATTTTTAATTTTTTCTGTAAATATCTGGGGAGTCAATGCTCGATGTAGAAGCTGTACTGGTGGATTTTTTTTCTTTTAAAAGCTAACAATGAATCTTTGTGTTTAACTAGTGCAAAACGAAGATCAAATGCAGTGTCTAATATTCTATTTCATCAGGATCTTGAAAATTTAAAAGCAACAATTTTGAAAACAAGAACAGTAATTATGCTAAAAGGTGGACAATCATTCAAGAGCTCATCAGAAAATTAACTAAACAATCTCTTCACAATCACCAAAGCTTTAAACAAATAATAAATGCAAAGCATATACATAATGAGCATTTTCTTAAAAAAAAGAAAGGAATGAATTAGAGAAATTATAAATATTACATTGAACAATTATTACAGTAAGTTTCAACATTTCAAAGAAAAAGCAAAATACATGATTACGAACACAACACAACAACACAACAATACAATAAAGCATAACAAAGCACAACCCAATCACAACACATTACATCACATCGCAGAACATCGCACAACATCACAACAACACAACAGAACATCACAACAACACAATAGCACTTCACATCACATCACAACACGTTTCATCACATCACATCTCATCACATCACATCACATCACATCACATCACATCGTAGAACATCG
This sequence comes from Tillandsia fasciculata, assembly GCA_029168755.2. Taxonomy (NCBI): domain Eukaryota; kingdom Viridiplantae; phylum Streptophyta; class Magnoliopsida; order Poales; family Bromeliaceae; genus Tillandsia; species Tillandsia fasciculata. Next base: position 297,631 of record CM054954.1, read on the forward strand.
CACAACACAGCATCACAACAACACATCATATCACATCACATCGCACAACACAACAACACAACAACACAACAACACAACAACACAGCTCATCAGAACAAAATAATAGAAATGTAATAATATATAACAATATAAACTAATCAAAAGGCTCTATACGGTCCAATTGGTCCAACTGTGAAATAGCCGTGCCCTCTGGCTGTGAAGGACCTGAAGATGATGGCTGATCAGTCTGGGAGGACTGTCGGTGCCGTGCTCGCCTAAAATAAAAAAGCTCATTTCCTCGTTGACGATGACCAAGTGGTACGTACCCCGATGGTGGCGTAATATCTGATGGTTCATGCCCCGACGTCGATGCTCCACCATGGTATGCTGGCTGTGTCCCCGATGGTGTCACGCCCCCGGGGGTTTTTGAGTCAAACAAAGCGGAAAACTGCGTGTAATTTTTTTTTTCTTAATAAGATAATATAAACCTCATCCCCGGTGCGTGCCAGACCGCCACATACACAAATTCTCTCTGTCCACGGACAGAGTCTCCTTTGTATATGCACGGCGTCTCATTTACAACTTACAATTCGTTTACAAATATCACACATTAATCACCAACCAACAACCATACAGTAGACATTCATCACCAATTAAAACAAGTTCATAAAGCGGCGTCAGTGTTTGGAAAGGATAAAACCCAGCGTTTGTAAAACCCGTGCCCACACGGCACTTCGTTTTGAGAAAACATTTTCGCAATCCTTTGGTTCATCGTGAAAACATGCCGCGAATGAAAACACCACTATACGTATAAAAAACATAGAAGTACACCTCATCCACAGAGCTAATTAATACATGTCCACAACTAAAGTAACCCACAAACAAATTAAGTATTTATGCATAAAAAGGAAATGAGATATAATGATGATGATAACCAAGAATCCGACTACGGTCCTCACGACGCAGTCCCACCGTCACCCCGGCTGACGCACCTAGTAGCAGTACCTGTCACGGAGTGGGTAACGTCAGTGACAAACAAAGTAGATGTCTAATAATATCAAGGAAGGAAAAACGAACCGAATACACCGAGTACACCGTAACCTTTCGTTAAACCCCTGTGCATATTTTAAACTGGGCACCAACCCCAGATTTATTAATTAAGCTGGGCACCAACCCCAGAGTACCTGTCGGGGAGACTAAAGTCCCCCCTCGTGCACAAACACCTTTTGATGCTTTTAACCTCTTCACGGGGCTAGTGCGGCCCCTATAGCTGCCGTGAAGAGGTCCTCACGGCTCCCACCCCTTTGTGAGGCACACGGGTCAAAGAGACCACTTTTTCGGAAAAGTACACCATGCGGTGGCCCGATCCGCCGGTGTACGTGCAGCATCCGAAACCGGATTGCCAAGATTGGCGTGTAGTGAGCACCGCGACCGCAGCCGCTTAAATTGTTAGATGAAATACCATTAAGCGAAAGGTTAAACTGTCCATCTACTTTGTTAGATAAATTTAAGAGTACTTTAATGGCGATAACTGCATTTACTGCACTTGTTGCACTTATAGCAACCCTACCCACCAGGTTGGCGGTCTGGCACGCACCGGGGATGAGGTTTATATTACCTTATTAAGAAAAAAAAAATAGACACGCAATTTTCCGCTTTGATTGACTCAAAAACCCCCGGGGGCGTGACAGATGGACTAGGTGATGGTGCATGCCCCGACGTCGATGCTCCACCATGATCCGCCGGGCGTGGTGTAGTATATGGTAATGTCTGTAAAGTCAGTAAACCTTCCTCCACCCTAGCAGCACCACGCGTCAGAATGTCGAAAGGTGCTCCAATATGTGAAAGCTGGGGTAGTACACTTCTGATCGTATATTCTGTTTGTTGAAGGAGATCGACCTGAAATGAAAACAGTATCACAATAATTATATATTGAAAATGAAATTAATTAGTAAATGAAATTAATTAATATATCATACCAAAAATCTCTCGCGATGTCCATGGGGCTCATATGCAAGGGGGGGACGCTGTGCTGGAGTAGATATCCACCGCCTGGTGATACTCCAATACCACTGCATGTAGATAGAAGCGGCGCGTATATAATCGGGATCTACATGGGGGTCCACCTCTACTATATGCTGCAGTCTTCTGTCCCAATCCTCAATATGTATGGCATGAAATCCCGCCCAGTTCTCATCCGGTCTACCTTGTGAAGTGATGCGAGGTAGAGCATGTACTGCGTCGGGTATATGCTGTCTCAATCCAAAATGACGAAGTACCCGATCCGGAAGATGTAGCTCAATAATATAAAAGCATACTAGGGTCGTCCGTGATCGCCATACCGGAGACCCCAGTAGACAAAAAGGTGGAAGTGACCCTAGTATATCATCTGTATATGGTCTCCATATAATCTATTGTGAAAAGTAAATGATTAGTAACTTGTATAAAAAAGAAATTATGTGAATAAAAATTTATGATAATTAACTCATGTACCTGAGACTCCAACTGGCAATCAAGCTGATCGCGATAAAACTCAATGTCGGCCGTCCTGACATTGTCTCGAAAAGCCAACCTATTATTCCACCTGTTTCACATATAATATATTAGTAATGATAATATAAAACACAGAAACCTTAAAATTTAATACATACCTGCAACCTAGTGGCAGATCAATAAGATCAAACTGCGGTCCGACTATCTCAGGTCGTCCAATGTGCAGATGATCCCATGCCCAAATCTACATATTAAGCTACTTAGAAATAATAAATGAATTTCATGAATGAAATTACTAGTGAAGGAATGTACCTGAAGTAATGTGGCAAAACAGCAACACACCGCTTTCCCCCTCATGCAAGCATTTGCTAATGCTCGATAGAGATGAGCTAGCGTCGCCGCACCCCATGCCAAGGCACCACAAGCATCAAAATCCTCTAATAGAGGCAACCACCTTAAATGTACTCTAGTTCTGCTTGGGTTTGGCATTAGGCTACAACCTATCTGGAACAGAATATACGCTCTGGCTGTAGCCTCTATCAGTGCGGGATGTGCATCTACCGGGATGTCGTGAAACTGCTGATACAACCATTCAAGTCTGATCTCTCCGCCTCTGATATTTGCAGGAAGCACCCCAAGCAAGAGCTCACATAGCGCCCCCCACTGATATGAGCCTAGTCCGGTCACCGCCCCCCCATCAATGCGGAGTCCAGTAATGACAGCCACATCCATCAAGGTGACTGTCATCTCCCCATGTCTCAAGTGAAAGGACTGCGTCTCCCTCCGCCACCGCTCCACTAAGGATCCTAACAAAGCCTGATCGAGCATGACGCGCCTCAACCGCGATACATAATAGAATCCTGCACGTCGCAGTAGCTCCAATACTGCAGGATGCTCCATCTGCCAGCGGTTCAGTGTGCGACTATGCTCCACAAATTCAACTGGAGAATAATCCTGCAATAATATAAAATTCACATAATATTAGTACATGAAATTTCAAAGAAATAAAAAAGTTAATTAAAAAAAAGATATATATAACCTCATCTCGAATGCAAGTACATCTGTGGTGAGTCTGATCTGTCAATACAGATCCATCAATCGGTCCTGCCTCCTCGTGATCGTTCATCTGTAATAATACGAATAAATAAATAAACAAATTATAATATGCGTAAAGTATTGTAATTTAATTAAAATAATTTACAACAATCAAGATATGAAACTAATCAACCTAAACGACGACGTCTTTCGGTCATTCTTTGTTGATTTTCAGGACACGTGCTTTTATAATGGCCGGGTTGTTTACACAGACTACACTTGCTCCTACTACTTCCCGCGCCTTCGTCCATAATATTGCGAATGCGCGTAGATTTGGGTCGTCCTTTCTTTCTTCGCGCGTGTGGTGGAAGTATAGGTGTGTCATATGACTCAACCCAATAACGCCGATCGGGGACCGGATGGAACGGTGGATCGTATGTATCTCGAAAGCATTCAGTACTATACCAATGGGCGCATAGACTATAATAATCTATGTTCATGTGTAACGAACTACAACAAGCTAATATATGTGAACAAGGTAATCCTGTCAGTTGCAAACACAAACATGAACATGTAGAATTTGCTCCATTGATAATGACTTGGTATTGCAAATCCCTTCCTGTAAGAACTTCAAATTCTTGATATCCATACCGCCTAACTGTATGTGCTCTAGCCACTGACATTCGGCTATTAATAGTTTTATCCACATCCGATACAAATGGAGTACCCATTGCTGCTCCCTCTTGACGATGTTTTAGAAAAAACTCAACCAGTCGATGTAATGTTCCCATTACAAAAGCAGTAATTGGTAAGCCACGAACTCCCCTCAAGACTCCATTTAAACTTTCTGAACGGTTTGTAGTCATAATGCCGAATCGTCGACCACCATCGAAAGCCTTAGCCCAATATGTCCTATCGGCATGAAGTCTGTCAACCCATTGCCAAGCATCCTCATCCATTGCTCTCAATTCATCCTTTAACCTGTTATATTCTCGTTCTTCTGAGGCACTCCCAATGGCATAAAATTTCTTAAGTAGGTGTTTTGCTTTGAAATGAATATTCATATTAGCTTTCATGTGTCGCAAACACCATCGATGAGCATGTCCTTCTGATTGTGGGAATACAAGTGCAACAAGGTTTGCAAGTCCTTTAAAGCGATCAGAAATTAATGTAAGAACTCGACCTCGTGTTATGTACCTCCGTAGACAATTTAGAAACCACTCCCAACTCGAGCTATTCTCCCCCTCGCATATTGCGAATGCTAACGGGAACAAACCACCATTGGCATCAACACCTGTGGCAATTAATGCATGGCCTCCATATTTTCCATACAAGTGCGTGGCATCGATACTAAGTAATGGCCGGCAAAAGGTCCAACCAAGAATCGAGGGTCCAAAAGCCCAGAAGGCGCGTGCAAACATTCTTGAAGTAGGGGTCACTCTTATAGTTTCAATCTTGGTAATAGTTTCGGGATTTGTTGTTTCTAACATTGAAAAATATCGAGGAAGGTCACGATATGATTGCTCCCAACTACCGTATATAATTTGCAAGGCTTTATTCCGTGCCCGCCAAGCCTTGCTATATGAAATGGTGACGTGAAAGTCACTCTGCATTCTGGTTTGAACTTCAGTAGGACTCATAGCAAGCCTTGCCTTCATTGTGGGTAGTATATGTTCACATATAAAAGAAGATGTGCAATTCCTATGCATTGTATTCAAAATAGGAAGCATACATGTATGTGGTCCCGCATAGGTCTTTACTTTAAAATGTGATGAACCTTTAGGTCGAGAGGCATGTAATCTCCATGGGCAAGAATTGACCAAACATCTCACAGTATATCTAGTTGTGTTTGATTTAACAACTCTCAGTTGCACATTATGTTCAATATGCCATCGATCCAAAGCATTCACCAAGGACGTCTTGTCAGAAAATATCCGATCTTTCCATTGATCATCACACGGAGGACCTTGATAAATGTTTTGTTCAACAACGCTTTGGTGAATTAATTCATTGCCCAGTAAAAAACGCTGTCGGTGATCTTCAAATTCTTCAAATTCTACCGGATCCTCGACATCATCGTTGTTTGCAAATGAATTTTCAATCCATTCAATCCCTTCATCTTGAATGGCGCATGCGAGAGAATTCAAACCGCCATCATGACCGACATCAATAGATTGTGGGATACAATCACTATCATCATCTGTAGAGTCCATATCAGTTTCACTTACATGCTCATCGTCACTGCTATTTATTTGCTCATTATCACTTTCTATTACTTCCTCATTTTCATTTATATTTCTCAACTCTACATCAGCGACGTGTCGATTGCTAGATGATGGACCCTCATATAGATTATGATGTATAGTTGATCTGCAAAGGTATTTATGATTAACTATTCGAATCTATTGAGATAATATATGTAATTAAATCATATAATCACTTACCGCTCATCAACTCCACCAAATAAAGATGGATCCACAGTAATATATGGTAATGATGTACTCACTGGCACATATGGGACTTCAGACGCTCTGCAAGACTTATACAATGTAAATTATCCATTTTCCGCACCTATACTATTAAAGGACAAAGATTGAAATTGAAAATTCCTAAATTTTCATACCTTGATGTACGAATTCGTTCAAGATCGACATAATCTCTTTGGTAAACAGAGGTTGGACGGTGACGTGTAGTCAACACTTGCTTCTCTACGTATACTTTGATGCAACCATGAAATGGGAAAAAACTCATCACGCCTACAAGGCCATGATCACTTGATATGTCAAATAATTCCCATTCATTAGGTCCCATTAGACATCGAACTGTTATGCGTATACGGAACTCCGCTCGATCATAATTAGTGACCTTGTATATTTCTGCTTCGAAATCCCGAAATGTGATGTCGCGGCGAATTCCGATCAGTTCTTTATAGCCACCAATGTATTGTGGTATATTATTGTTCACGACTAAATTTCCGTCCCAATGAATAGAAAACGGAACACATTCACCAGACATATTGACGTACTAAAAATAACAATAAATAATATAACATTCGTCAGTTTGATGACTACTCTAGTTCGACAAATTAAGATCACTATTATGAGCTTGACAAAAAAAGAACTTATAAACTTTGTTATTTTTAATTATAACCTTTTCTCTTTGACTTCCACCTTAATTATAGTGGTGGAAATTAAGCACTTCGGTATCCAATTTCTGATTTTTATGTTGTAAATTATATTTGGGTTAAGCCTACTGACAACCTATTATTATGTAGTAATTAAGCACTTGATCAATAAATATCTTAGGAGCTTTTAAGAGAACTTTTATATGAGAATTTTTTCACAGTAAACATCATGCATGCCTTTGTTAATGTGTGTGGTGGCTATGCAATGAACATTGAGACAAATTACTTGCTATTTTCATAATGTGGTAGTGGACAAATATGGATGATACTCAAAACAAAGTGAGTGTATAGTAATGGAGCTTGGTGTCCTAAGTAAGCAAAATTTAAAATAGTGCTCTCTTAGTCAATAGGACAAGTTTGTTGGTGTCCCATGTCACTATATATGTTGCTTAAAAACTTCCACCTTTGACCAGTCATAGTGGAGGTTTGAATTGGAAATGAATCATAAGCCCTAGATTGAAAATACCCTTTTTCTTTTTGTTTTTGTATCCTTTCTCCACAGAACAAAAAAAAAAAAAAAAAAAAAAAAAAATGCGAAAGTACCTTAGATGTAGAGAACGCTGCTGCACGGGAGAGAGACAGAGAGAGAGTGCTCGTCCGCCTCTTTCACCTCCGACGACGGCCGGCGGGTGCGGCACGGGAACGAGAGAGAGAGAGAGAGAGAGAGAGAGAGAGACCTGCGTGTTAGGGATGAAGTGAGGAAGGACCTGCGTGTTAGGGATGAAGTGTCGGGCTCGGGCAAGGGGGGGTGTAGGGTTTGATTAAACACGCAGGTTGGGCCTGCGTGTTATAAACATGCAGGCCCAGCCTGCGTGTTCAGAACACGCAGGCTCAGCCTGCGTGTTTCACTAACACGACCGGAGCGCACCAGCGGGCTATGGCTCGCTGACGTGGCGGACCCGGGTGACGTGGCATGTTGACGTGGCAGCAGGAGGGCCATTTTTGTAAATATAAATTTGGCAGGGCCATTTTCAAAAATTTAAATTTTGATAGGGCCAATTTCAAAAAAAGCCCTTTTTTATATTATATTAAATACCTCTACTTAAGCTTGGGGCCCGTGAGTTGAGTCTCGAAATGCTTGGGCCTTTTTGCGGAATAGTCCACTAAATAATTTTTTTCTCTGGCAATGTTGTTCATACATTTTTTTTTTTTTCTTTTTTTTTTTTTTCCTTTTTTTTTTTTGAGTGTAAGAATATTTTATTAGTCATATCGTGTGACAAATCATGTATCCTTAAAATAATAATAATAATAATAATAATTTTTTTTCTTTATCTTTTTTGCATTGTACTAAACTTAAACCCTGTTATGATAGAATTTATATGAAATAAAATAAAATCGAATATATACTAATATTTAGAATTATAAATAAAATTATAAAATAATTTACAAAGCGTCATAGAAATTTTTTTTGATAAAACAACGGAAGTAAGAAATTCGATTGCAATATTAAACCGTACAGACCGAACTAGGTAATCTGATTTCTTCTCATTTCTCAGTACCGACCGAACTAGGTAATCTGGTTTCTCCTCATTTCTCAGGCACTCTTCCGTGTACTATAAATTTAATGGATAATCTTACTGAAATGCACATGAGTAGGTGTCAGGACCAGTAACCCTTTATATAGATTCCAGATCGACTTTCTATCAAATTCTGATTAGAATTCTATTTAATTTAAATGAATGAAAAAAAAGATAAATATACCATATCAAGTAATTTTATATTTTTTTGGATTGATTTTATCTATACTAAATCCAAATTTAAATATAATTAATTAGTACACATATATGAAAAATTCTAACATGTTCAAGTACTAGTTGTTGCTCACCTATTATTGCATCAATTTCTTTTTAAAATTATTAAAATTTGATTTGAAATTTTTAAACCCCAAGGGAAGAGATTGCAAACTTCAGGTTGTAATTCCTAAAATTCTTGTTTGAGTATAGACTTAGCATTTCTCTTGTGCTTCTAAGCTTCTAAAATTCTAGAAGGAAAAAAAGAAGAGGAATGAAAGACCCTTCGCTACAGGGGCGTTCAAGTTCTTGAAACAGACACTTCATCTTTTCTCTATTATTATTTCATATTTAGAGTTATTTATCCAAATTAAATTGAGATTCAGAATACTGCAGTAGCCCTAGCTGAAAAGTGTTCAAAATAGCTTAGATTCAACAAAATTATTGCTAATTTAATAAAATCTTTAACCACAGACGAGCAGCGGCCGCAATAGATTACTTTACCTAGCTGCAGATCGTGCATGAGCGGAACATTTTCAAGTCAGATAATGCCAATCTGATTATAGGATTGTTTCACGTTCGGGCGCAGAAACTGCAGCCCATCTCCAGTTGAATCCCTACTTAATACTTGGCCAGTTTGATCACACTACTCATTTCACAACAAAGAATCTTTTGTACAAAGACGAACCAATGAATTCCTCGTGCATTCACTAATGAGACACATCAAAGGAGCTAGCTCTCAACAGTCGACAACTACAAAGGCTAATTGTACTCACAGATAAAGCAGAGGCAACTGCAGAGACGAGCTCTCTTCGACTAACATGAGGGGATGAGGAGAAGCACTCAGAGTCTTCAACCTTCCATTTTTAAGGCGACTCAACAGCAGAGAAACATTTAGTTTGCCTTTCTCCAGGGACAATCAGAAGAGTTCTACATTTCTTCGCAAAAAAAATATAAATCAGTGGACACACATTTAGATATTCTGTCCCGAAGAGGAGGAAAAAGCTAGAAATTGAATTTAAATTTCAGTGAATACACATTTGAACAAAAGACGAGCCGCTAGCCTGCCTCCTACAGTACAGTAACAACAGAGGCAACAAGTTTTGCAGCATCTATAGCAGCATATTTGATAAACTGTTTCTAGTATATTCTCCATCATACTCATAGGGACGCATTGGTATGTGAAGAAATGGCGAAAACACTAATGAGTCCAACAAAAATCAGCAGAGAGCTGCTGTTATCACATCCAAATCAGCACTTCATTTTCAGGAAGAACTGAAGCAACCACTGCCGAATTCTGTGGTGTGTAATGTATGTTCCTGAGAAATGTCTTAATTTAAGGTCAACATAATACCAAGGTTGTATCTGATAGCTCAAATCTGAACGAACTGGCAGTTAATTGGGAGCTGAACAAGAAAATTAAAGTACAGGGGGCTACAAGAAAAGGACAAGGGTTAAAGAATCTCCAACCCATTTTACTTTTCTCCTCAATCATCTCTATTTAAATTTCTATTATCAATATAACAATCAAAACAATACTTCTGTTTGGGTGGAATTTCCATCTTCCAAGTTTCCTGATGTAAAAGGGATAATTGATCTCATTTTTTAAGTTTGAGCAGTATTACCTCCTTTCAATATGCTTTGTAAGCAAAACAATATTATCAGAACATTAAAATTCGACAATGGCAACAGATAATATTTCTGAAAACACCACCTTCACAATGTCTGCCTAATTTTGCCTTTCAAAGCATCAGCTTCTACAATAAAATTTCAAGGCCATAAGATTAACTAATCTTAAAACAATCTACTCATCACTAATATTTATTTCGTTTTTATATTAATAGACCTTTCTCACTGTCCAATGCTGCAGAAAAAAACATTATTATGAATAATCCAAATACTTCATTTCCAAAACCTATTGATTTCATTTACATCTCAATAACAGCCCATAAACTTAAAAAAGGGACCGCCCTCTCTATTTTACTTAGAAATTTGATGTGCATATACTATGCAATCAAAGAAAATTCCATTATGGAAAAAGACACTTGCAGATCCATCAACCAGTTCATCTACAATCTGTCCCAATCTGCCCACTGAAACAATTTCAAGTCTTAACAGTCAAGCTAGTAGGTCTGAATTCTGCAGCCTTCTACCTCCCTGTTCCAGAGAAACTAGTTTATCAGAATTCTTTGCCTACCTAAATCAATTTCTCTTCCTCACTATCCAAATGTCCAGTATTAAATGAAGAATTAGATTCCTTCCCTTCATAACACTCGCAGTTTTGTGAAAGAAACTTGTACTCGTGTCGACTTGCTTCAATGACATCCCACTCAATCTTTGTGCTAACTTGATTTCTTATGTCCTATAAATTTGATTCAATGTCACATTTCCTCTGCTTTATTAGTTAGATCCCTGTTTCCTGAATATGTCTCATTTATCCATGCGACCCAAACATCAATAGTACCGTCTCTTTCATTCCTTTACAAAAGCCTGCAAAACCAATTATTTTTTTTCAACCTACATTTTTCTAAAAAAATATCTAAGCAGACAACTTTACCTTAATCTAAATAGTATTTATAACCAATAGTTAAGAGCGCGGCAGCATCAAGTCTGGTTCGTGTCTAGAAAAATCTTTGCCTGCTGCGATACCTGTCTCTTGCTATCAGAATATCTAGTAATATTTCTATTCTAATATCTACCTTTGAAGAGAGTATGATTCCCTTGAAGAGTCATTAATTTTCATGTGAATTAGTTGGACTATCAACTACAGATAAAAACCATGTAAAGAAAAGGGGATCCTTTCCTACAATTATTCCTCATAGAAAACAAAACACATAGAGAAGAATTTGTTAACTCAGCCGGTCATTTGCGACGCCTGCAGCACCTATATATCTATGCTATATTCTGCCGGTCCTACATTACACCGGCAGGTCTCCCTCAATTTTTTGTTAGGCATTTCAACAAACACATGGTGATCTAATGAACTATAAAGTGAAGCGGAAAGGAGATATCATCTACCACTAGCATGTCATCATGCTTGTCAACGATAAAAGCTCAGCTCAGATAAACTTTATCAAGACAGAAATGTAGTTCGAGTTCTACATTAAATTATCGAAAGCCCCGGAATTATGAGAAAAAAATAAAAAAGAGCGAGTGTTTTCCTGGAAAACAGAAGCAAAACCACCACCACCACCGACCTGAAGCGACGAGGACGAGGAGTAGGAGGAGGAGGAGGAGCGAAAAGGGGAAAGGCTTAGTTTTTGTATATAGTTCTAGAGGGCCTTGAGCATGTCCTCGGCGCTGCTGGTGGTGAAGGCGCCTCCCTCCTCGAGGTTGAGGACCTTGACGACGCCGTCGTCGACGAGCATGGCGTAGCGGCGGGAGCGGACGCCGAGGCCGACGGGCTTGTCGGTGAGGTCGAGCTCGACGCCGAGGGCGCGGGTGAAGTCGCCGTTGCCGTCGGAGAGGAGCAGGACCTGGTCGTCGGGGACGCTGAGGCTCTCCTTCCAGGCGCGCATGACGAAGGCGTCGTTGACGGAGACGCAGGCGATGGCGTCGACGCCGCGGGCGCGGAGCTCCCCGGCCTTCTCGACGAACCCGGGCAGGTGCTTCTGGGAGCAGGTCGGGGTGAAGGCACCGGGCACGGCGAAGAGCACCGCCTTCTTGCCCTTCGTCAGCTCCTCCACGCTCACCGTCTGCAGCTCACCGTTGGCGCCAAAGTAGGAGAGGGTGGCGTCGGGGAGCCGGTCGCCCACCGAGATCGTACGGACCGCGGCGGGGGCGGAGGCGGAGGAAGCAGCCACCACCACGCGGCGGAGCGCGGCGGGGGAGGAGCGGAGGGCTAGGCGAAGGGGAGAAGAGGCGGAAGCGGAGAGGAGGCGAGGGGAGGGGGCGAGGGCGAGGGGGCGGAGGTGGAGGCGGAGGGAGAGGGATGCGGGGCCGAGGAGCTTCGTCGCGGCGGCGGTGGCCATGGCCATGGTGAGTGCAGGAGGAAGACACAGGATTAGCCTGCCTACTGCCTAGTATGTAATGTATGTTGTTGGCGATAAGCGAAGGGAAAGAAACTACGCCATATATTTGTGTGTCATACGTTAGCGGACAAGATACCCCGAAGGGGGACGGAGCCTCCGATGCGATTTTTTTTCCCTTATTATTTTTTTTTTTAAAAAAAAGATTATTATTATCTTATCTTATTTTATTATTATTATTATATATATATATATATATATATATATATATGCACGCATAAACAGGCAGATGTGGCGTAATTTGCCAGGTGGCGTTATACTGAGACATGACAATTGTCTTCGGTAGGTGTTTGATAACTTCATCTAACACCACCCCACTGCTAATAACTACTACTAATAATAATAATAATAAAGTTTTATTATAGAGGCATTAATATAAAAATGCAATTTTTTTGAGTTACTAACAAAAAAAGTAACGAATCTGACGAAATATATAAATTTGAGGAAGAGATTGAATAATATTCAATCGAGCCACCGGGGTCAGTCTCATATGTCGAGCCACTTAACCTGCCTAAAGGCCTCTTGGTTTGTATCTATAGTCAGATCAACTATAGATTCAAAATTTAAGTATCTATAGTCAGGTCAACTATAGATAAAAAAAAAATTAAAAAATTACAGATGTTGCTGCTGGCTATGGGGTTCGAACCCATGCGCACTTATGTGCAGAAGATCTTAAGTCTTCCCCCTTAACCTCTCGGGCAAACCAGCTCACATGGTTATTTATCTTACACTATATTATAAATTTATAAACCCTAGTACTAACCATGTTTTTTTTAATTTACAATGAATCCTTAGAAAAGGAAACGCGGATTAAACAGTTAATTAATGACCGTATATGCTCTAGCCGCCATCTCATTGGGCATTCTTGCCAGATTCACAGCATGCATGGAATAATTAAGCTACTTTGTTATTTTGTAATTAGCTCAGAGTTTCTAATTGATTCGTCTCGTGTACACCCAACCGGGCGAATACATACGCACAAAAGATGTTTACAGTCGGTAAATATGTTTGTACAAAAGATGTTTATGTATAGCACAGCAACAACTACAAATCAAATTCTAACCAGATGATGATCCCTCCTGCGTGGTATAGAAGACATGATGTATATATGCTTTGCGTCAAAACCTCGCAAATAGTATACTAAGTTGGAAGGCTAATCATGTAGAGATACAAACAAGAAGCAATTAGCCTACAACAAGAAATCTATGAACTTGAGCCAAGTCAGGCCGATCTTAGAAGCCTTCTCTGAAGCTTCCCTCGAGCATGAAGAGGAAGAAGATGAAGAAGATGACGACGCAGACGATAAAGGGAAAGAAGATGGAGCAGAGGAGAAAGCGCCTGTAGCAACTGATGAAGCTGCAGGGGCGGAGTTGGGGCAGAGGAAGAAGTTCCTGGAGCCCAATCCTATCAATTTCTCCTTTGGATCCAAACCTAAAATATGTAGTACAAATTTAAGCTCAATTAGGAGAAAATAAAGTAGAGTATTATTTATATTTGATCGGAATGTGAGTTGGTTAGAGTTGAGGTTGCTGGGGCTTACGTTCCAGGCTAAACTGGGAGTAGTGGAGGCTGAAGGCAGAGGGCTCCGTCGTGGGCGGCGGCGGCTGCCTGCGTTCTTTAACGTAGAGCTGCACCGCTGCCGCCACCAAATCCGCAACGCTCCACTCCATCGACGACATCACCTGCACCGGCCCCGGACTCCGCCGCACGGTCACGTTCACCAGCACCTTCGCGGGCACCCTCCTCAGCGCCTCAAAATATATGCTACCGTCGATGGCTCTACTGCAGACACCCTCTCCAGAAGATGCACCCCTTCTACGTCCCTCAAGTAGGTCCGGCTGGGTCTTGTGCCGTCGAACATGGCCGCAGTGCTCCGTCCCCCAGCCGTGGAAGGACGCCGGCCTCTGTCGCTGGAATTTACTATTAGCCAAGCACTTCTCTTCTTGTCCTCGTCGGTGGCTTTTCCAGTGACTGGTGGTGGAGTTTGCCGGAGACATAATCGGCTCAGCAGTTCTCTCTCCGGCTCCGGCGTAACATGAACAGAGTGGAGTGGGCAAAGAAATCAAAAGGTGTTTAGTTTAGGAATTCTTAGTTTAGAAGCGAAAGCCCTCGTGGGGCTGGGAATGACGAAATATTATTATAAATAAATAGATTGATTGATTGGGAGCTGGCACTGTATCCAATGCTATGCATAATTGCATATGCACGGAGGTGGGTTAGTGTTAGGGTTAGGAAAGTTGGGAGATTGTCCGCCTATTAGAGGTGATTACGCATTAGCTACTCCGATGGGGCGACACGCTACAGCATCTGATAAGCCACATATGATGGGTCGGTCTATAAGGGAGGTGAGCAAGAGGGGTTAAAAGCTTCTAGAGTTAGGTAATGAATAATGACACGACGACAACTGATCGACGGGGTCTCGGCCAATTTTGCTGAGCCAACTCTGCCGAGAGTCCGAGACCCACCCAGCTCTGAAGCCATTCACAGAATCACAGCAGCACATCGGTCCGAATCTCAAAAGCACACTCTTCGAATCTCTTCACAGAGACCTAGCTAAGACTTAACTACTCAGACCGGCTGAGATTTGTCCGTATTTGGAACAGCATTGAGCGACGAGTTGCTAGGAGTTATCACGCAAGGGCCGACCACCTGTATGGCCAACAAATAAGTTGCTCCTCCTGAAAACCTACGCTGTTCCTCTCTAAATCATGCAATAATTTGTGGACCTTTAACACTGTTACGAGAGTTTTGTTACTTTTTTCACCCGTGAAATGATAGGGAGGATGTGCAATTACTCGTCGCGTTTCTTAACACACAAGTCAGGAGTGATTGCTTTGGGGTATCCGAAGAGTGTACGATTTAGTCAAAGTTTCGCTCCAGGCAGGAGATGGGGCACCTGGATTGACGTGACGCAAGCAACATGGGCAATTTTGTTCTCATATACAACGCAGCTAACAAGAGCAAGTTTCTTACTACTCTCCGTCTAGGACGGCTGGGTTTTTTTTTTTATTATTGTTTGAGAAAAAAATAGTTTTATTTATTTTTTTATAAATAAATTAAACTGAAAAATATAAAGAAACTAAATTTTGAATCTTAAACCTTTGAGTGCCAACCATCAATCAATGTTTGTTTATAATGAATGTTGAAAGCAGCATAAGATGTGCGGAAAGTCGGGTGTGTATCAATGTCCGCTCACGCTTCCTTTTGGACGGTTCACGTGGACAAACTTAATGCGAGGAAAATGATAGTTATATGCAATCTCAGGGAGGCTTGCTGTGTTGTCTACAACTCACAACTTTGTGTATAAAATTTTTCTAAATAAAACATAAATTTATCATCAATCAATAAGCTATATCTAAATTACGCTAAGAGTCAACCAATCTAAAGATTTGGATGATTTGGATGCATCCTGCAGAGTCTGCCTTTTTGCACAGAAAATTGTTGCCCAGCAGGCGAAATTGCCACTGTCAAGAATCATTGTCCGCAGAGAAGATGAAGATATGGAACGACAGAAACTTGAGCCCACAAGTCTGGACTCAAATCCATCTCAACAAGGCCCCATTATCAAACAGGGAAGTTGGGTTGGGCCTTGTGTCACTGTTTGTTCCACTCGCCCTTTCCCTGCCAAATACCCTAACCTAAACAACTTAAGCCCATGTCTAATTAGGCCAACAGGCCTATGAAGCCCTTGTTGGATTTTATATGTTTTTTGGTGATTTTAAACTTGTGGTTTTTGGCCTTTGGGCTTTTCTAGGCGGCCCAATATCAATGGGGTTTGCCTGGGAGCCCAAACCTATTTTCCCTCTACATGTGATGTTTAGCCCCACATCGGAAACTCATCACATGTAGAGTGGGCATATTAATTTCCTCACTTGTACATGTATTGGTTATGAAGTGAGAGCAAGACTTCTCCAATACACACATGGGCTGGGCTGGGCTGTGCTTGATCTTGACTTGGCCCATTTGACTTTTGCTTTTTGCATTTTAAAGCCTTCATGGGAACTTGCTTCTTGGGCTACCCAAGAGCCTCCTTGGGAAGGGCCTTTGTGGGCTGCCCAAGAAAGCACCCGTTGGAGCTTGTCTCCTAAGGGGTTTTGGGCTCTTTAAAATGAGAGCATGAGAGAGCTTAGTAATGACCTAAGCTACAATTTTTCTCCTTTCTAATTTACAGAAAAGTACACTGAGACTTTTTATTTTTGCTGGATCTCAGAAAGACGTTGGGTTCACTACGTACCATTCCGGAATCGTTGCCGACGGGGTGGACAGTGGTCGTTGTATCGCTAGGGGTGATTGCCGGAGCCTCACATGTGGAGGGGCAATCTTTCTTCTAGGACAGTGCTCACGCACGCCTCGACATTCACAGGCTTCATCTAAACTTTATTTTATAATATTTTGAGTTTAAATTAAGTTTAAATTATTTAAAAGAATTAATTTGAAAAGATAAATTTTCCAACAATCTAAAAGCGAAATTGATTTAATTTATCTTTTTATATAATTAGTGAAATAATATAGAATACTTTTGCTACTGTGAACTAGTTATTTATTTAATTAGTTTAATACTATAGTTTTAATATTAATATTGCCAAGTACATTTCCTGTTTAAATTGTTAGTACGCACTGTTGCTACATAACATTGTTAGTATTAGAGTAGTATCCGTATTGTCAGTGAATACTTAATTGTTAGTACGTATTATTGCTACATAACTTTATTAATATCATAATAGTGTACTGTTAGTGAACACTGTTACCAATTTGTTTGCTATTTTACAATTAATTCCTCTATAACTATGAGTACTATTGATTAATTAGTAATATTGTTTTAGTTTAATTTATAATTACGCTGTTGCTTTTAAAATTCTTGCGAGATTAATTAATAATATTGTGTTGCTATAATTAATCTACATAGAACTCTGTTTGTACTATCAACTCTGTTAGTATTATAGAATTGTTTGTAAAGTTCAATTTTTATTAATTGATAATATCGAGTTAAAACTCTATTAATATTTTTCTGCAGTATCTTTGTGTTTATACTATTAATAAATATTATTGATAATATTATTCCGCTATACTGTTTAAAATATAGTTTAAATGTTACCATAGCATACTGTACAATATTACTATAAAATTGTTAGTATACTTCGTAATTGAACATTTTAAATAGTTAATTACTCTACTCTATTAGTACAGTTGATTAATTAAATATTATTGTATAGTTGATCATTACACTGTTAATTAAATTAGTATAATTATTGTTGATTAAATTTAAACCCATCAACTTAGATTAACTGTTTTAAATTTAGAATAATTTTGTGACATTATAGTAGGTTTTTATTTAAACAGATTAATGGAGGATTCGTATTCGGCGGAATCTTTTACCTTTGATGGTCGTAATTTTAGAAGGTGGCAAAATCAAATGCGATTCTGGCTCACCACGCTGGGACTTATTTTTGCTATCTCATATCCTATTGAAAATAGTAATGAAACTGCACCTGATGGTGCTATTCAGTCTGTGGCAAATCGTCCTCAGACTCGCAGCCAGTCTCAAAGTGCTCTTACTCCTCTTGGTGTTGCACCTGCACCTATACTTGTGCCTCCTACGGATCCTACTATGATTAATTATCATTGTCTGAACCGGATTCTTAGCACCCTATCGGATAAGCTTTATGATATTTACTGTAGTAGTCAGACTGCTAGGGAACTCTGGATTTCCTTAGAACAAAAATATGGTCAGATTGATCATACTAAGAAGAGATACCAAGTTTCAGATTTGCTCAAGTTTAAATTGGTAGATAGTAAACCAATGTCTGACCAACTACAAGATTTTGAGTACATTATTGAGCAGCTTAGATCTAGTGGTATAGATCTAGATGAGAGTTTTTTAGTTGCCACTTTAATAGATAAGTTGGCTCCTTACTGGTCTAGTCATGCCAATGATCTGAACCACAATCAAAGAGAACTTTCTCTGAATTTTGTCCTAAGATCTCTTAGGATAGAAGAAACCAACCGAGCTCGAAATAAGAAGCCTAGCGAGCCTTCTACCCAAGCCAACCTAGTAGAGAACCCGAAACTTAAGGGTAGAAAATTTCCAACCCTTTAGGAAGAACTTGATTAGTGCTTCTCTTTTAGTTCAGTAAAGATTTAAGTTTGTTTTTGAATCTAAAACTTCACCTCTAAACCTGAACCCGTTTGGTAACGGGTTAAGGCAGAACTAGCTAATCCAGGGATAAGTATAAAGTACGGAACTAGTGTAAAAAAGTGTTTGGGATGGTTCCAGGGATAAGAGATTTTGTGTTTGGTATGATAATGAGGAATAAGATGAATAAAGAAGTTAAGTTGGGATAAATTACCTTTTTGCCCTCAAGCTTTATTATGTGATAAAAATTTAGTAAAATTATTTTTCTCATTTTAATTAATGAATTAAAACCTTACAAAAATTAAGATAAAATCATAATCAAAATTAAATTAAATTTTATAAAAATAATATTTAAAGTAAAATTTCATTTGCTCTAATTTTTTTATTAAAAAAAATTATTTATCGGGACGCGTGCCTCAAGAGGGGGGATGCACGCAAGCTCAGATCTGGAACAAGATCGCCCGCGGGGGGGGGGAGCACGGTTGGAGGAGGGGTGAGAGCTTCAACCAAAATGAAGCTGGGAAGATGGAGATTTCGGAAGCTGGGAAGAAGAAGAGAGAAATGGAGAGAGCCTCGGGATTCGGGAGAAGGAGAGGAGGAGGAGAGAAAGAGAGATGGAGGGGTAGTTAGGTAAAAAAAAAAGATGGAGATTTCGGGAGCCGAGAAGAAGAAGAGAGAGAGATGAAAAGAGCCTCGGAATTCGGAAGAGGGAGAGGGAGAGGGAGAGAAAGAGAGATGGCGGGATAGTTAGGTAAAAAAAAAATTTATAAAAATAATGAGAAAAAATTATTATTCCAGCTTATTTTAGTTGTACTGAAAAAACTATACCAATTGATTACAAATGCGTTTGATAGAATAAAAAGAATATCCCCTTATTTCTTATTCTAGTTCCAAAACAAACAGCCCAAACTGCACAATGCAGCATAGAGTTTAAACAGCCCAAACTGCACAATGCAGCATAGAGTTTAATAAGTCGACAAATTGAAAAGCCGTAATCCGTACCAAACAAGGTTTAAATTTATGTCATGAAATGCGGAGTCAACGGGGAAGAAGTCGGGGTAAGAGTACCAATTTTGGTCCATCGTGGCGGCTACACGCAGGAATTGTGCTCCACGACATAACACCATCCGTAGCGTCGTTATTTACGATTGATCTCAGCAGGGCCGTTGATCTCCGTGGTTGGTGCGCGCAACTTCTTCATTCCCGTAGAAAATTGCACTCCCGAACCAACGAATAGACCGTGATTCGACAGAGGATTTAAAGTTCATTTTGGTCTCGAAAAATACAATGGAACATGAAACAACCAAATTAGAAATCAAGATACATCAGTAAATTAGTTACCCTTTTGGGTAGAGAAACAAATGCATATTAGCTATTTATTTATTAGTTAAAATTAATCTAATATTTTATTCCGTATTGGCTATTTATTTATTAATTAAAATTAATCTAATTTTTGTACCATATGACAATAAATTTAGCTTGAATGAAATACTTCTGTAATAGACCTAGCAACACTATAAACGTTTGTGATTAAACCCTTAAGTGCAGTAAACGTATATTTAGAATAATTAATTAATGAGGTAAATTTTTAAAATTTAATAGATACTAGACAGTTTTTGTAGGAGAAAAAAAAAAAAAAAAAAAAAAATTGATTAGCGGAAAATTAAGTTTCCAGATGTCGCATTTTTTAAAAAAGATTTGCTAAATTTTGTCTCTAAAACCTACCCCACCGGCTTTCTTTCTTCCCCTCTCCAGTCCCTAACCCCCAGCAGCCATGGCTAGCCTGGAAAGGGACGTTCCTCCTCATCTTCCCTCCTTTTTGTTCTTTCATCGTGTCCTCTATACGCTATTGCTATCCCTTTTTGTCGAGCATCGATCCTTCAAGATCACTAGCCCAAGGTGAATTCTTTCTGTGTCCTTAATATTTTGTTACGGTGCTTTTCTCCCCACGAAATTTTATGACCCCTGCTAATTAACCTCTCTCCGCACAACTCGCGGCTCTTCCAAACTCTAGAATTATTCATAAAAATAAAACAGAGTGGGTCCTTCCTTAATATCTAACTCAGTAGGTCGTACTTTTATGGGGGTCTTTATTTGTGGTTAATAGAACCGTGTATCCCAATTTTTAAAGCCACTTTTAGCAATATCTTACTTTCGTCTTCCAACACTCTATAATGTTTCTCTTTTAAAAAAAAAAAAAAAAAAAAAACTTGGTATACTTACCCTTCTCGGATCAACTTTTCCGTATCGTGCAGCAAACAAGAGATCGGTGCCGATAGAAGGTAACACGTGGCGGACATACGTCGAACGAAAGCGAGATACAAAGAAACGTGCCACGTTTCGCCGTTGTGACCCAGGCCTTACCATGTACCTTCGTCGCCACAAAACAAAGGAAAGAAGGCGCATTGTGAAAGAACGTGACAACTTACAGCCTGCAGATCCACCCTAATGACAGAGTTGAATAAAATAATAGAAATTGCCCTATCATGGAGGATTATTATATAAATAAATTCTAATGGAATTCTTGTTTCGTGTGTGTTGGTGAAATAATGGATTTATATTTGAAGCCTTCGTTTACTGTTCTCCTAATTAAAGCACTCACCTTCAAATGCTTAAAGAGGAGAAGCACGAGCGGTAAAAAAATACATAAGTTCTATATTTTTTTCATCTAAAACTGTATCTTAATTTTTTAGTACTAAAAAAAAATTATCTAAACTATTAGATAGATTGAATGTAAAATTTACAATAACTTTCTAATGTACAAATAGTATTTTTTTTTTTTTTTAAATATATATATATATAGAGAGGTTGTGAACTTTCTTTGTTTCTTATAGGTAGCTCATTAATTTATACTTTTTTAGTTATATCTTTAGCAGTTCTATTAATAGTTATTAATTACAACGTTCTTATTTTTTAAAAAATAAAAATAAAACTACAACTATTAAATTAATTATAATAATCAATAAATTTATCGAAAACAGAAATTTTTTAATTTATTAGACTAAAATAAGATTAAAAATTTAGTTAAAAATAATAATAATAATAATAATAATAATAATAAGAGAATGGTGTATGGGTTTCTGCGGGTGCGGGGAATTTTGCTGGAGAAGGATCAAACTGTGGAAGGTGAAGGGCGTCGATGTAACTCGGAGGTGGTGGGTAGGTGGCGACATATTTGACCACACCAAACACCAAGCGGCCTTTTCACCGATTTCACCATTTCACCCTTTTCCCCATTCCCATCCAACTCCCCTCCCTAAAATCCCTACCAAACACCACCTCCTCTCCCTCCTCCCTCTCCTCCTCCCACCTCCCTCACTCATATATATTAATCTCTCTCACCTCCCCTCCCCTTCTGATCCCAGCTTTCCGAAGCTTTCTCTCTCTACCAATTCGTCCCAAAGCTACCAACCAAACCTCAAACGGAGAAGCTAGAGAAGAAAGTTTTGGTTTATAGATACGACGAAAAATATACCACCAGATCGGATCGGATCGGGATCGGAATCGGAATCGTAGATCCCCATGGCGGCGACGGCGAGCATCCAACCATCCCTCGACCGTCACAAGCTGCTCTTCGGAATCGTCCCTCGATCCAACCCTAAATTCCCACCACCCCGATCTCTCCTCATCCGATCCGTCCACCGCCCCGACGCCGCCGCCGCCTCAGCCGCCTCCGCGCACTTCCTCCACAGCAGCCGCGCCGAGTGGCAGAGCTCCTGCGCCATCCTCTCCAGCAAGGTCGCCGCCCTCTCCCCCACCAACGAAGACAAGCCCCCCTCCTCCTCCTCCTCCTCCTCCTCCTCCGCCGCCGCCGCCGCCGCCACAGGCGGGGGCGGGGGCGAGGAGACGAAGCTGGCGGTGAACGGGCATATGTCGGGGTCGGGGTCGTCGTACCTGGTGCCGGTGGAGAACCTCCCACGGCCGCTGTCGATTGCGGACCTGTCGCCGGCGCCGATGCACGGGTCGCAGCTGCGCGTGGCGTACCAGGGGGTACCGGGCGCGTACAGCGAGGCGGCGGCGGGGAAGGCGTACCCGAACTGCGAGGCGATCCCGTGCGACCAGTTCGAGGTGGCGTTCCAGGCGGTGGAGCTGTGGATCGCGGACCGGGCGGTGCTGCCCGTGGAGAACTCGCTGGGGGGAAGCATTCACCGAAACTACGACCTGCTGCTGCGGCACCGGCTGCACATCGTTGGGGAGGTGCAGCTGCCGGTGCACCACTGCCTGCTGGCCCTGCCCGGGGTGCGCAAGGAGTGCCTGACGCGCGTGATCAGCCACCCGCAGGCGCTGGCCCAGTGCGAGCTCACGCTGACGGCGCTGGGCCTCAACGTGGCCCGCGAGGCCTTCGACGACACGGCCGGGGCCGCCGAGTACGTGGCGGCCAACTCCCTCCGCGACACGGCTGCCATCGCGTCGGCCCGAGCCGCCGAGCTTTACGGGATGCAGGTGCTGGCCGACGGCATCCAGGACGACGCCGGCAACGTCACGCGCTTCGTGATGCTGGCGCGCGAGCCCATCATCCCCCGCACCGACCGCCCCTTCAAGACCAGCATCGTCTTCGCCCACGACCGCGAGGGCACCTCCGTCCTCTTCAAGGTGCTATCCGCATTCGCCTTCCGCAATATCAGCCTCACCAAGATCGAGAGCCGCCCCCACCGCCACCGCCCCATCCGCCTCGTCGACGATGCCAACGTCGGCACAGCCAAGCACTTCGAGTACATGTTCTACGTCGACTTCGAGGCCTCTATGGCCGAGCCCAGGGCCCAGAACGCCCTCGCCGAGATCCAGGAGTTCACCTCCTTTCTCCGCGTCCTCGGGAGCTACCCCATGGACATGACCCCCTGGAGCGGAGGCGGAGGCGGAGGCGGAGGCGGAGGCGCATCGCCCTCCTCTCCCTCTTCTTCTTCCTCTTCCTCCTCCTCCTCTCCAGCAGCGGGCTCGTCGTCGTAAAAGTAACGTCAGCGTTGAATTGTTCAAGTCCTAATTACCACTCTCTTTTTTTTTCTCTCGGTTTTAGTTTTTCTTTGGTAACTTTGTTATGATGATTATTATTATTTTAGTATTTTCTTTTTGGTGGATTTGGTGGGTATACCTTACCTCCTTTTTAATTAAATTCTAATTATTATTATTATTATTGATATTGATTTGTAATGGGTCGGCTTAGCTGATGGATGGTAAGTTGGCTAGGTCGGAACACCAAGTTGCGGGTCTGACCGAACCATCGTTTCACTGATAACGAAAGAAGTCGACCTGTCACCAAACATCAGCAGCCGTTTGATAAGTTGCGAGAGAGTGAGAATTATGGTAGATGATTGCCCGAGCTACTTAAATTATTATTTGGTTTATTTGTTAAATACTGGTTCCTCGCATCTCTCTTTCATTATTTATTTATTTATTTTTTCACACGTAAACTCCTTTACACTTTTCATTTATACATATTCTGGGGTAGGTTGTTGTCATTAACTTCCATATTAGTTGGGCTGTCATTTATATTGACCTGTCGTCGGAAGTGGGACTCACAATTTTCGTTCCTAGTTATGGAGCACGTAGAATAGGTGATCTCAATGCAGAGAACCCAGGCTAAAGGTCTCCACCCCAAGAGTGTCTTTATTTTATTATGTAAAGTAAAGAGAAATTAAATAATTTTTTATTTTCAATATTTACTTTTGTTATTTAATTCATTATTATTTTATTTTTATTTAAAACTCAATTTTTTTAAGATATCCTAATTAAATTCGACTCATCCTGAACTGAACTCAAAATGACGTGAGACTAATTAGACCAAATCACAATCAAAATTCGTAAAGACTATATCTATACAGTTTACATAAATTAATTGTATATTTCTAACCGTTTGAATTTTTTGTGACAAAACTCAGCTTTAAGATATAAAAGTTATAAAATCTTTTGGTGACAAAACTCAACTTTAGATTATAAAAGTTAAAAAAGAAAATTAACTTGTGCGAAGCATTCAGTTTCCCACAAAATGTATAGTAACCTAATGCTGCTGCTGAGAGTTTCAGCAGGCCAGTTTCCAAAGCATGACACTGAAACATGAACCCACTATGACCCATCAATGAAATACTGCAAGTGATGGGTTGCTCTAATGTACATGGGAAACATATAACCAGCTCTCTGAAAACTGAATCGACTTTAGTTATAATTAATAGTTGACTATAATATCCATGTCCATTCTTAAATTTTATTATTGTGAAAAACTGTCCCCTTTCCATCCCCATAAATACCTGGAGATAACTCATTTGACAAAAGTACTTGGCTCCAAAGAAAATGAGCAAACCTATACATTAATCCAACTGATGTGTCTTAAAATTACTAAAGTGGCCTCCGTTCCTGGTCCTCTCTGGCTAAAGCCCTTTCCTTTGGGCTCTGGCCCACTGTAGGCTCATTGGCAGCCCAGCCCAACAGAGGTTTTTTTTTTTTTTTTTTGTTTCTTTGGATAAATTGCACATTTGGTCCTCAAACAATAAGGACGGCGACAATTTAATCCTCAAACTTTTATTTGTGGTAATTTCTAATTCCAACTTTCAAAATTGTTGTAATCAAATCCTATAATCCTATTCAATTGACAAATCATGAGGGTGACACTTTTAACCCTCAAACTGTCATTTGTTACAATTTTTTATTTAAACTTTTTAAATTATTACAATTTAATCTTCTAACCCAATTTAATTGAATAATTATTAGGAGGGTGATAATTTGGTCCTCAAATTTTAATTTGTTGTTATTTTTTATTCGAATTTTCAAAATTATCACATTCAAATTCTATAACCCAATTTAATCACTAAATATTAATGTATCTTTAATGTAAAAGTATGCAGTGTAGTAATCAGTACTGCGTAAAAAATTAAAACACCACGCCACTTTTATATCAGCATTACGATAATATTTAATCAATTAAATTATATTATAAAAACTTGATTATAATAACATTAAACGTTAGAATAAAAATTTATAATAAATTACAATTTTAAAATTAAAGTGTCACTGGACTTGAGAGTTTGAGAACCGTACGTAAAATGTACCCTTTTTTTTTTTTTTTTTTTTAAATTGTTAATATATATAAACGCAAGAAATCGCTCCCCAATAAGACAATGCATTTTCCAATATGGTAGGGACCGTAATGGGACAACAACTGCAACTTGAAAACCCGTGAACACCGTCCATATTACCTTATTTTGTCTTAAAAAGAAGCATTTCCATTATCATTACGTAGTATAGATGCGAAGCAGACAATGTCCCAGAGAATATTCCAACTGTTAGCCAACAGTTGTTGTTCCATTAAATGGCCGAGTTCAAATTTGGATGCAACTGTGCTATTTACATGATTTTACTGAAGTTCATCTTAACACGTATGCTGAAACGAGGATAATAAAACACATCCTCAGTTAATCATCAAAGTTAAGATGAAACCTTATCCGTGGCTTATGTGATTCGATCCTTCTCAGTGAATTTTGATACGCTGAATAAAAAACTAAGCAGCATATCCCCTCGTACATGTATGCTCAGCGCACTTGAGCATCAATTGTGCCTTCCCCAGAGCACAACGTATATAATTCTCTCACGATCTACTCTAGAAGATTGTCTTTATTACGCAATCCCTATTATCCAAAACCAAAAACATAATACGGTCGCCCACGTGTGGAAAAAAGAAAAGATGAGAATATATTATCATAAGCTAGAGATCAGGCCGAATCACTAATGGCTTCTCAGTGAAGAAGAGGATAAGTAATTCCAATTGGAAGATTGATAAGATAATTAAAGCTTCACGAAACAAAGCAGCTAATGATGGTGCTGAATATATCTTTATAGGGATAACCATCTCAGGCAGAAATCTTGTATGATCTGATTAGATGCTTCTTTGACGTGTCACTTTTGTTTACGCAACTAATACATGATAGTTAGTTAAAGCAAACAGTACAAAAAGATGTAGACAGTCACGTCGACTCTACATAATTTCTCTAAGACAGAATCTGAGATTTCAAGATTCAATAGCAGGTAAAGATTAATCTCCTTTCATTGTGATCAGGAAAAGATTTCTATGGATTTTTGTGCATCTTAAAATGTTTGGTGATGTAATTTCTTTCTTTTACTACTTACGTTCCTCGCCTATTTTTCTGAAGCGTGCGAACAAGTCATTAGCTGTTTAGGTAGCTGACATTACAGTCCAGCCGTTGACTTGCTAGCATTTATGTCCAAAACTCAAAAGAAAACAAAACCCCTTTTCTCCATTACCCTCTCCGGACCAACGCTCTATCATAGAGCTTAAAACGACAACCAAAACCCTGCCACCTAACATTGTCATCACTTCCATCTGCCAGAACCCAGGACCCACACCAACTATAAACTATTGTCTGCACCAGTGTATCCGTGCACACCATACATTCATTCCTCCTAAATTCCTACCTCAATCCAAATAATTTTTGACACTTAATTTTCATGAATCCAAATAATTCGTTAACATTCGAGACTAGTTGATACTTGCGTTATATTTATTCCGCTAAATTTTTATCTGAAAACAATGACCGCCAATATGATGTGCGATCGATACCTGAGACATAAGGATACACCAGGTGCACGCAATAACTTCTGTCGCTTGTTTCTCTTTCTTCGCACACTTGTGGTGACTGTACTGTTTGCCGCCCTATTCACACTGAATGTGAAACTCCTCTCTCTCTCTCTATCTGTCTCCCTCATGGTTAATTTATGTGTGTGCATGTTCATGTAGATCGTGGTTGCAAAGGGGTTAATTTGGGTGTGGTGTGGTGCGGTGGGGGGGGTTAAGCCAGAAAACATATAAAGCTAGATGAGCATGCATGTGGGAAGGTTTTAGCAGTGAGTGGAGAGCGGTCCCCACAGGACAGAGGATACAGATGGAGCAGAGAAGGGGTGCAGGCAAACCGCTTGTGCCGTGTGCCTTGCTTTGGGCTTCTCATCATCTCATGTGAGCTCCTCAAGTGCGCATGCCTTTTATGTTTCTATATATATCTAGTATCTCCCCACCTCCTACAGCACTCATCTCCACTTAATTTGCTCCTCCACCACTCCCCCCTCCCTTAATGCACGCTCCTCTTTTTCTCCCTATAGCTGGAACGCAGACATGAAGCATAGCACTGATCACTCGCTCTGGGTCCTTAGAATTCCTCTTCTTCTCCTAGTAATTGTCTTCCTCTTCCTCCGCACTTCAACGGCCTCTCGTCTCCTCCCGCCAACACAACCAGGTGATAGTCTAAAAAGTTCTTCTAAAACTACAAGTCATCAGCTTCGCATTACGCCCCCACAAACTTACTGCTAATCAAGCTCACTTTCTCGCTTTCTCTTATTCTCAGAGAGAGACTCTGATAAAGTTGCCGGCTTCTTGCAAGCGGGTCGAGTCGGCGAGGAGGAAAAGGAGGATACTTGGGATGTAAGTAGGGATTCGAAAGATTTCTTCTAACTAATGTTACCAGCATATACTGCTGCACAACCATATTATAAGCTTAGACTAGTTCATCTTTCTCCTCATTAGTAACTTCCCAAGGTCTTTAACGAACATTTTTGTTTATTCTCCTTTTTCTTTATATCAGCTGATGGGAATGGAGGAGTGCGAGGATGGAAATGAGGAATGCCTGAAGAGGAGGGTGATCTCGGAGGCCCATCTCGACTACATCTACACTCAACGCCACCACAAGCCATAGAGAGAAAAACAACACTACTAAGGGGATCCAATCATCCAAAATGATCTTAATCTAGTGTATCTCATAGTTTAAGTCACCAAACTCTGTAGTACTTTTTAAGTTACTAGTTAGTAGTAGCTGTAGTTGTTGGGTGGTTAAGTGTGAACTGAGTAGTTTATGAGGAGCGGTGTTACGAAGCAGTGCCAGAAGATTGTCAGTAGCCAATATGTAATTAAAGAAACACCATCAGAGTCATCATAGTATGGGAAGTATTATTTTTCCTCCATGCATGTCCATGTATTTGCATCTAACTTTGAGCCGACATTTGAATCACTTGGCTCCACTATACATACTTTTTACCCATTGAGTGGCCCAAAAAGATGTGCACGAGGGAAAGTCAGGCTACCATTGTTGGCCATAGTACTTCACGTAGCACTAGCACCCTTTTGCTACCTAAGAACGTATAAGCAACCCAGCCTTTTTTTACTCTAAAGAATTACTCTATCTAATAAAAAACAACTCAGTAATATTCTTATCAACAACCATAAAACAGGAGTATTATATCTTCGGTCCTTGAAGGGCTCAATCCACACATTATGTTCGAATTAGAGTCTGTTTGAATTTGGTGTGAGGTGTAGTATTATTTAATGCAGGATTGTTTAAGCTATATTATTAGTTTATAAAAGAAGCTTCTCTAATGGCTTTTTTCGCCTTAGAATTACAAGTAGCTAACTAAAATTTCTATTTTTGAGGCTCGTAATCCGACTATTTTCACTTCTTATTATAACTGAAGCTTCAAAATTCTACCATTACTAAATGTGCTATTAGAAACTACGATTGAAGGTATAAGCAGAAATACGGCAAAACCATTGGCTAAATAAAATTTTTAAAAGAGGCCTATCCCCCAAAAGGTTCATGCCATGACACAACTATATATATGGGAAGTAGGGAAGTAGGGTAGGCAGTTTCCATAGGTCAAAATTGGCCTTTTTACCAGCCTAGGAAGCCTCAATCGGCATGCATGTCTCACATCAAACTGACCTAAGCTGATCCAACAAAAAAGCCTATCTCATGATTTTCTTCTGGAGCCTAAGTTGCCAACTTCCTCCCACAATTACCTACCCCGCATTAATTCATTCTGAGACCTCACGGGTAAACACTAATAACAGAACCTACGAGAACTGACAATTAGAGATATGAAATATTAGCTTGTAACGTGATTAGACCGAGATTAGCCTACTAACTCTCTAAGAATAGAAATAGTAGCAAACCATCAACTTCTCTAGCTCTTCCTGGGGAAGGAATCTCAGAGAAAAGAAAGAGAAGCAAACTAGGATTATTACACTGAAGAAGAAGAAGAAGAAGAAGAAGAAACAGAAACAAATCACCACATGAAAGGCGACAACAAAATGCACGGTCAATTCTTTATCCTGAGACCCCGTTGTCTTAAACTGTAGCCCAATTCATTTTTCTAATGATGCAGCTAGTAGAAAGTTTTCCTTGTAAATTTTCTCTAAAAACAACAAACAAAAAAACATGCAGCTGGTCCCTCCCGCAAAGCTCCTTTAGAGAGTCCTAATTTCCTATAACCATGTGCATGTTTACTTTTAACACAGCTGGAGCTTTTGCACTCATAATGCTAAATTCCTAACTTAAGAGGATCCAAATGGGCCCCAACCATTTGTGAGCCACTCGCATCAACTAGTGAGGCCAATAATTATGCCCTCTACTAGGACGAATTGCATTCTCTTTACACTACCAAAAGCATCTAAAGTCAGAGCTACACATATAAACAAATTTGTAACTTTACGTGCAGTGACTCCCGTATGTGCTTACGGGTCAACGGGGTGTGCAGGGCCGGGCCAGCCCAGGCTCTGTCCCGACTCCAGCTGAGAACCTTACGCACCAGTGCGCACTAGTCCGAACCAAGTTGCGCCAACCTAGACCCAGAACAAACTCGAACCTATATTAAGTTCAGGAAGGAGAATAGTGGACGGAATAAACAAGCACTTTAATAACTGGAACTAAACAAGAACAATTAAAATTTGAGGGATGATGAATGGCATAACTAACGAGTGTAGTAAAATGAACAGGGCATGATCTGAAAAACAGTTGCATAAATATGATAGAGAGAGATTGAAAAAGAAAGATACCAAACACATATCTTAAAGCAAAAAACTTACCTCTCTAAGGATTGATGAAATGGCAAATCTGGTGAAGCTCCAAGTAGAAGTCATGCCCTTAGTTCCTGTTCTCTTTTATGGTAGAAGCTGTAGATTGAGTGAAAGCATTAAGAAAGCAAAATAGTGAAAAAGGCAAAATAGATAGCGAGTGTCACCAGGAATCACCCACACCTGACACTGGGAATAGGGAAGAAATCATCATCAAAACTAAGAGCAGTAACACAAAAATCAGCAACTAGGTTTGCAATTTCTATTTCAAACACTTGTGATCAGGAATATGAATCTGTTGGCTATTTATTTATGGATTAAATAGGTCCAACTTCCTGCCTCGTGACAATAGTTCCAGGAGACTAATAAGTTGAATTGGGTGAGCATAATAAGTTGAGTGGGGCTGCGGTCCACAATAGACCTAACGGCAAAAGGCCCAACAATAGACCCAACATCCAGATGGGTTGAGTCCGGTCGAGACCCGTGGACGCTATGTCTGTACGCTTTAAGTGAATTGGTTGCGTATTTCTAAAAGCTCGAGCTTTTGGGATTAATGGCTAGCGCCAATGATCCGACAGAATCCTCCGACAGATGATTGGTTCCTCCTTTTTTATGCACAAGAAAACTTTTGTTTAAGGCATTGCATGTTGTATGATTCTGCAGCAAACCACAATCAATGATATCTGCTTCAGAGAAGGCATCTGCTTCTAAGACAGACTGCAGTGCTGTAAAAACCTAGCATGTAGAATTTCCTTTTTTAGTATCAACTAGTCACCTTATCGAGCAAAACGAAAAAGACAAGCAAAGACGTTAAAATTGTTATTTTATTAGGTGCTCACACAGGAATATTCAGAAAAGTATCAAGCTACTTACAAGCACTAATGACGAAGAAAGTAACTATTTTAGAGTTGGATTTTAAAACTCGAACCACTAGAGTAGCTTCAAAATTCTATTTGCTAAATTGGCAAAAAACAAAGGGTCACACCTTGCTGTGGTTTAGCTTTTACTTCTCCCCTTTTAATGCCAAAGTCATGTGTCTTACTCTTAAAGCATTCCAATTCACTGTAAACGACAGCGTTCTAATTCTCAATTATTCCTCTCCTGTTGCACTTTGCGCGCACTATTCGAGTCACTTCGACAGCTCTGTTATATATGTTTCCACCATCACCATCCCCATCCCTATCCAGATGGATCAGGTAAATAAAATACTTGACCGGGGAAGAGATTTGACCAGAAACTAAATAGGAAGGATTAAAAAAAGGCTGTGCCGCTCCTCTATACGATGGAAACAAAGGAAAAGATAGATCGGAGAAATTTATGTGCAGCATTTTCCATTTTGTATGGGGTATCTATATCCTACATGGAACACAACAATGCGGTATTCAGCAGGAATTAAGACATGAGTAAAAAGGGAAAAACCCTCTAATTACATCGCAATCATATTTCAGGCTACAGTCATGATTAATTGCCATATAGGCATATAGCCATCACCATCGACATTTGTACACTGGAGAATCAATCGACGGAAAACCATTAAGGCAAAACATTCAAATTATGCAATTAAGATTCTATTCCGGTAACATTCTGCACCATAGATCAAACTCAGGAACTCAAACATAAAGTGGCAATTGCCTAACTAGCAACTAGCATAGAAGAATACAGAGTGAATTAGAAAGTCGCCGCGCAACAATCATTCTATTCCCTTCCGCTTTGTTGTGGATTGTGAATCTCTTCACGAAGCACAATGGTCGAAATCAGATAGAGGAAGATGACTCACCTGGAGAAATGTCACCACAATCGCATCGGCGAACAGCGTATTATCGCCGGCGTCGATGGTGGGAAAAGTGATGACGTATTTCGAATTGAAAGCGAGCTCAGTAAGCCACATTTTCATGGAGTCGTCCTCCTCAACGCTCGCCACCGATGGATCGATCGATGGTGGCGAAGTAGAAGAAGGTGATCGCTAGCTCTCGCTCTCGCTCTCTGTCTCTATTTCAAAATTAAGATCGAGGAACGCTAGCGAAATTCGAACTCCCTCGAGGTCGAGGTCGAGGTCGAGGTCGAGGACGATGGAGGGAAGCGAAATTTGTGAACAAGGATTGATTTGGGGCGGGAATAAATAGCTGCACCGCCAGCAGCAAGTCCAGGTGGATTAAGTGGGCCGAGTAAGGAAAAACGGACTTGGGCCTCGGTCCCAATTTTTGCTACCACTCCCTGTTCGCAACAAGTCGAGCCTTTTCCGTTTTAGGTGTTGGGTCCCTTCCAAAGTTAGTTTGTAGGATGAGAGAGGGGTGGGGCCGTGGGGGGCTAAAAAGGTGGGCAGAGCTTTTTGGGCCAGGCTTGATTCGATTCTCGAACCTTCGGCCCAGCCCGATACAATGCTATCTAGCTTTTCGCTCACCCCTACATGGTACTCAAACAGAATCGACTCCAATACACGAAGGGCATGCATGCAACGCGATGACAACTGGCCATGCTATGAAGTTTTGCGTCTCTTTCGTGACAAATATACCATGTTTTGAACGACTACCTGCAGAAATTTACAACCATTGATTTAGCATAAAACTACTCTTCTTTCAGTGTTCAAATTAAAACAATCTAAGTTGGTCAGCTCTTCTTTTCTCAGATGCAACAATCGTTTATGTATGGCACTTCACCACACTATGGATTAAACCATCAAAGATTACCCACAATCTACTGTTCAAATGCTACATCTTCCTCCCAATTAATTACAGCATAACTATGCTTATTACTGTAGCTTTACATCAGAAACTAAATACTGCTTGACTTGATGTTCGGATGATTCGTTCTGCAGCTTGCATCAGCATTAACGTGTAAAACCCTGCATTGCCAACCAGCAGGAGGGGCATGAGTGCTAACAAACCCAAATATAAAATGAAATGAACGCATTTTTGGATCAGAAGTAATAGATTAGTAACATCACTATATGTACACATGACATGCTATTTTCACTTCTTATGGTGATTCCCCAGGAAAAATTGTCACTGGACAGACACTAACATAAAGTGAAAACCTTCTAGATTGGACCAGTCGACAATATAACTAGTTGTTATTCATTGCCAATTGTTATAGGACTCCGGATAGCAAGTAAGTCACCTTTGTAACCCTGCGCCTTCAAATTAGTTTGGCAAGAGGAAGCCAAATGAATAAGTGCTAACTTTCTGCCTGAGCCAGGTAAGGTGTTGAGGTCTTGATTAGCGGTTTCAGAGATTTCATGATATTGGAAAAAGAAGGCCGCTTCCATGGCTCGCTGGAGGATAAATATTCTAACATAAGAAAACATGATAGAATAAATAGCAAAAGAGAATTACAATAAGTGGCGAATTTGTTTGTACATACTTGGCCCAACAAGACTGAATTATTGCAGCCACTTGTGGATCTACATCGCTTGGAATCTCAAGCCTTCTCCCCTTAAAACCAACAACTGCTACCACCTGTACGAGGAAACATCATCAAGCTACATTAACAGATGACAAGGTTTAGTATATGAGAATATTAATATATTCTTCCAGCTTCTGTTGAGTACTAGAATATTTTTTTTAACAACTCATTTAAGAAACACCTTGTAATTTAGTATCATGTAGCATGTAGAAGAGATTTCATACTATTCAACTAACCACTATCCTGATTTCATCAGTTGCCCAACTGAAGAGATTTCAATCATTTCATGTAACTATTATTGTTATATTTCATATGGTATCAAGAAATTTTTAACAAAAGGTCCCTATACTATTTGCATGATGAAGCAAGGCTTGACATTAGCTTAAGTGAAGACTATTGAAGAGAGAGAGAGCGTGCAAACCTGAGCGGGATTTAAATTGCTCCAGGGCTGTTGTAAGGTCATAAGCTCCCACAGGATAACACTGAAGCTGTAGACATCAGACTTCTCGTTTGATGGTTCATCACGTAGAACTTCTGGTGCCATCCACTCAGGCTAGAAACGTTAGCAAATCACAGCATTAAACAAAAGTATTATCGTTAATGTACTATATAAAGAAGCAATAACACCTAAAAAATCAACAACTAGAGTACAGTACTTACAGTCCCTGCTGCAGTCTTGGAAGACAAAAATGTGTTTGCCTTCAACCTGGAGAGGCCGAAGTCGCAAACCTGGAAAAATCACAAAGCAGCTTCTGGCTTAGATGCAAGTAATGGATGTAAAAGCTAAAAAGCCAATCCAGTCATGTTGGAAACGGAACGAAGGTCTAATAAAAAGCTTTAGAAGGTTGGTAAGTATAAAGTAACTACTAATTCACTAAAATTTAGTTGTCTAAACCATTGCTGATGCAAACGCATAGAAGAGCACTGGCGAAAATTGCAAGTAAATTTAGTAGTTGCTAAGAAATTGGTGGCAACAGAGACTAGTAATATATACTGATATGTACAGACAATGGTAGCATCTTACTTTCACAGTATATTTTTTGTCAACTAATAGATTTGGAGATTTTAGATCTCGATGGACAATTGGAGGATTTCGCTTGTGAAGATAATTCATTCCCTTTGCCTGCATACAACAAACATAGTCAGAAAATTGACGAGAATTTGTCATCCTTAAAGAAACCATTGAAACTATCCTTAAAGAACCCATTCAATTTCAATTGAAGCTACTTATTTTTGGCACTATCTCAGAGCAACCTTTCTACACTATTATTAAAACCATATTAGAGGGAGGAAACTATAGTTAAGACGTATACCACATCAAAAGCCATACTTAAACGGCGCTTCTCATCTAGAGTTTCTTTTGCCCCAGGCCTATGTAGTAGCCTATATAAGCTTCCTCTGCAATTAAAACAGTAAAGGACTTATGATAAACATCATCTAGATGGTACACACAAAGAATAGTAAAAATAGGAAGAAAAAAAGAAAAAAGAAAAAGAAAGAGGATATAACCTGGATAAATATTCTGTAACAATGGACAGGTTGGGAGGCTGAGTAACAGCACCCATCAGAAGAACAATATTTGGATGTCGCAAACTCTTCATTATTGCAACCTACCAAAGGAAGACAACACTCAAGCAACAGTTAAATTAATAAGAAAACACAAGAATCCAGTAAATGGTATGAAATATGAAACCATGGGACAAAACTAAGTTGCAAAAAATTCACTAGTGTGCGCTGTACAAAATTGACTAACTGACTCTCAATTAACAAAACTAAATAATCTCCTATTCCTTATTATATAAAGGAACAAATAACCACTCTAACTATGTGCTGCCACAGAAGGGGCTGGCATAATACATTCCCACAACGATTTTGGCATTGGAGGCAGAAGATAGCAGTAAAAAAAGAAAAGAAAATTCAATTTTAATGCTGAAAATATGATGGCGGAAACAAAAGGCCATTAAATTATATTAAAAGAATTAACCCTATGCATCTAGTATTGAAAAAAAGAAAAGAAAAAAAACCTATCTATAAGGTTCACAGATTTTATCAATAAACATGTGGCATTAATAGTAAGTCCCACAACCCTCCCTAGTATGTAAAAGGTTATGGCACAAGGCTACCTCCAAAAGGCATACTATACGATTAAAAAAAAATTCCAGCATCTATATAATATTTTAAGATGCTTAACGAAATAAGCCCATCAAGCAATTCCAAGAGGTTGATGACTGTTCTTCAATAAGGTGGAATCATGCATCGATAGGCTATTTAGAGAGCTCAGCCAAATGATTAAATCAACTTATCAAGTTGGGATGATGCCTGAGCATGAGTTTATTTAAGGTTGTTAACATTAAAAAATATGAATTGGAAGATGATAATAATAAGCAGCTAAACTTCTTTGAAGAAAGATTTGTCTGTCATACCTCGCTTAGAAACTCTTTCAGGCGCTCCTGGTGGAAGTCTTGCTCCATGAGAATTTTCACAGCTACATCCTGATAGTCATGAATTGGGATTATATATATATATATATATATATATATATATATATATATATATATATATATATATATATATATATAAACTTGTTCAAGTTTCATACAATCTCACATAAAGATCAGCAACTTTGAAAGTTGTTCAATGAAAGAAGAATAAGTGGAAATTTCAAGGTTCATAAAAAGCACTTCAAGTGATTTTTAGGATCCAACTTAACTCAGCTTGTGTTTATTATAGTTTTCGGGAACACTAACCAAAAAATCGATAGTCCAAAATTGATACACAACAAAGTATAAGGCAAGAAAAATGAATGAGAAACTCAAGAAACTAATTTTGTGAAGAGTGTAGAAGTCAGAATATTTTACAGCTGAACAACTGGTGGGAATTTTAACTACATAGATTTGGATCATGTTCAAGTGAAAAAGGTACTGAGTTTTTAAAAGCTCATCTGCTTGTTTTATTTTTGTTTTTCTTGCATTGTTTTGACACAGAAATCCAGTTAGCTCTAAACGAACACATTCCCCAAGTGACACTAATAGTAGTATGAAAATACATCTAGTACTTACAAACAGTAGCTATGAACCTAATATGTAAGTAACCACAACAATCCTGATCATTCCAAGTAAAAAAAGTGTGAATCCATTTCAAATATAACACATCTGGAACAACTAAAATGTTATAAGTGGATGGAATAAAAGAGCAAATATTAACATGAGACATACCGAGCCATTCCAATCAGCATGATGGACAGTTCCAAAGGAACCTGAAAGTTCTTGGTTAGTACTTTGCACAGGTATTTAGTTTGAAAAGAAGTATCAAGAAGTACCCAGTATCATGCATGAGACATGAGTAACTTCTGACAGCTTCATAAGCTTTGTCTGCTAAATGATAGACAGAAACATTCAAAACTTAGTAGATTTATGTAGACAGATACCTGCACCAATTTTTTCCTTTAAAACAAGCTCACTCCAGGGAATCATCAAATCATCCACAGCAAGAGACATATCATTAAGGCCAATGCATTTGCCAAACTGATTCTCCTCACGGAAATCGAAATTGGTATTCTTATCAGCCTTGATATCCTTAAATGGCAGAATTGGTGAAACTTGCATAACATTTGCATGGGGCTGATCCTGTGCTACCTGTTCTGAGCTAACAATATTCTGAGAAGAATTATACAATTTCTTGGGCTGCAAATCTCCATCTTGTCCATTGGGCTGAGCAATCCTCTGATTACGAGGATGAGTTGCTTCAGTATCGCTGTTGGTTCCATGTGAAAATGAGTTTGGATCGAGAAATGAGCGCATAGTCTCTTCCTGACCAACAACTGTTGCTGCAATCATTAGATATGCAGTTCATGTTAATTTTAAGACACAGCTTTCATCATTCAGGTTGATTAGCCTCCCAAAAAAGAAAGTTGGTATAACAATCAATGGCTTGTACATTTAAGGCAATAGTTCCCAATAAATTAAGTTTCCATAAATAGGAGAAAATATTTGCTGCAAGTCAAACTACACGTCATCAACATGCTTCAGAAAAGGATATAATAGTGCTTATTAAAGCTAACAGAAACTACCTCACACAGACTTAGGGAATATTAGAATATTCATGCAAACATCGTCCCAAACAATTCAGCTAGCCCTACAAAAATAAAGATGAGCACTTATTAAAGTTGATTTTGGTGGGTGGCTAGAACAAATAAAGTTAAATCCAAAGTTGAACCAGATCAACCAAGAAAAGTATAACCCATTCTTGCAAACCCTTATCCCTCCCCCACCAACAAAAAAAATTGATTATAACAGATCCATCTCAATTTCTATGTACGTTATATCGAGAACATAAATTACACACTGAACTGTAAAAACATAATCAGATATGTGAAGAGAATGAGATAGAAACAGAATCCACCTGTTGATACATCACTAAACATAGCATTAAGTGATTGACAATCCAGGAAATATTCTGCGGCCAGAGATCTAAAGTTATCAGTAATGCCAACTGATTTGTGTTTTGGAGGACGAAGCGGTGAAGAAATCAGAATGGAAGAGAGACCATTCAAGAGGGAGTCAGGTTCACACAAGGATCCAGGATTCCCAATCAAATCAATCAAGTACTCCCTGCAAAAAAATTTAAAAGAAAAGGAAGTTATGGTTCTTGCTTTCCTTTATGGTAAATATCTATTATGTGCTTCAATATTCATGACCATGACACGGAAGCCTGGTTTCATTTTCCTTATTTGATGAAGGGTACCCAAAGCTCTTATGCTGAAAGAGGAATGGCATTCAGCTAAAAATTAATAAAACACCATTTCATAGGTCAATTAGTAACTTTATAGAAGAGTGTGAGCATATCGCACGTGAAGTTTCTAATTCTTTCTCAGTTGTTTGGGTTGCATTATTTACAATTATATACTATGTATACCAAATGCTCAATTCGTCCAAAAGACAAACCTTTCAAGGCCAAAGCGCACCAGACAAGAGGCAGCATCATCACTTTTGCAATATCTGCAGCCCCTTGCGACTCGACATGGTAGATTTATTGAGTCTGCTAGAGTCTAAAAAATAAATAAAGAGAAAAAAGAGCTATGTAAACAATCTTGTAAATCTAAAGGTCATGGTTTTCATGAAAAGTATGATAGTTCTTACAAGACTTGTAAGTAATTAAATAAAAAATTACCCTAATATTCACACATGAAAACAAAAAGAAATTAAAAAAGTGTAAAATATACATGTACGTAAACAAGTAACCGCTCCAAAACATAAGATAGACAAAAAGGTACTAATGAAATCATGTAGGACTGTTTTACATGTTTGTCTGTTTAGTTAATCTGCTAAAGCTAACTAACAAGGGAAATTAAGTACATTCTCACACTACACTGTGCTTAGCGTATGATAACAGATAAGTACTTTCTACAAGAGCAGCATAAATTCACCTTGAATAGCAAGGCTCGGTGCCTACATAAACCCACAGATAACTTTCCAATAGGAAGCACAACAGAAGCTGAACTAGCATTGAGAATCTCACTGAAGTCTTTCCAGCGAGGGAGCAATTCACGTTCTTCGCTAGAAGCTACACCCCTTTGTAATAAGCAGGATCAGTTACTGAAAGCAATGGAGTTATTTCTATCCAGTGAGTCATGAATATCTTAGGTAACTCACCCCAAGCGAGTGCATACAAGGTTGGCAAGCAGATCAATAACATCCTTTGACAAGGGCCGGCTAGACGAAATGCCAACTACCATATTTTGTAGCTGCCTCAAATCAAAGTCGCCCATTTTGTCAATCACAACCACTTCAATAGATGTGTCACCTGGTCGAATTGCTTTTAGCGACTCAATCGAAGGAATTCGATTCCCATCTTGCACATCGTTGCATAAGGTCCATACAAATGGATCCATTCCTTGAATCAGGTAAAATCCATCTGGAACCTTATCATAGTACGACAAGCAGCCATTTACCTAGTAGAAATGACAAGGACAAAAATATATAATATATATACATACTAGTCTCAACCTGTTTGTAAAAATTCCTAAGCGAACAAGTACATTAATTTTTTAGGTTTCTCAGACACGGAAATGCAGAAGTTTACTAATATAACATTTCAGCACTACGCATCAAATTTGAAATGGAACGAGTGATACTAGAGCAAGTACAGTGATGTCCAAAATGGTAGAATCATAATGATGGATAAATTTGAAAGCGAAGAAGAAGCGTAGAACCGTACCCAGAAACGATGCGAGAGGGATTCAGCGGAAGCGAGAGGCTGCAACCCTAGGATCTGATCGCCGGCGTCCAAGAAATTGGGATCGGTCGCGCACGCCGACTCCGAGCAGAGGCGGAGGGCCAGCGCGAGCTGAAGCTGGTACGTCTCCTCCGCCTGCTGCGCCCAGCTCTTGGGCGCCGCCGACGCCGCTGGCGCCGCCCCCGACGCCGCCTCCCCATCCTTCCCCGCTCGCCCGTCGCCGGCGACGACGGAGGAGAGGGTGGGAACGGGGTAGCAGTCGCCGGAGACGGAGCTCTCCTCGTAGCTACTCCCGCTGGACTGCGGCTGGATCCAGTCGATCGTGGAGCCGGCGGAGGGCGGCGGCGGCGGCGGAGGAGGAGGCGCCGCCATCGCCGCCCCCTTGGATCGGGTCCTCTCGAGAGGCGGCGGCGGCGGCGGCTGCTGCGGCGGCGGGGGGTTGTCGGGGAACTGGGAGAGGAGGGTGTAGCCCGATCGCCTCCCCGCCATTTCCATCGGCGAGGTTTAGGGCGAGAGAAGAGGAAGCATAACACTAAAGAGGCGTTCCCTAATTAACAACTATTATTACCTGTAGGGAAGCTCGGCCATGTGAGTGTGTGCGTGTGCGTGTGCGTGTGTGTGTGTGTGGTAGAGAGTAGGGAGAAGCGCTCTTAGAGGTCAACTGCTTCGCCTTCGAAGTAACCTCCTCATCTCCCGACTCCCGACTCCCTCCCTTGGATTCCTTTTTTTAAAATATATATATATATATATATATAAGAATTGTTTTGGTTTTGTTAAGTGTAAGCCGAACCGATGCTTGCTTTGGGTGTGGTGAAGAGTGGAGAGAGCGGGGAGTGGGTAAAGGGCGTTCGATCGCTGGGGGTAGCGTCGGAGAAGAAGCAGATGCAGTAGTGGAGGGAGGGAGAACAAGAGAGAACGGGGGACACGTGAGTGGAAGTGCGGGTTTTATGTGTTTTGTGTTTTCTTTCCCAGGTGCTTGGTGCGCCTTATTAATGCCTTACCACTGCAGACGAGAGTGGCATCCAGCGGTCCAGGTTATCAGTGTGTTATTTATCTAGTTAAAAATAAAAAAATAAAAACTTTTACTGCTGCTACTCTCCCTAAGATACTATTTTTATATAGAAATAGAGAATATTATGAGGTGATAGACGAAATTTTCAGTATGATAGATGTGGGCCTTCTTAAATTGCCGGGGCGAATTGAAGGGCCTCCCTCTTTAAATTCACCCAGATCCGGATTTGCCTTCGAAGCAGGCCTGGCTCATTTCAGTAGAAGGTCAAAATTATAGGCCTGGATTCTGGAAGCTGAAGCAAAGAGAGAGCCAATAATGGCCCCCACTCTTGGCCCACTACTTAATATAGTCCCAGCAATCAAACTCTGCTTCTATTCAATTAGCTCGATTACAACTTAATTAGCGCCCCTTTGGCCCAGCTTATTGCAACTGGTGCGCCATGCCCACACGCAATCACAGATGATGCGCAGGCTTCTGAGACGCAGCTTAATTTCAAGCGAAGCTTTGCAGCGCAGATACGTAGAAGCTTTTGCATCAACAGGATGTCCTGTCTCGCATGCTAACGATCTTACAGAAAATGATCAAATTATTCTAACAACCGCAGCATTGGTTAAAAGATTAATGCCCGTAGAGCCTCCAAGATAGGGGTGGCAATCCAACTCGCTGTTCGTGAGTCAGCTCGTGTTCGGCTCGAAATGAGTTCGAGATCGACTCGCTCGTTTAGTAAACGAGCCGTATACGAGCTGAATTTTTCAGCTCGTTTAATAAACGAGCTGAACACGAGCTGAGGTAAGCTCGCTCGTGTTCGACTCGATAACCGCTCGAAAATATATATATATTGCTATTTAAATTTTAGGCTATTAATTTTTTATGAATTTTAATTATTAAATTAAAATTTTAATTTTTTAATTTATTTTCAATTTTACATCTAATAATAAGAATGAAAATCAAACTTGTTGTTCACGAGCCGAATTTTTCAGCTCGATATTTAAATAAGCCAGCTCGTGTTCGGCTCATTTATTAAACGAACCGAACATGAGCCGACCCCCGCTCGCTCATGTTCAGCTCGTTGACACCCCTACTCCAAGGTCAGGCCGTGACATGTCTTTTGCACTGGTCATAAGATGTAATCCTCTGCAAGTGCCAGGGCCGTATTTAGTCAATGAGAATTTAGCTCAGGATTTGTTAAATAAATTGGTTTGATTAAGGAATTTGAAGTTTCACATGGAAAGATTGAATTAATTTGACTCTATATAAGTTATCTCGTAACTAATAATTCGACATCCATGCACGTCCACAAAACTAATGCAACTCTTTGTGTTAAGATGATAAAACAGCGCATATTTTTATATTATTCAAAAATTCTTAATTTAGACAAACTACTGTTCTTATGATATTCCAATATATACTGCACGAATTAATCTGTAAGTAATATACTAGCAGCAGGTCAGCATATAATTAAGAAATATTGGAATAAAATTTAAAATTTTAAAATTCTCAATAATTATTTTATTATTAATTTTTAATTTATTTATTAAATTTATTCTCATTTATTAATTTTAATTTATTCTTAATTATTGCCATTTAATTTTTTATTTAATTTTCATACGTTTTTTTTTTCACTAATTAGCTTCTCTACTATATTTTTTACACCCTACTATAGTATAGTATTTATAGGTGTGCAAGTAACCAAGGAGAGAGAGAGGAAA
The DNA here is from genome assembly GCA_029168755.2 of Tillandsia fasciculata. Classification (NCBI taxonomy): domain Eukaryota; kingdom Viridiplantae; phylum Streptophyta; class Magnoliopsida; order Poales; family Bromeliaceae; genus Tillandsia; species Tillandsia fasciculata. The sequence goes on from CM054954.1 coordinate 340,412, forward strand.
ATAATTTGTTTAAATTCTATTTTAATTTTATTTTATTTTTTTTAATTGTTTTTATTTATCGGGTGTTGAGAGAATCTTCGTCAACTTCTTTCGCGGTCGTGCTCGTAGGAAGGAGAGTTCCGGTCGTACCTTGGGACGGTATTTTTGATTAATCCGCACGAATGACGGAAATACACCTTAGGATAGTGTCTCGCACGCTTCCGAATTAATTTATTTCGACTTCTTTCCACTACAATTTTTAAAATTTTCACAGCGATTAAAGATAAGTTCTGTTATTTTAATTTATTCATAATTTTATTAGATGATTTAATCACAATCAAATTTAATACAAATATTTTTCTAACATGAACAACTTGTGAAAAGGCATCATTTTGAGATACTTATAGCAACACTCACGTTATAATCGCGCTGTATCAAAAATAATCACAACTATCCCCATCAATATATACAATCATCCTTGCATGCATTTAAGAAATTTAATCAGAGCTAGCTAATTATTGAGTTGTGGAGGCCGTGGGGGGGGGGGGGGGGGGGGGGGGGGGGGGGGGTGGTGTTGGTGGGTCGGTCAAGTACTTGCGCGCTGCCATTGCCTTTCACCCTCAAAAAAACTCCACTTCTTATTGTACAACTTAATTTTATTCGGATGCAAGTTGGGAGTACGTACCCATTATATATTTCTATTGAAAATAAACCAAATCTCCGGTGCTCTTTCGAAATCTTTGCCACGTCCAAGGGCCAATATTCCTCCCACATACAGTTGACATATATACATGAGCTGGTGTTAATTAAGCTAATTAATTAATGAATATAAGAAATAAATGTAACTTTTACTCTTGGTTCTAGAGCATTAGTAATGCTCAACACCGCGAGGTCAAAGCCTCAGAGTAGTTGCACATAATTTTGACTTTATAGTGTGATACAAATATAGAAACAATTGTTCAAGCTAGTTTCCGTATTGGTATTGCAGATTTGCAGGTATATGTTGGGCACAATTAATTAATGTTGGATGAAAATCAAGTACCAAGGGGCCTTTTAATGAAAGCATGTCACAGATCCCTCCGTCTCACACCCACCACCACCCTATTTTGCGTTTTCCCCAGTTTTCTTTTGCCATGGACTTTTCTTCCTTGCATTATTTAATAATTTTATTTTATTTGTTTCCATGCCATTTTGGATCAAGTCAACTCGATCCAAATGGTGGATATATTTTTTATGGATATGTATAATCGCTCCTTAATTATAGATTTGGATGGTGACCAAATAACAACCCGAGAAATGCAAGCTCGCCCAATTCGATCATTTGAAAACTAAAATTATGTATCAGAGCATCGTTGGAATGAGTTTTTAGTTTGCCGATAATAATTTCAAATTTTTTACTAAATTATTATTTCGCATATTTGTTGGAAATAGTTTCTGAATGAACACTAACTTAACTAAATGATATGTATAATTGTGCCCAACATGTATCTGAGAAATAATATTTTATTAATGCCAATTTACTAAATTTTAGTTATTGCAAATTTACTAAATTTTATACTGAGAAAATACTGTCAACCATCCCACTCATTTATGCTAACCAACAAGTTGGTTGTAGGGCGTAGCTAGGAGTGAAAAAAGAGATCAATATAAAGTGAAAAATTTAATAGACCGTCGGTTATAGGTACATAAAAAATAAAAAATTAAAATTTTGGTAACAACAATAAATATAAAAAACGATCAAAATTTTTACGTGGTTCGGCAACTGTCTATATCCACAGAAAGAGTAAGAGAGACATATTTCACTTTAATAATAAAAAAAAAAAAGAAATACAAGCTTACACCTTATATATTCTCAAAATAAAAAAATAAGAGTATTATGGTAAATCCCACATTTCTCTTGTTCCAACAAAAAAACTCAAAAAAAAAAATCGTAAATTAATTTTCGTAAAACTTTAATCAAGAATACCAAATTAGCTAAGTATATAAATTTCTGACCAAAATTTTTTATATTGTTATTTCGAGTAATCCGAACTGCTCAAGTAATTGGTCGAAAACCTCCGCTACGCTGCCGAACCCAACGCCGCATGCAAATCGCCGTGCACCTTCTCTAAACTGCTGTTGCTGTATATGCTTGAATCCCCGGCCACCTTTTAATTAATTAGGGTGCTAATTAATTAGTCTCCTGCATGCTATAAAACCTCAAGAGAACCGATACCCTTAATTAGGTTGTACTTTCCGATACCTTCATGCACTAATTAATTAGCCCGAGATGCATCCTATTTAACTTGGCCCATCGGCCGCCTCTTTCTCCATCATTCGCCGAAGTGCACCCATGCATATATATATAATGCATAATGAAGCCGGTCAAAGAGTCAACCAATCATAATTAGATTAGAACGTGTATAGATAGACATAAATCTTGCACCAACCGAAATTATCTTTAAGATCAAATAATATATTTTATACACCTAATCTATATCATAACCAACTTAATCGGTTAATTAAATTTGACTCGATCCAAATTCAAAAGAAGGCATAAATCCATAACAATCTCCACCCTGACTTTTTTTGTATTTCACTACTCTCTCATCTTATCGCCCCCTCTCCCTAAGACATTCCGACACTATCAATCACGCATGTTAGCAAAATCTAGATAATGTCTAGACTTCTCCGCTGTTACCAGGTTAGCAAAGTCTAGATAATGTCTAGACTTCTCCGTTGTTACCAGTTTACCGATTAGTTTGTATAGATTTTCTTTATTCTCTCCCTTCATAACAATTTAAGCACTCTTTTTCACCTTAACGACTTCACCTGAAATGTTAACAGAACCGCCAATACAGTCAAGAGTACGAAGTGATATAAGATTCAACCTGAGATCCGGAATGTCTCACATTCGTTAACTTCTCACCACATCATCAAACATCTTTATTTTCACCGTTCCGATACTAATAATCTTGCAGTTAGTGTGATTACCCATCATAATATTATCACCTTCACAAAATTAATTTGTAAGTATCAAATAAAAATCTGCATGGAGTCATGTGATAAGAGCAACCCGAATCCAATATCCAGTTACTGAGAGATTCAGAACCTATAGAAACCATCAAAACAATCTGACTAGTGTTGTCTGCTGCACCCGCCATATTAATCTCCACCCAATCTTCATCGCTCATCGATGTCGGCTTTTTTGATTTTCCGAACAACGCCTTATGAAGGCCCTGTTGTATCAAATGGGCTTTCACTCTTCTCTGCCAGAGACTGAATTTTTTTTTACGGTTAAATTTCTTCACCTCAAACTTAGATGATGAGACCTTCGACATCTCTGCTGTAGCGCGAACCTTAAACTCTGATACCACTTGTTGAGAATTTGATGGACCGTCCGTTATGCGCTATCAACACAGATGCACGAAAAATAGAGAAAATCAAAATTTCGGTAGCAGTAATAAATATGAAAAAAGATTAAAATTTTTACGTGGTTCGGCAACTGCCTACATCATCCACGGGAAGAGCAAGAGAGATATTCCACTATAAAAAATAAAAGAAATACAAGATTACACTTTATATTTTCTCCAAATAAAAAACAAAGCCTTACGGTAAATTCCACCTTTCTCTTGTTCCAACGAAAAACTTCAAAAAAATAACCCGTAAAGAGATTTTCATAAAACCTTAATCAAGAAGACCAAATTAGAGAAGTATATAAATTTCTGACCAAAATCTTTTATGTTGCTGCTTCGAGTAATCCGAACCACTCAAACAATTGATCGAGAACCTCCGCTCCGTTGCCGAACTCAACGCCGCATGCAAATCGCTGTGCACCTTTTCTAAACTACTGTTGCCGTACATGCTTGAATCCCCGACTACCTTTTAATTAATTAGGGCGCTAATTAATTAGTCTTCTGCATGCCGTACAACCTCACGAGATATTTTTAATTAGGTTGTACTTTCCGTCCATCCTAATTAACTTAGCCCATCGAATGCCTCTCTTTTCATCATTCACCAAAGTGCACCCATGCATATATATATATATATATATATATATATATATATATATATATATATATATATATATATATATATAATAAAATCGGTCAAAAAGTCAATCAATTCTCAATAGATTAGGACGTGTACATATAAATATAAATTTATTCTCAATAGATTAGGACGTGTACATATAAATATAAATTTTGTACCATAGAAATTATCTTCAAAATTAAATAATATATTTCATACTCCTAATTTATATCATAACTAACTTAATCGGTTAATTAAATTTGACTCAATCCAAATTCAAAAGTAGATATAAATTCGTAATAATTATTTAGAATCCAACCAATACTTACAATTTTTTTTGTTCCAAAAAAAAAATTTAATTTCTTATTGTAAAGCTTCTTATTTATTTATTTTTAGATAAATTTAATTAAAAATAAAAAATAATTAGATTTTATAATTTAAAACATCGATCACCATGCATTACGGATGAAATTATTAATTTGGTATATATACCGCATATCTCACGCACTATCTTGTAGATCATTTTTATTATCTTATTTTTATTAAATTATTATTATTATTAGCTGAAATAAATTTTAAAAATTAAAAAGAATCAAATAATAAAATATTGGAGTAAAATGCTCGATCTTTTAAAACCGAATTGCTTTAAATTAGGGCCAGTTGGGTGGTCGCTCGATGACTACCTGAATTGCTTTAAATGCTTTGGAAAACAAAAAAAAAATAAATAAAATAAAATAAAACAAAACAAAACAAAATAAAATAATAAAATAAGTGCAAGTGTCAAATGCGCCGTCTCTCTCCTTCTCTCCCAGCCCCACAACAAACTTTTGCCGGCACCCAATGTGGACCACCTCATTTTGAAGTGTGTGTTCACCTGATTCGTGACTTAGGAGGGTTTGGGTGATGATGTTAAACGCGCTTAAGAGGATTGGATGACTCGGGACAGTTCAGAGCTGGGTCCAAAAATTTTGTCGCGATCTGTTTGTCATCTGGTAAGATGGTTTAATTTATTCGGAACAAAATAACCTTCCAATAGATAAATACGAATATATCATTGCAGCGGCTTAGACCAAACGACCCCTAAAGCAGTGGGAGGAGGCCTATCTGGGACAGCTCGGGTGGTGTGCCCGTTGCTCAGAAAATTTACCCCCTTCGGAGGCTATGTGACTTCTCAAGGGATGATCAATCGACTCCTAAACTTTATTATTATTATTATTTTTTTTTCTCGACTGGGAGATTGTGCTAGTTGTCGTACTATTTTTTATTTAGTTTATTTATATTTTGAATGAAGCGAATAAAATATTATATTTTTTTTAAAAAAAAAAAATAATAAATAAAATTTTAAATTTTCAATAATAAAAAATATCATACATATTTATTCAACCGATTAATTTACTACAAAATAATTTTAAACTAGCCTTAATATAAATGCAAATTTCGAAACGGGCTCTAATAATATTATATTTATCTATAATAGCATACAACTAGTCGCAGCACCTCCAAATTTTTAATGCTAGATATATACTCTAAATAGAATGTACATCTTACATCCACTCTATTCTGAAGTGAAATAAATTTTGTATGTGATGAATAAATGAATACTCACCTTAAGATAAAGTGGATGTAGAATGTACATCCTAAAATGAAGTGTACATCTAGCATTTTTTTTTAAAAGGGAATGGCCTAGTGGGTTTGGGACGAGTTGCAAAGCTCTAGTAAGTTAATAAGATGACAACCAGGGTGACGTATTAACCTAAAAATTTATATTATTTAAATGGCTAAGTCAAATTTCATCCATTGGCCCATCCTTAGCTTTCCTTTTCATACGCGAATTGGACGAGACATTCCCCCTTTCTCCGTATTTTGAATTGGACTTATGCCGTAATTAACAGGACAACATAGCCAATTAATTAGCATCAGTTTTTTTTTATTTCAGTTTTAATTATATTTCCACCTAATTGCTTCGGGGTAATATATATTTTCTCCCTTTCTTTTGATGAATGAAAAGCTAATTAACAACACTTGATATACATTACTGTAAGAATAAATCAAATTTTAATTTTGAATAAATAATTAGAATAATTATTAAAATTTCAATTGAACATTAATTTGTCATCCTGTGATTTAGTTTGAGTTCACTTTGTTATTCTGTGGTTTAAAAATTATATTTAACTAAATTTATAATTTAACTAATTTTAACGTTGTCATTCTGTGATTCAAAAAATTATATTTAATAATTATTATATAATTATCCAACAAAAAAAAATTGCTATTTGATTTGATAGTCAATTTTTGAATAAAAATATAGATAAACTTACATAATAGTTAAATATAAACTTTTTATTCTTAGAGTAAATAAGTAAAAATGAGCTATACCAATGTTTTTTTTTTTTTTTTAGTTTATCCAAAAAAATCAAGTACATAAGCCAAGTATTTTCCTAGATAATCACGGTAGAAAAGTTTATAGAGTACATATTATATTTTTTAAATAAGTAGTAACTAATAGGATACTGAAATGGACACCTATGATTTTATTTTTATTTTTTTTTTGGGGTGGGGGTCCACTTGGAGCTTCTGTTGGCATGCTAAATTTGACTTTGTAATCAGATCAGTAATATTGATTATGCGCCACCTATGATGGATGTTGATCTCTTGGTGAAATTTAAAGTTGATGCTTAAAAAAATATTTAAAATATTTATATAAATTATTAAATTTTTTAAATTCACTTATTTAATCATAATTTTTATAAAAATATTTTTACTGTGCATATAAAAAAATTTGATATAGCTGTTATATAATAGAGTTTCTCTATTCAAAAAAGGAAGAGCAATTAATTATTTGAGAAAGTAGATTTCACCTTGAGGAGGCTAGCAACATAGTGATCACATATTACTATCTAGTCATTTTTTTTAATCTTAACAAACTGCTTACCATTAAATTATTATAACATCTTTTGTTTGATCTTTCCTAATATGAAGCCTCGCACTATAATCATCAACTTGTTACCTTTTATGTCAATATTATTTTTAAACTATTCGGGTATGTTTAAACTAGACCAAATTAACTACTATTGGATCAAAACTTTACAGTGACTTGTACAGTTGTACAACATTATACTACTACTATTCTAATCCAATTGTTTAATAAAACTCAGACCGTGCAATTCCTCGTGTCAACCAATTTTGAAAGTTTTACTCAAGTTAGGTTGAAGTTAGGCTGACACGTGGGTCCCGCGTGATGGGTTGTACATCTCGGCGCCGTAGAAGCGTGGGAAATATATGTACTTCCACAGGTTTTTTTTCATGAGATTATTATTTATAGACAACAATAAGATAGCAGATTATGGAAGAAGATGAAGTACACGCCCCGCACTGATCTGGGCCTACTTTAATTTTTAGAAAGATAAAAAGGGAATTTTTAAAAAATTATCACTTGTACAGCAAAAAGTAGGAAAGATAATTTAGATAGTTTTTCTAAATACACAACTACTGTTCCATCTTTCATGTCCGTACGTGGCGGAGTGGAACACATTAATCACAACTGCTACGAAGTTCAAATTAATATATATATGTATATATATATATTTGGTAGAGTGGAGACAGATGCATGAAAATATTATATATTTTTCGCTCTGTGTCAGTCTATTTTTTTATTCTCGAAAGCCCAGTCAGTACATTCATTCAACTTTCGGCGCTGTACCTGCTAATCTCCCGTCCATAGAACTCTGAAAATAATTATATATATATATAAAATATAAATAAAGCATTAGAACTCCTTGTTTCCTTGCTCTGATGATGCCCGGCTCTTCCTTTACCCTTCCGGTCTTTCCGATCTATTAATTAAGTATGAACTATTAAGTGAGTGTATCTAGATAGCTCTAGCTTATTCTATTCAAGACCACAATCAGTTCATCGATCAGTCGGGTCGATCGATCTCGATGACAAGAAGAATGAAAGGTATGTTGGGCATATTCGTGTTATCGGTTGTGGTCGGGGTCGGCGGCAGCAGCGGGGCGTCGACGGTGGCGCTGGAGATGGAGAGAGGGTACACGGTGACCCACTCCCCGACGGACGCGCCGTTCCAGCCGATCCTGTCCGATCCGAGCGGCACCTTCTACCTGGGGTTCCTCCGCGTGGGATCCTCCTTCCTGGACCTCGCGGTGATCCACCTGCCCTCGTCGTTCGCGGTCTGGCGAGCCACGCCGGGCCGGTCCGCCCTCTGGTCCTCCTCCGTCTCCCTCTCCTTCAACGGCTCCCTCCTGCTCGCCCACGCCCAGTCCGGCTTCCTCCTCTGGTCGTCCTCCTCGCCCGGCGGCATGGGCATGGGCATGGGCATGGGCATCGGCGACCGCGTGGTCATCCTCGCCTCCTCCAACCTCCAAATCCGGAGCGGCGGCAACGTCAGCTGGCAGAGCTTCGACTTTCCGGGGGACACCGTGGTGCAGAGCCAGAACTTCACGTCCGCCATGAGCCTGTTCTCGCCGGGGCGGCGGTTCAGCATGCACCTGGGGCCCAACTACATGGGGCTGTACTTCGTCAGCAGCGGCGGCGCCGCCACTACGATGTACTGGCGGCACACGGCGCTGGAGGCCAAGTCGCAGGTGGAGCCCGGGGGAGCGCCGCTGTACATGCGGGTGGACCCGGACGGGTTCCTGGGCATGTACCAGAACGGCTCCGACCCCGTGGACGTGATCTCGTTCAACACGTTCAACCGCAACATGACGGAGCAGTTCCGGCGCCTGACGCTGGAGGACGACGCCAACCTGCACGCCTACTACTGGAGCGGGACGGGCTGGGTGGGCGAGTACACGGCCATCGCCGACGCCTGCGAGATCCCCACCACGTGCGGCGCCTACAGCGTGTGCAGGCCCGGGGCCGGGGCCGGAGCCCACCAGTGCACGTGCCTCGCGAACGGAACGGACGGGTGCCTGGCGACGCCCACGGGGGACTTGTGCGGGAGCGGCGGGGAAGGAACCGGGTTCACGGTGCTGAGGCGGAGCCGGGTGGACCTGGGGAACAAGGAGGTGATGAGCCCGTTCGCGGCGGGCTCGGAGGACGAGTGCGACGGGTCGTGCGCCCGCAACTGCAGCTGCTGGGGCGCCATCTACAGCAACGCCACCAACACCTGCTACCAGGTGGACTACCCCGCGCAGCTGCTCCTGCAAGGGGACGAGTGGCACGTGGGGTACTTCAAGGTGAGGTCCAATGGCGGCGGAGGTAGCGATGGGGATAAGGGTAGTAAGGAGGAGGTGAGGAGCAGGGCGGAGGTGGCGCTTTTGGTGGTGGGGAGCCTCATATTGGTGGCCGCGGCGGGGTTCGGGGCGTACAAGGTGTTGGGAAGGAGGGAGTTCGCGGTCGACGGGGAGGGGCTCGCGCCGGGGCCCTACAAGGATCTCGGCAAAGCCTCATTCAAGTCCATCGAGCTCGCCTCCTCCTCCTCCTCCTCCCTCCATTCTTAAGACTACTTACGATCTACTACGATTTACGATTTACGTTTTACGAACAGCAACAGCAACTTCCGAACGGGGCGAGCGAGTTCTCTTTTGTTCTACTCCTTCTCTCTCTCTATCTCTTGCTTTGGCGCTACCGCGTGGGTGCGGCGGGGGTAATGTTACTGACGCGGTGACTATACCTAGCCCGGCTGTGTGACATGGGCCTAGTGGCTTCTGTGTGTTTTGATGGGCCGTTTTCGGGGCCCCAAGAAAACACGGACTTTGGAGTGAGCTGTTACTGTGTTATGTTGGCTATTTATGTATTGATTAAAATAGGCCCAACTTTCTGCCCCGTGATAATAGGCCTAGAAGACTAATAAGTTGAGTTAGGTGAGCCCAATAAATTGAGTGGGGTTGCGGTCCACAATAGACCTAACGGCAAGAGATCCAACAATAGACCTAACGTCCAGGTGGGTTGAGTCCGGTCGAGACCCGTGGGCACTGTGTCTGTACGCTTTAAGTGAATTGGTTGCGTATTTCTAATAACTCAAGTTTTTGGGATTAATGATTAGCGCCAACGATCCGACAAGATACATAAGCTGTTCCTTTTGTAAGCATCTTAGATAAAAACAAACAGTGATGATTGATGTAAACTTTTATTTCATGTATTTTCCCTCCCACTTCTCTTTTGAATTTTTATTTCTCTTTCACTTGACTTCGTGAAGTGTTCCATTCCAAATAGATTTTTTTTTTTTTGGTCTGCGGATTTTAAATTGGACTTAGTTTTTGTGGCCCACGCATCTTCGTCGTCCATGGGCCCTGGAGAGTAGCGGATCGGCGGCGTAGATTCGTTTGTTAAGGGTACCAATGCACGGTTGCAGAGATTAATATATCCGAGAATCTTCTTCTTCTTTTTTTATTCTAGTGTTGGGTTGGGGAGTAAGGTTTTTAAGTTAGGGTTCTATGATCTATCTATTCGCCCAACCTCGGGGTGGAGAAAAATCCTAATCCGAAGGTATATGATTTGTATATATATATATTTAAAATACCATTAATGTTCTTGTTCGATTTGGGGGGAGTAAGAGTATATTGAGCGAAGGTGGTCCAAGTACGTCCACCGGAGCATTTGCATCACAGTAACCATTTATATAACTTTTGTATATTTTCAACTTCGGAATTTCTAAACCCAACATAATTTAGTTTTATCTAGGGGTTGTTTCTTTTAATTTGTGATGTTAATTTTTGATGTTATACGAGTGTTTTAAGGTAAAGCTAGGAAATTGACATTATTAGCAGAGCTCTTTTGCTATTCACAGAGCAAAAATTGCTACGTCGATATCAGCTCATCTCTTAGCTTATTGAGATTCATAGGAAGTGCTCAGTTAGATTTGCAGTGAAGATTAGTTCTATACTTGTATTTACTGAATCTATAGTCTATAGACGAACTTTTCGGTACTTAGCGCGCGTTTCAATTGCCTATTCTGATACCACATAATAGGTTCTATACTCTATGAAGAGTATGCATGCGCTCTCCGTTGCGTATTGGAGACCTATTTCTTATGCATGTGTGTCGGATCGTTGGCGCTAACCATTAATCCCAAAAGCTCGAGCTGTTAGAAATATGCAACCAATTCACTTAAAGCGTACAGATACAGCGCCCACGGGTCTCGACCGGACTCAACCCACCTGGACGTTGGGTCTATTGTTGGGCCTCTTGCCATTAGGTAAATTGTGGACCGCAGCCCCACTCAACTTATTAGGCTCACCCAACTCAACTTATTAGTCTCCTGGGCCTATTGTCACGGGGCAGGACGTTGGACCTATTTTTAACCCATAAATAAATAGCCAACAATGTGCACTTACGAGTACATTCTACATGCTACATATCACTAGAATTTTGGAATGGTTAAATAGTTAGTTGCAAAATGGAGTCGGAAAAGATTTCCTCATTTTTAGACGATTGGAAAGAAGCAAGGTTGCTTGTCGGATGGCGGAAAATGCTGAAATTAGTTGTAATTTCATTTTTGTGCCATATGTAGTTTCGCTTGATATAGCAAATCGCGAGAATAATTGTGTTCTGAGTTTGTAATCTAATGAGATTGGAGAAGTGCACATTCCGTTCTTCAATTGTCTATTCAGGAATGGTATTCTGTTGGTCCAAAATGATGCTAAGATGGTGTAAATTGCCTTGTGCTGTAGTTGCTACTTTTTTACAACCTGCAGGCTTGCCACTTTAGATGTGGAACTGAGAATCAAGTTCTCTTCTACATATTTTACCTCTACTAAGAGTATATCCTTAGACCTTTTTTTTATTTATCCATCAAAAGATATCTTCAGAAAACCAATCTACCTCGATTGAAGTACGTGGTGAAAATTGCAAAATTGTTTTTGCTGCTTAAATCCTAATTTACTTGACCTGTGCTTCCCAAGCAGGCTATAGTCCTGTGGAAAAAAACTTCTTTGATCAAGACGAGACATGAATTTTGGCAAATTGAAATAATTCATGAGTTGCCAACTTTTCATGGGGCTGTGATAATGGTTACGTGGTTTAACTTTCTCCTACCAAAATGAGTTGCTTCAAAATCAAGCTACGTGCCAAAATTCTCCAGTTAGGTGGATCATAACTCAACTTTGGCCTCCTATCCTATTTCAGGTTGGTTTGTGTAGGTTCACTTTATTGATACCGTATTTCCTTAGCAAGTAGGAACTAACAAAATGTGGTTCCTTGCTCATTGAGATGTTTACCAACCTTCAGAAACCTTGCATTGGCGTTCAGCCTGCTTTGGTCTTTCACATAATTAATTACTCAAGTTTGCTGGAGAAAAATGCAGTTAATTCTCTGCTTTTTGAGTATTTATGTTCTCTCATTTTAGTAGCTTCAGCAGTTAATCCTATACTTTGTCTATTCTGTCTTACTAGGAGGAATTCAAGGCCATAGTTCTTCCGGTTGCTTATCATTTTCTGAAAGTAGACTTGAAAACCGCGTCATAATCGTTCACTCGCATCAGAGGAAGGGTTTGAGAATAACGTGTCACACAACAAATGGCATTCTCTCCTTTGGATCGCCTTAGCAGGTAGAAAAAACTGACTATTGACTATAAAAGCTTTTTTTTTGAGTAGTGGGTGTGGAATTGGTCGCGAGTAAATTATTGTTGTTTCTTTATTTAATTAGTTAAATTAGTGGGCCATGCTGGTAGTTAAATATATTCTACTGCTCTTGAGCCTGTAAAGTTTTCTCTTGATGTCAGTACTGGTTGCACATGCATTTGGTTGTTGCAATGTAACTGATTAAGCTTTCTTAAATCAAAGATCTGGAATGAAGAATCATGGAAAGTGATGTCTGGTTGATCAGAAATTTAGCTGTTGACACAACATCCAACCGTAAAACTATTCCTAGGCTGCTTCCTGTAAATGGATCTTTTTGGTAATGAGGTATCAGAGCTAGTCCTAACTCCTAAGCCCCCTCAAGTTTTAGCAGGTCCCGGGTTCAATTTTTGCATCCATCATTTGTGATGTAAATTCCTGCCCGTTGTCTCTTTGTTACCTTTTCCGATAGTGCATGTGGCACGATTCATCCTATCTCCTTCACGCCGCCCGAGTGCAGCTTTTAAGGCTATTTTTCGGCAGTTTCCTATTAGATTGATCTTTTGAGCAATTCTAAGGTGTTAGAAGGGGATCAACATGGTTTGTTTGATAGGATATGACTAGCTAGTAGCCAAATTTATTAGATTTTGCTTGTTAACCAATGGCTTTGGAAGAAGAGTATAAATGGGAGCAAGTTTAGTGTTAAACGTGTATACTAGAAATATAAATAGTGATAAAAAAAAATGCATTGGCTTTGGCAACATCTAACTCTACCTAATTCTGGTGCAGGTTGCTTCGGAATAAGGGGAAAGAGACAAAGTAGGAGCAAAGTGTTGGGCATAAGGTACATATCGCTATTATAAAAGTGAAGCATTAGCTTGGCAACATTTAGCTCCACATAATTCTAGTACAGCATTTCCTAATTATAATCTACTTAATTCATTAGGGAATTTCTAATTGAATACTAAATCAAAGAGTGTGAACTGTGGTGTTAGGGCGTGGCATGTGAAGAGAAAGTTAACCCTTTGAAAAATGGATTCTTGTGACAGTAAAGAATTTATATTAGTATAGTTTTTGCAACAAGGAGGCTATGAACATCATAACATAAGAGATCCATGTGAAATGAGAGTTCTTTAATTGTAACTAACCTCCTAGGGTCCTGCCATTAAATAAAGTTGTACTTGTACCTCTTTCTTACCTTCATTTATTCTGAAAAAAAACTTTGGGAGTTAGTTCTTGAGATCAAATATATTAGGGTTTTTATTTTGTTTTCTGGTTGTGTTAAAGAAAATAGCGGTGCTCAAAACATTGAAAACAGTAAGTTGGAGTTGAATGACACATCCTTTTTGGTTTAGACCTTAAAAATCTAAGTCGCATTTTATGTTTCTAGTGTATGCTATGGTTATTCACACTTTCATGTTCTTCATGCTTTCAAAGAATTACTCTGAAATTTCACTTCTCTGTCTGACCGCTATAAGATACATATTTATAATAACCATTTAACAATCATGCATGATGATAGTCAGTGAAATCTCGGCTACGTGAGTCATTTGATCCCTTGTGAGTAGGAACTCTTCAGATGCTACTAGTACCTTTTTGTTTTCCCTAATAACTTGTATATAGGAAGAACTTTAATTTGGGAAAAGTTGTTCTGTGGAGAAATACTGCTTGTACACCCAAAAAGTGGGTGTATATCTTGCACCCTCAATCCAAGGGTTTAAACAATTCTTTTGAACTTATAATACTAAAAAAAGAGATTGATAAGACAAGTGTAAAACAATGGCTCTTAGATGAAAGGATACTAAAAAATGAGATTGATAAGACAAGTGTAAAATATTGACTCTTAGATGAAAGGATACTGAAAAAGGAGATTGATAAGACAAGTGGCTCTTAGATGAAAGGGTGTAAAATATATGCCCACTTTTTGGATGTACAGATAACATTTATATGACAGCAGAAAACCAAAAGATAGCAGTAAGAATGATCTTCTTTTTTAATGTTATTTTACAAAATGTGCCTATTATTTAGTCAAAAGCTGGTTATTCTTGATGCTTCTGGGATCAAGTGCTTTATTTTTTGAGTTCCCTTTTAAGTTTTGTGATTCCTTTTCCTGCACATTACAACCTTTTTCTCTATAAATTATATACTGCTTCATCTCTGGTAGGGAATTAAAAAAAATTTACGCCATGTGGTGGTGAATGGAGCCCAAAGTTACTATTTAAAGTAGATGAAAGTAAAATTTAGATTTAAATGATTATATTTTGGGCAGTGTGCAAGGGCATAACACTTTGTAGTTTGTGCATATTTTTTGATAATATAGCATTGGTAGTTCAATCAAATTTTCATTAATCTGTACAATTAGCAGCCCAAAAAATGACACCATGACCCCAGCCAACAGGCTTTGTTTCAATTACTCTTGATGCTGTATGTCACATCTCTCAATTATTGCCCTGGCCTTGAAAACTATCTTGCCATCTTAAAACCTCTCGTTTAGGATTTCCATGTAGAGCTACAAGGACCAACGCACATGGAAATAATATATTTCTTTTGGTTGTTACGAAAAGTTCATTTCGTCAAGTGGGCAAAAGTTTATTTAACAACACAAAATCTCACTGTTCATTATTTGGGCTCTTAAATGGAATGATTTAAATATCCTTGCAATGTCGAGATATGCAACGGTTGCAACTTTTGAACTGGGAGAAGCTATATACTTCCAAATGCAACCAAAGAATCTTCCTGATTTAACGACTAGTTTCATTATTAGGAGAAACATCTGTATTTATATGGAGCAGTGACTCAGCCGGTACAACAGACACTGCCGCTGCAGTGATATGACCCACGCACTTTATTAGAAAGGAGTCCTATGAGTATGTTAAATTGTGAAACTTTGTTTATTTGCATGTATGCCCTACCTCTACTAGTCATACAAAGTACATTTTGTGATTGATCCCCGTAGCATATAGCGTGATACGAATACTTTGTGTCGTAACTATGAGATGAAAATAGTTGCATATACTGGAGGAAACATTCATGCATGAAGAAAAAGCCATTTGTTATTGCATAAATGCACGCACAAATATGTAAGGTTCAGAGGAGTTGTGCACGCAAATAACAAAATTTGTGGCGAGAGTTGAGAGGGGATATAATTTATAGCGGTTTCTATTTTTGCAGTGCAGGGATATGTGGACAAAAGAACCCTTTATTGAGAAATAGAGTTGGGAGGTTCGGAAAAGCTTCACATAATTCGTCTGCCCTTGTGCGTTGGGCTGTTGGGTGGGAGTTGGTTGGTCTGCACCCGGTTTTTAATCTGCGTGGGCCCGCCGTCCCTCCCTCTCCCGATCCCGCAGCACTGATTCATTCACCCTCATCAGCTGATCAGCACTTAATTAGCTGCTCCTCTCTCATCCTGCTCTTTATTTATTTATTTTTATTTATTTATTTATTTAATTTTTTCCCACTACACCTCCTAATAATAAATAATAATAATTAATAATTTTAGTACCTGACTCGCTTACTTTTCTTGTAGGAAAACAACGCATAACGCTTCCTCTTTCCTCTTTCTTTTCAGAAGCCGTCGGAGTCGATACCTCTCTCTCTCAACTCTGAATTATAAGGAGATAAGGAGATGGGGGGGGCCCGGAGAGAGTATATTTGGGTACCAATTAAGGACGGCCTCATCTTTAGGTGCCAACAGAAATGGCGTTGAGTTGAGAGGGGAGTGAAGACAGGAACAAGGCAACCGATCCATCATTCATTCCCGCACTTCCCATCTTTTTCCCAGTTTTAAGACAATTATGTGCGTGTGGTAATGATGACGATGAGAGCAGACAAGGTGGTGAGCAAGAAGCATCAGCAGCAGCAGCATCTGTCCAGCAGCGGCAGCGGCAGCGGCAGCAACCGCCGCCACCTCCTCGTGGCGGCGTCGGCGATGAAGGAATTGGCGTCGTGCTTCGGCGAGCACGCGGTGCGCGTCTCCGACGCGTCGTGCTCCGGCAGCAGCAGCGGCAGCGTCTCCTCCCCTCTCCTCGGTGTGCCCGGGCCCGACTCCCGCTCCGCTCCGAGCGCCGTCACCGCTCTCTACCGCGCGCGCCTCTTCTCGTCTCCCTCCCCACGGGAGCTGCTCATCCGCGTCTCCTGGTCCAGGAGCCACGTCGGGCCCGCCCTCTCCGTCGGCGTCGACGACTCCTCCCCACAATCCTCCCCCATGACTTGCTACCTCCTCCGCAAGAACAAGGGCTCTCGCTCCTTCACCACCTCCCGGGCCGCCTCCGTCTCCCTCTCGTGGGATGTCTCCTCTGCCAAGTACGCGTCCGGTCCCGAGCCGATCGCCAACTTCTACCTCTCCGTCTCCGTCGACGGCGAGCTCGCCCTCTCGCTCGGCGACGCCAACAAGTTTGATGGCGTCCCCGCTGCCGAGTTCTCCTTACTGAGCCGGAAAGAGCAGGTGTTGTTGGCGCACGCGTTCTACTCCACGAAAGTGCAGTTCCGCCGGGGCGGGCGGGAGCACGAGATCGCAATCCGGTGCGGCGGCGGCGGCGGCGGAGATGATGCGTCGGAGCTGGCTGTGTGTGTGGACCGGAAGCGGGTGGTGCACGTGCGGCGGCTGCGGTGGAACTTCCGGGGGAACCAGACTATATTCGTGGACGGGTCGCCAGTGGACATGATGTGGGACGTGCACGACTGGTGGTTCAGCAGTCCCGCCGGGTACGCCGTGTTCATGTTCCGCACGCGCACCGCCCTCGAGAGCCGCCTCTGGCTCGAGGAGGAGATGGCCACCGAGGAGCAGCAGGGTGCCGCCAGTTTCTCTCTGCTCATCCAAGCATTCAAGAACCCTACTTGAAGGATTTAAAATTTTTTTACCTTCTTTCATCAGTATGAAATGAAATTCTTTTAAGATGATGTTTACTTAGTAGAATACAATAATTAGATACAGAAAGAGAGAGAACAGAGAGGATGATGCTAGTCCATCTCAGCAGCAGAATTGTGAATGGTAGGATGATTAAGTTTATTTCCTTCTCTTTCTCTTTCTTTCTTAATTATTAGTTTTTTCAACTTTTGTTTATAACGTTTTTCTACTTGTGGTAAAAAGATAGTTGGATCTTTTTCTTTCTGAAATGCACACGGTTTCATAGTTTCTAATAAATTGGCCAATTTGATCTATTTTTTGGTGTTATTTGTGAGAGCTTTACTTTTATTTTTTCCTTTTTTGGGTTTTCTTCTCTGGGCTTTTTTCTGGCTTGTAGTCATAAATTAAACTTCCTTTGTTGGCCGAAGCTCTGA
The DNA here is from genome assembly GCA_029168755.2 of Tillandsia fasciculata. Classification (NCBI taxonomy): domain Eukaryota; kingdom Viridiplantae; phylum Streptophyta; class Magnoliopsida; order Poales; family Bromeliaceae; genus Tillandsia; species Tillandsia fasciculata. The sequence goes on from CM054954.1 coordinate 358,198, forward strand.
AGCCTTATGTCCTAAGCACTTTTATCTTACATTACTCAATGAATGGCTCTCTGTATTTTCTTAGTGGTGCCTCAAATTTCATTAGGGATGTTGTTGATCTCACATGAACATTTTTTATTTTGCTTATATATTTTTTTAGTATGGTCGACTGCTAAATTAGCTAATTACATATACAACAATGATTGACTGTTTTATTCATCTTAATTTATTTTATTTTTTTAAGATCTTCTATTTTTAACTTTGCTTGAAAGTTACTTCAGATAATTAAACTGTACCAGCTAAACTGAAACTAGTTTCTAGTTTCATAAACTTTCTCAGCACTAAACATTTCTCTCATTCATGGCCCAATTAAAATGGTCTTCCAGAATCTAGACTGGTTGAATGGTGAGAATCTATTCTATTCTCTGTAAGCATAGTCTATTTGATCTTATTATTGAGCTCTGATAAGATGAGGATTGAGATTTGATCATCAGTACTATTTTTGTAAAAAAAGGTTTGGTGGATACTGATACCTCATGCTGTATAACGCTATCACATTTATTATTAGCATTTGATTGATTGGGACTAGACTCTTCCTGAATTGATCTATAATAGATGCTTATTGACTGATTCCTAACCTTAACGGTATAATTATGATCTTCTTATTTTCTTATCGCTGCAGCAGGACAATTATAGGAACCAACAAAGCATCAGGTAAGAATGATGAAAGCCTAAACTGCTCGAAAATAAGCGTGCGATTTGGCAGTAAAGATTTAAACAAAGTCACAAGATAATGTAGTAGTTCATTAGATTCTCTGTCCACATTAATTTTCTATACCAACATAGTTGTATAAAATTGCTTTACAAACATGTTAGTTGGTGATTTGGTATAGTACTACTCATAAAACAAAAGTGACCCCTCAGCTGATATCACTATTAATCAATTGATTCTTTGTTACAAGTTAGGCCTTTAGTTAAGGATCGGCGTAACTGTTTCAGTGGCACCTGCCATATTGATTTCTGATCCTGTCGGATCCACAAAAAACAAAAAAAAACATGTCACTTCCTACTTTTTAGAATAGTAAATATGAGATGAAACTAATATCAGATGAGAATAGAATTTGGATTGCTAAATTTGTATCGGTAAAATGAACCTAAATAAACTGCAATTAAGATGATCGATTAAGCCCACGCAACATCCTGGGAAGATAATCTTGATTCGATACAAAATCACGATTAGCAAAAGAAGGGAAAAAATGTTGCTTTCTTAATCTGAAAGACTAAATGGACAATCAGGGAAGCGTGTCGTCGCTGCGCCCGCCACGACCAAGCAATGTTTGGGCAAGACGCAAGAGTCTACTTCTGTATGTATTAGTTAGTGACGCGTATATTTACTTGTGAGAGTAAAACAAAACGTTTTCGCTTCTCCTTTTATTTCTGAGAGTGAGCAAAGTACAACACGTCAAATGGACCAAACCTTACAGTAAAGCATCACTTTCAGAAAATTTAAATTTCCACACAGAAACCGTCCAATTTCTCATCAAGCAGAGTCACTTTTAGAGTAGGAAATAAAACTTCGATCAAAATGCAATTTTTGATGTCACAAAAGCATGCTCGAGTCGATACTAAATTATGCATGCGCAATCGACAGAGATTCTATTATCATCATAGATTACGAACAAGTGTTGTTGAGTTGGTCCCTGGAGTGATTTGTAGGGCCATGGGTCAGGGCCCATGATCTCAGGGAAGGGTAATTTACTTGAAAACAACAACCAAGTGGGCCTCAGCCCACCAACAAGAATTTGTTTTCGTAAGTAGTAATAATAATAATAATAATAATAATATTATGGCATAATATAATTTATTATTATTATTGTTATTATCTACTACTAAATTCGCTTTAGGTTAACGTGGACACGAGAGGCACAACAATTCACGTGATACGTGGCGGGGAAGTTCCAAATTTGCGCACGTAATCCCTCGACCCATTTGGGTTGGGATTATAGTGCCCCTTCGTTTACAGGCAACCATTCCACCTAGTAAACCCTCGGGGTTTCCCGAAGTTTCTTTTGCTTTTTATTTTTGTTTTTAAGCACAGCACTTTCCCCCGCATATTAAATATAAATAAGGAAACAACAACATCCGTCTCCTTCTCAAATCTTCTCATATCTCAGAGAAAGTAGAAGAACAGCAGCGAATCTAAGTTTTATGTCGGCCTACTGCGGAAAATATCACGGTAATTCAATTCCTCGTCGCTTGATGATGATGATGATGATGATGATGATGATGATGAGTGAAAAGCGCTTATTAGAACCGCGTAATATTGATCTTGTTTGATGCTTTTAGTTGTTCTAATAAACTATAGTTCGCTTGTAAAATGAGTCTATTTGATCTTGGTACCCGTTTTGGCGTTTATAGAATTAAATAGCTCAGCTATTCATGTGGCTGGGCATGATCTTCTTCTCGTTTTATCTGAGTTTAGTTAGTGGTTGTTACAAGTATCGACTTATTGTTAGGGTTGCAAATAATGAATTTAAATATTTTCTGATGTCTTACATGACCTTATACTCAGATGTATATATCATGAATGAGTATGAATCCAATAACAGTAGCTTTTTTTTTTTTTTTTTTTTTTTTTTAATGCATTTACTTTATGTTTCTATCATTTGTGAAGGCAGTTGGTGCGGTATGGTTGATTCTGGGCCCATATTTCTGTTTCGCCTTTGCATGTCTTGTTATGCCATTTTCGATTCATTAGATATATGTATATTGATCGACTGTTTCTAGCACAAGTGACAAAGGGCTCGGTGGTTGATACCTGAGATTCCGAGTTCGAAGGCTAATTACTTTATATTTCCAGTTAAGTTTATTTCAAAAATAAACAAAACGGATAGAATGTCATCTTTCTCTCAAGAAAGCTGATACATCTGAAGGAAAGTACCTTATGTAATAAGGTTTGTGCGAAAGCATGGCTTTTGCGGAAACGATTGTTTCTCAAAAGTCGGAATGAAATGATGATATTTACAGGGCCATTATCCAAAATTGAGTCACGAATGGAATGATGATACCTGTTGATGTAATCGTCCAGCGAAAATACGATGATGTCCCTTTAGTTAAAAATCTGTATGTATACGCATCGAGTCAGGATAATCCGTTCCCTGCTTGAGACTTTGATTGGAGTTTATTTAGATCTTGTGTATGAACTGCATGATTTAGCTCTGCAAATGTGAACAGTCTAGGAGCTTGGTCACGCCAACCACCTCCTGCAAGTACCATGTAGTCGTGTAGAAGCCGGTTAGATTCTTACTATGGTGAATTTTTATCTTTTTTTTTCATTTCCCTCTTCCTCACTAGATGCCTATTATAGGTAATTTGAGTCTTTCCCTCTTTTTGATTGCGTGGAATCTTACATGACTAGTGTTGCTTAGCCTTCTCTCCACTGTTTCCAAAGTATCTGTTTTTGGCCGGTTCAAGTTTTTTCTAGTAGAAACATGAAGAAGTTCGCCTGTGTGTTCGAACTTTGCTTATAAAAAATATGGGCCTAGAGCAGCATTTGACTTGCAGAGTAAGAGCACTTGAATTTGATGATTCATGTGGCTATGGTGTGAAGCTTTATGATGCGATGAGGTTGATTCATGCTTCAGTAGACTCAAAGACTCTGGCCTCTAACATATTCATTGTGCCCGGTCGGTTCGAAGTTCAACTAGGATTGGTTATTTACTGTCTATGTTCTTTTATGTTGAGTACCTAAGCAGCGGCGTCATCTTCTTTGAGGAGAGACCCTCCACCAGAAGAGTACTGCTGATGCAAAGCCCTTCGTCCAAGTCCTCAAGGAGGGTGGGGGGTCCTTCCTGGCATCAAGGTTGACAAGGTTACTGTCGAGCTGGCGGGGACCAACGGTGAGACCGCCACCCAAGGCCACGACGACCTCGGCAAGCGCTGCGCAAAGTTCTACGAGGTTGGGGCCCGTTTTGCCAAGTGGCGCGAGCCGTGCTGAAGATCATCGGTCCAACCGAACCATCCCAGCTGCCCATCAATGAGAATGCTAATAGCCTGGCCAGGTACGCAATCATCTGCCAGGAGAGAACGGGCTGGTTCCGATTGTGGAGCCTGAGATCCTCATCGATGGGCCGCATGACATAAACCGCTGTGCCCAAGTTTCCGAACAGGTAGGTGTTCGCGGCATGTTACAAGGCACTCAACGATCACCGTGTTCTATTAGAGGCCCAACATGGTTACTCCCGGATCGGAGGCAAAGAAGGTTGCACCGGAGGTGGTGGCTGAATACACCGTGCGTTCTCTTTTGAGGACCGTCCTACCGGCGATTCCGGGCATTGTTTTCCTCTCCGGCGGAGGTGGAAGCAACTTTGTACTTGAATGCCATGAACGAGCTGAAGGCCACCAAGAAGCCATGGACGCTCTCTTTCTCATTTGGCCGCGCATTGCAGCGGAGTGCACTCAACACGTGGGGCAGGCAAGAAGGAGAACGTAGAGAAGGCGAGGGCTGCTTTTCTTTCCAGGTGCAAGGCGAATTCGGAAGCCACCCTGGGGTGCATCTGAGAATCTCCACGTAAAGGCTTACAAGTATTAGTTGTTTTTTTTTTTTTCTTTTCTTTTCTTTTCTTTTCTTTTAGCTCAATTTAAGTTATATTTTGCTATTAGTTCGTACTGAAGAAGGAGAAAGAATAAAGAGTTCTATTTTAACCTTAAAATTAAAAGAGTCTTTTTTCAAGTTTAAGCTGTTGCTGTGATGCTGTGGATCAGTGATGGTCCTTCTAATGCCTTATAATTTTGGAGATTTAATTCCCGGCCAATTTTGTGCGTGTTTGTGCGTTGGGATCCAATTCAGGTCGCAGCTCGCTCGTAGTTAAGATGCTCACGCGTGGGTCGTATTTAGTCCGGTCCATTAACGGATCATCTACATAGTTTGAACATAAGCCCGTTATGGCCCTCTGTAATATAATATTGGGCCTACAATATAAACGGGCCTACGAAGATAACACTCACTTAATTATCTGGGCCGTAACCGGGTCAATATGACGTGACTGTGTAATAATACTAATATATGCCAAAAACGAAAACTTTCCATTTCGGGTAAAAAACTGAGACATACCAAAAATAGACTTGTCGACAAAAAGGCCGGGCTTTCAGAAAAAGATCAATTCTGGGCCGTTTATAGGCCCATTAGGCCTTGATTAAGTCCCTTGGCCAATTTCGTATTGGGCCAACCCTTTTTTTTTTTTTTTTTTTTTTTTCAGTTTTCTTTTTCTTTTTGGAAAGTGTGATTAACGCCAGTTCAAGTGATATTGTTTATTACCAATTTTCTTTAATAAAAGATATTTAACTTGATATATAAATTATATCGTAATAGGAGTTGAATTGAAATGAGTGTCCGGTTCAAATCAAATAGCTTTTCCAAATCGAACTTTTGGATATATACCTACTCTCATTGTTTTGTTAAATGTGTATTTAATCATCTGTAAATCGTCAAGGCAACAAATAAATTATACCAACCTGAGCATAAGGTTAAACGTACCGTAATTTACTAATTATTCAATGTTCACATAAAAAAATCGTCACATAGGTAAACGGTCCGGTTAAAATAATTTTGAATTAGAAAATGACACGTGAAATAGAAAATAGTCAAATAAGTCAACTGATTTGCACAAATTATAAGCCGATGAGAAAGTACTTAGAATCGAATGTCTAAATAAAAAATCGATCGTCGGCTCCTTTAACCGATGATAATAAAGAATCAAAAATAGAACCGGTTCTCAACTTCATCAGCCGAACAAAAATATGGACCAAATTTTAGAATGAATTGATAAGAAAATCGATGATGTGAAATTATACGGCACAAATTCTGCAACCAACGTAAATTTGGCGAGCAACATTCCGTATCAACGATCACCAAGAATCACGTCATGGCACTCAATATTTGGGATGAACGTAGATGAAAAGATGCCACTATCTATTTTAGAGATTTTCCGAGAAAAAGTGGTTGAGTAATACGTAATAGTTATCTAAAACGATGGTTAATCCTAGAAGAAATTCATATGTGTATAAATAAGTGATTTTTTTTTTTCTGTAAAAAGAGTTATACAATTGCGTAAGCCAATAACTATCCTAATTTTTCAATACCTTCAATTTCTATATCTAGAGCTATCCTAAACTAGATTTACAGTTTTTTTTTTACTGCTTTTCTTACAGTATTCTTAAGAGTAGTCTTAATCTTGTAACTAAACACTATAACTCTTTTCCATCTCGAACAATACAAAGCAATTTGGCTCGTTTATACTGAGTCGACTTTTTGAAATCTTTCGAGTTCTCGTACGACAGATAGTCCGGCTTCTCGAACCGGATTCCATTTCATGTTTTGATTGAGAAGAATTCGATCGAGCGGATTCCTCCTCGACCTAATTGTTTGACACGCAGCGTATTCAAGAGGGTCAACATCCGGAGCCAATCGAAAATCAAAGCGGGTCAACAGTCAGCGCTACTTTCAACTCTCAACACTCACGTTCGTAGGTCTATCATTACTTTTGGTTGAAAAATATAGAAGAAAGGAGGTAAGTAATCACGATTATTGTTAAATCGAAACAGCAAAAAATAAATAAAAAAAAAAATGTAATATAAAAAAATAATAATATATTAAAATTTATATGATTCGCCCACCGGCTTACATGGACGAAAACAGAATAAACATTTTTATTAATATCAAAACTAAAATACAAATATTATCTCTCTCTCTCTCTCTCTCTCTCTCTCTCTCTCTCTATATATATATATATATAAGTGTAATTAAATTTGAAATACCATAATTTGCATCCGTATAAACAATTTGGAAACTGCTCGGCACGAATCGCTGTCCAATGTGCAAGAGGCCTACCTGTGGACACCCTCGCCTTGATGGATTTTTCGGATCACCCTACGTACGATTCCTTGGTTTGGTTGGCCTAATTAATTAGTGCTTCGCTTAATTAGAAATTTCGATTTGTGAGGCATCTTGCCATACGGACCACCAGCACCAAACCGCAGGCTTGGACATGTTGAGAGCTTAATTAAAAAAAAAGATGCGGATCTCTCTTTTGGATTTTTTATTTAATTAGAGCATGCACTCCAATTAAAGGCTTCATTAAAATGACCGAAATATATATATATATATATATATTAATATTAGAATCTAATTAAGATTTGTAATTTAATTTAACTCTACTTAATTAATTCATTACATCCAATAAATCTATATTTTATATTATTTTAATATTTAATTAAAATTTAAATTTGATTTAGATAAATATAAATTTAAACTAAAATATAATAATTATATTAAATAATATTGAATAAGCTGACATTACATGAGTAAACATCTTTCATTATTACCGTATTAAAATTGAAATGAATACTACTCCGTTAATAGGAATACATTAATTTATATTTCGCACATTCCTACTTAGCTAGACACTATAACAAAATTAAATTATAGAGATATATTTT